>CM048752.1:75678270-76035770 GCA_026315105.1 Locusta migratoria | reverse complement strand
TCACATTTCCTACTTTCTGTGGTACGTAATATTTCACAGCAGTGGAAATTTTTGGAAGAAATATTACTAGTTGCAAATTTTTTAATTATTTAAAAACGGAAAACATTTAGAACCACTACACAGAAAGTAATTATACTGGTGTTTTTATCCGGTTATTAGCATGAAAAAAAAAAAAAAAAAAAAAAAAAAAGAAAAAAAAGAAAAAAAAAAAAACCACACCTTATTCAAAAGTAAAATAACCAGTATCGGTTTTAACAGCTCGGTTTTTCCCATCCCCACCCGTCACTGCAGAGTGTTACTTGGAATGCCGTAGCTGGAGGTGACTGTTGTGGGTCTACGAGGTGTGCCTGTGTGGAAAGACTTTTTCTGACAAATACCAGTGGCCAAAAGGTGAACTTTTGTGGGTATTAGTGTGTCTCTTCTATGCCTGTCCCACTTCAAAATATATTTTTGTGGCAAGTTGCAAATCATCATCATCATCATCATCATCATCATAGTGTTGAATTCCAATCTGAACTTTCCTCTTATTATTTATCCCAGTTCATTTCACATCACACTGTGCCACAATGAAGCCTGGTCAAGATAGCTGTAGTTGGCATCATGCAGAAAGCCGCCTCTGCACAAAGAGGCGGAGTGATAGGGGAGTCGTGGAGGGGGCGGGGGAGTTAACGGCCGAGTGCCGACAGTCGAGGCAGTGGGAGAAACACTGCATTACTCGCCGCCAGCCGAGTGCTTTAGAGAAGTAATGGATGGGGGTGTACAGAACGGCTGAAAACTGGGCCGCCTTCCTACACGACACGAATTACAGTAATTATTAATTAATAACCATTTCTGCTCTCTTCCGAGTACCCTGGTATTTTTAATCACTTATGCACATATAAAATGTATCCAGCCTGTATGAAAAGATGTTAACATTTCAAAACTGACCAGTTAATGAATCCCTGCAATAAACATTGAAAATAGTTTCCTGTGACATCACCAAAAGCTAAGTTGATAAACACCCATCTTTCTACAAAAATTTGCACATAAACAAACATCTTTGATGCCCGATTCATCAAAAATCTCATTTTGTGAGTTTGTTTTTGTTTCGGAAGCTAAATTCATCTCTAATGTAAAGTAGCCAAGTATTGGCCAGTAAATCCAAGATTACCATACTTGTCTCCTCAATACCAAGTAGAAGCACCCATCCATATGCTCTTTAATTAAAGCCATTGCATTAGGTTAGCTCTGTTTACCTGCCATTTTGCTGATTTTTTTTCTGCGATTCTACAAACTTGTAAACAGCATAATTTTTTTTTTTTTTTTAATGGGACTTAACTACGGGGTCATCAGTCCCTAAGCTTACAAACTACTCATGAACTAGCTAAGAGTAAGCACGGCACAAATATCCATGCCCGAGGGGGGATTCAAACTCCCGACGGTAGTGGCCGTGCAGACCGTGACTGGAGTGCCTCAGTCCCCTCGGCCACTGCAGCCGGCAAACAGCCATCCCTACAGTATTCAAATTCAGTGGGCAGCAGCTTTGTTGTTGTTGTTGGTTGTTTGTTGTTTAAGGGGGACAAGACTGCAATGGTCATCAGTCCCCCATTCCATCTCTAGGCGTCAAAAGTAAATCCAAACACGTAAAAGATAATACGCCTAGAGTTTAAAATAGCGAAGTGGGAGAGGAGTCCCACTAGTCCATAAAACATCATCAAGAATAACAAGACTAAACGAAAATGGGCAGCAGCAGACAGAAGTATTGATGTGAATGCGTTTTCTTTACCTGCACTGCAGAATCTGCTCCTCTATGCAGTCGTCTCTGTAGACTAGATTGCGGAACCCCAAATATTTCCGACGCCCGGCGCTGGGTTGTACCCTCTTGGCAAGCTTTAATTGCCTTTTCCATGTCGTCCTCAGTCCACAAAGAAACTGTTTCTCTTTTACATATCCCCGTCTGCAATACAAAATGAGAAAAATATAACAGTTGCAGTAAATTTTACATAAAAGTAATGTCCCGTTTCACCTGCACCATACAGACCAATTCGCCAATGTGCAAACATTTTCCTGTGTCGTATGTAAACAGGGGTCGTGTACTGAGCCTGATGTGAATTACAACAGTGAAGTTACTTTTCGTCCAAACTGTACAGACACAGAGTATAGTAATTTACACATCATGTACTGTACTAGCAACCCGACCTGGCTCCGCATGTGCAGAAGACCATATACAAGCAAATATATTTCTCTGTTCTACATCTAGATGGGATACTCTGCAAATCACATTTAAGTGCCTGGCAGAGGGTTCATCAAACCACAATTATACTATTTATCTCTCATTCCATTCTCGAATAGCGTGCGGGACGAAAGAACACCTGAATCTCTTCATTCGAGCTCTGATTTCTCGTACTTTATTCTGATAATCATTTCTACATATGTAAGTGGAAATCCACAATATATTTTCGCATTCGGAGGAGCATGTTGGCGATTGGAGTTTCGTAAGTAGCCCACGCCGCAGCGATAAGCGCCGTTGTTTTAATGATTCCCATCCCAGATGCTGTATCATTTCCGTAGCGCTGTCTCCCCTGTATCGTGCCAATACGAAACGAGCTGTCCTTTGGACTCTTTCGATGTCCTCCGTCAAAGCCACCTAATAAGGATCCACACTGGGCAGCAATACTCCAAATGAGGACGGACAAACATGGTGTATGCAGTTTCTTTTGTAGTTCTGTTGCATATTTTAAGGGTTCTGCCAATAAAACGCAGTCTCTGGTTCGCCTTTCCCACGACATTATCTACGTGTTATTTCCAATTATTGTCTGAAGTAATAGTAATTCCTAGGTATTTTGTGGAGTTTACGGCCTTCACTTTTGATTGATTTATCTTGTAAACAAAGTTTAACTGATTTTTTTTCGTACTCATGTGAACAATTTTACGCTTCTTGTTATTTAGAGTCAATTGCCAATTTTTACATCATAATGATATCTTATTCAGATTATTCTGCAGTTGATTTTGATCTTCAGACGATTTGCTACACGGTAAATGACAGTGTCGTCTGCAAACAACCTAAGAGAGCTGCCTAGATTTTCTCCCAATGCTTACGTGAATAAAGAACAGCAGAGGATCCATAACACTACTCTGTGGATCACCCGATATCACCTCTGTCTTAGTTGATGCCTTACTATCAATTACTACTAACTGTGTACTCTATCCAGTCGCAAATTTGGGCAATATACCATAACCACGCAATTTGATTATAAGCCGTTTATGAGGTACTGTGCCTAAAGCCTTCTGTAAATCTAGAAATGCAGAATCAATTTGATATCCCTTGTCGATAGCACTCGTCAGTTGGTGTGAGTAAAGAGCTAGTTGTGTTTTGCATGAACGATATTTTCTAAATCCATGTTGACCTTGGGTCAATAGATTGTTCTGTTCGAGATAATTCATAATATTTGAATACAGGATATGTCCCAAAACCCCGCTGGAAATTGACGTCAATGAAGTAGGCCTGTAGTGTAGTGGGTTACTCCTACAGCCTTTCTTGAATATAGGTGTGACCTGGGCAACTTTCCAATCTTTTGGTACAGATTGTTCTATGAGAGAGCGGTTGTATATGACTGTTAAGTAAGGAGACTTGTTCTTGTTAAGTGATTTTAGTTGCTTCACAACTCCGATGATATCTACTTCTACGTTACTCATTACGACCTCTGTTCGTAATCTGAAATATGGGATATTGATTTCGTCTTCTTTGGTGAATGAGTTTCTAAAAGCTATGTTTAGTAACTCTGCTTTAGTAGCACTGTCATCGGCAGGATCGCCATTTACTATCATGTAGAGAGGCTATTGTTTGTGTTTTGCACCTAGTATATTTAACATATGACCAAAATCTCTTAGGGTATTCAGTCAAATTCCGAGAAAGAGTTTTGTTGTGAAAAGTATTGTAAGCATCTGGCATTGAAGTCCTCGCCAAATTTCGAACTTCTGTGTAGGATCGCCAATCCTGGGGATTTTGTGTTTTTAAATTTAGAATGCTTTTCCATTGTTTTTGTCCTGACCTGTTTTGTGTACCAAGGGGGATGATCATCACCTTTTATTTATTTATTGGGTATAAAACAGTCAATTTCTGTCAATACCACTGCTTTCAATTGGAGCCACATCCAGTATACACCTACATTTAGTGTTTGAAATGAGTTTCATGATGCATCAAGCACTCTTCTAAGAGTAAAAGTTGTCATGTACATACTACACATTATGAAACAATAACTGCATTCTCACATATACAGTAATGTTCGTAAGTCACAGAATATATAGATTTTTCCCATGAATATTTATTGCTCCCTCTTCTGTTTTATTCTTACTTGCCACACACACTCACTCACCGCCACACACCTTAATGAATTTGACATCTAATCCTCCCTCACAAATGCCACGGTTTATTTGTGAAAACCTTATGAAAATTCAGTAAAGTAGTTTTTGTGTTATCAAGAATGAACAGAACAGGAGGACTTTGGTTTATAATATGTATTTTTTATAATATGCATAGAAGATAGTATGAAGAGAGACACATCCTGCCCAAGATCCTTCCCACCCCTCCTAAAGTGGTGTTCCGCCGCCCTCCCAACCTTCACAACATCCTAGTTCATCCTTATGCCACCCCGAAACCCAGCTCACTGCCACAGGGATCATATCCTTGTGGAAGACCCCGCTGCAAGACCTGTCCAATCCACCCACCCAGCACTTCCTACTCCAGTCCTGTCACAGGCTTATCCTACCCTATCAGAGGCCGGGCCACTTGTGAAAGCAGCCACTTAATTTACCAACTGTGCTGCAAGCACTGTATAGCTTTCTATATTGGCATGACCACCAACCAGCTGTCCATTAGGATGAATGGCCACCGCCAAACTGTGGCAAAAAACAAGGTGAACCACCCTGTGGCACAGCATGCAGCGGAGCACATGCTTGATTTCAATGGCTGCTTCACAACCCGGGCCATCTGGATCCTCCCATCCACCACCAGCTTTACTGAACTGCACAGATGGGAGTTATCCCTACAATACATTCTCCGATCCCGAAATCAACCAGGCCTCAACCTACGATAACTTCATTATTATTATTATTATTTTTTTTTTTTTCCTCTCTCCTCTTCCATACCTTACAGTTCCTACCTCTGTATCCCAAACCTCGCCTGATTTGAGTGGTGTGTGAATGTGTGATCGTGTGTGTGTATGTGTGTGTGTGTGTGTGTGTGTGTGGTCTTGTGCACTTGCAGTGTACATGAATTATTTTATTTTATTTTATTTTATTTTCTCCCCTCACCCGCCTCTCCACTCCATTCCTAAGCTGCATCTCGTTATTCCCATCTAACCCATCCCCACCACCGTGACGTAACCTTTCTTTCCCCTCCCCCTCCCCTCCCCTCCCGTCCCCGATTCGCTGCAGAGCGTGATTCGAAGTGTGGCAGTCGGAGGTGATGGTTGTATGACTGTGTTGTGTGCCTGTGTGATTGCGTGAGTGCTCTATTTCTGAAGAAGGCCATGGCCGATAGCTGAATGTGTTGTATGTGTGTGTCTTTTGTATGTGCCTGTCGCAGCTCGTCGCCACGTCTTTGCGGTGAGTAGTAAACTGTCCTCACTATATTATATAGTATGAAGAGTGATATTTTTGATAAATCAATGTGACATTGCCTTCAAGAGCTAAATGTACAGCAGAAATGGGCACCCTGGACTTGTAAACAATCATGGCAACGTGACTGTAGAGACAGCTGTTGGTTTGTCTGGTAGGTGGCATACTCCGCTCAGTCTAATAGACACAGGTAATGAGTAAAGGATTGAGGAAATCAGACAGAGAAATTAAAAACTGATACAGTAGATGTCAATATTACACGAAGTTAAGGCTCAAATGCGTAAGTATCAAATTATGGTACAATAAATACATTTTCACTTCTATGGTAATTTTTTTTAAGTCACAGGATATATCATAATTTCTAGATATGAACTATCAAAAACAGCTCATGTAAGTATGAACCTTAATAAAATCGATTTTAGCCTTTTCCTATTACCTCGTGGCTCCAAAACACTTGTAGGGGCCCAAATATTTGATTGCATTTTTCTCTAAAATAAGTATGTAAATGTGTACTTGGCATGTATCATGGGATCACTTTCACTTATATCAGTAAATTTCTATTCTGTATTGTTACTCATACTCTTCTAAGTTTCTCTGTGCTTCTCGATTGCATGAATTTTGATTAGTAATTTTTTTTAATCACGTGATACAAAGATGCCACATCAATAAACAGTACAAAATGCATGTCTTTGACCTTTCCTCGATTCGATAAATGCCCAAAAATTGTACCAAAAACAGCTTCAACTCAGCCACTATCCCACAATCACGCACTATACCATTTAATATGAAAATTGCCATTCTCAATTTATTCTTGAAACTAACACTCATAACTATCTTTTTGAAAGGTTTCAATCAATATTTATTTATTCGTGTCAGAAGCATCTTGAACAAACATAACCTGAAGCGCGCGCGCACACACACACACACACACACACACACACACACACACACACACACACACACACACACAAATCAATGAATATAAATACAAATTAGCCATTAATAGTACACATATTTACAAGTAACAGTGATAACAGTTCAAAAGGTCTTTTCCCCAGGATTAAACATTAAACTATGCTAGCCCAAAATCTGGCTACATCGCACACATCACGGGTAGCACCAGTCAGGTCCTGCATGGTACAGCAGGCTGGACAGAGCTCACACTGTAGCAGATGCTCGGTGGTTTGTTCTTTTCCACACACATGAAAGATGCGTCAGAGGGGCTCCACCTTCTCATGTCAACTTTGGATCTCGTTACGTTGGTCCGCAATCTATTGAGGGACTTCCACGTCATCCAGTCCTCCTAATAGCCAGGTGGGAGTGCTTCCTGTGGGGTCATCCAACCACCGAGGTCCCCGATCTTTGCTCTCCACATCTCCAGCCTGGTCAGTTGTGATGATTTGTCGAGCCCCGTCGTTGCGTGCAGAGAGCTTTTCCTCGATTTGAGTCTGCTATGGGCTGGCTGATAATCAAAAAGGGGAGTGTCGATAATTTCGATGCCTTCGCTCGTTCCATTCTGGCTGTGACTTCCCTTCCAGGTGGCGCTATACCAGCCAGGCAGTATAGTTTCTCAACTGGCGTCGGCCTCAGACATCCCGCAACAATGCGGCAGCTTTTGTTTAGAGCCACATCCACTCGTTTAGTGTGGCACGAGTTGTACTGTACTGGGCACGCGTATTCTACAGCTGAGCAACACGGGGACAGGGCTGTGGTTCTTAATGTATTGGGTTGTGCACCCCAGTTTGAGCCTGCGAGCTTGCGAACAATATTATTTCTAGCAGCTACTTTGCATTTGGTGTTCGTGCAGTGCTCTTTGTTGGTAAGCGTTTGGTCAAGAGTCACACCCAGATATTTAGGGGTGGCGTTGTGTTTTAGTGAAATACCTTCCCAGTTTATCTGTAGGGGCCTTGACACCTCCTTGTTCTTTAGATGAAAAGCACAGGTTAGAGTTTTTGAAGGATTGGGTTCGAGTTGGTTTTTCCTATAATATGCTGTGAGCTCTTCTAGGGCTCGTGATAGCTTTTCTTCTACACTCTCAAAATTGTCTGCTCAGACGGTGATAACACGGTCGTCTGCATATATGAAGTTCTGGGTATCTCGCGGAAGGGGCTGGTCATTGGTGTATATATTGAAGAGCATAGGGGCCAGAACGCTACCCTGTGGAAGACCTAGTTTTTTATTTCTCCATCGGCTTTTCTGCCCCTGGAACTCCACGAAAAATCTCCGGTTTTGGAGAAGATTGCCTATCATACACGTTAGGTTGTAGTCCTTGCAAATGTCATAGTTTGGTTAGCAGTCGCCGGTGATTGACTGTGTCGTAGGCTTCCGATAGGTCTACGAAGACTGCTCCCATTATCAGTTTGTTCTTAAAACCATCTTCAATATGTTGCGTCAGTCTCGGCACTTGTGCTGTGCAGCTCTTCCCTGGTCGGAAGCCAGCTTGTTGCGGGATTAGAAGCGGGTCGCCTGTGTCGGAGACCCTTTGGAGTATCATTCTTACAAAAATCTTAAACAGGTGGCACAACAGAGAGATCGGTCTATAATTCTTATGGTCATTTGGTGTTTTGCACGGTTTCAAGATGGCTATGACTTTGGACATTCTCCATATTTTTGGGATTTTACATCCCGTCATACAGCTGTTCATCATTTCAACTAGCCACCTTCTCGTCCTTGGGCCAAAATGTTTTATTTGTTCAACACAAATGTCATTGAGACCAGCAGCCTTGCCGGTTTTACATTTGCCGATAGCTTTATTTAGCTCCGCCACGGCAAAAGGCTCGGAGAGGGTCTGAGTTTCCTGTGCAATGTCACGTACTATTTTTTTCTTTAGAGGTACTCTTGCTTGAGGGCTTGCCATTTTGAAGGAGCTGATGCGCTATTTGGTTTGAAGTGACATTCGAGAACACAGTTGTCTTAGTGGAGTCACTGTTCAGATGACTTAGTAATCTCCAGGCCTTTTGGCTGCTTTTTTTTTCATATCAATTTCTTCCATCAACTTCATCCATTGGTCCCTTTTTGTTTCCCTTATTGAAGATATTAAACAACTTGCTTTAGCGAGGGTTTCTTCCGCGAAAGGATTTCTGCTATACAAAGTATAGTATTCGTCCAGAAGAGCAGCTGCTGCAGAACTGAGCATCAATAAAAAACGAACTACTGAGGTGACTTTTCTCACACATTATGACAAAACATCACGTTGAACGAGAGCTCAGTACACGTGTATCAGCGAATACGCTGGAAAGAGCAGAAATAATTGAGATACAAATCAGGCACGACTCCTAATTACTATGAATTTCGATACATATATCCATTCAATTGAGGAACGAGCAAAGGAATTTCGACTGTAGAAAAAAAAAAAATTTTCCAGACAAATCTACGCACTCGGGATAAAAAAGAGAAACATTGGGAGGCGGGGCAGAAAGTGAAAAATAGGGTGACTTCCATCTAATTCAGGGGAGTTGACAGCTATGCTTTAGAGTTTATCACAGAAAGATGAGGCAGGAGAACTTCTATTTATAGATACGTGTGCAGGGCACGTCGTGGGCGTACGTGCTGTGGTGCCGGAGAGTTGTGGCCAATACACGTCACAGTTGGAAAAGCTAAGAATACGCACCATATTAATACGCAATCTCACGAAATTGTAAATAGCTTTAGTCGAAACAAATACTGTTACCGAGACTCTCGTACATTCACGATGTCGAGACGGTACAGAAGTTTTATTCGGTTCAAAGCGAAAAACTATCTTTATAATTGTGTCTCCACATTGAAAAATTCTCATTTACGGGTCAGATTCAGACGCCACAAGTCTTATCGAGATTATCGGAAACCGAGTAGGAGGTACCTATCTGCAAACTGACACGGATTGGGGAAAGCGGGGCTCTACAGAACGACAACGTGCCCACTCGAATAACGATCTCAAAATGATAGCCCAGAGAAGGTCCTCAGGGCAACTGAATATCCTGTGACATTGCACGACGCATATAAATTCACAACCAAAAGCAGCCGGTACCGAAAAGTAACGTTAATGTCGATACCAGTTGTGCTCGCTACTACAGACGAAGCCCGCTGTGCGAGTGGCTACAGGACAGGCCGCAACCGCATTACGTCGCAGTGTGTGCCGGAGGCTCCTCGCAGCATCCTCGTCGCCCCTCCGCTCGACAGACGGGCCCGCGACGAGGCCGGCTGCTCTCCGTCGGATCTTCTCTCACTCTTTGCCTATCCTGTATTTGCCGACTTTCAAAAATAGAAATCCAGAAGACCCCAAATTGCAGAAATGTAATGACCGCTCATGTAGTAAGGCCCTCAAATATAGTGGAAACAAAAAAAGACTACACAGAAAGAGATTACATACAATGTTAACACACATAATGTAAAATTGTGTGCCAGAACCAGCAGTCGCAGGCAAGTGCCCGACGATGCTGTGGCGTACGGGAGGCTGTCGTCTTTAACTGACTGTAATAGCGTACGGGATGACTCTGACAAAATTTCTAGTCGGTGCGAATAATGGCAGCTAACTCTAATTGCAAAAATGTGTAAGGTGATGCGCAAGAGTAGGAGAAAAAATCCCGTAACATTTGAATATGGCATTAGCAGTAACCTTCTCGATACAGTCGCGTTGTTCGAATATCTAGGCGTAACATTGCAGAGCGATACGAAATGGAACGAACGTGTAAGGACAGTTGTGAGTAGGGCGGACAGCCGACTTCAGTTTATTGGGAGAATTTTGGGAATATGTACTTTGTGTGTAAAGAAGACTGCTTAGAAAATGCTTGTACGACTGTGTCTCGGGTATTGCTCCAGTGTTTGAGACCTGCAGCAGATCAGTTTAAAGGAGGACGTAGCAGCAGTTCAGAGGTGACCAGCTAGGTTCAATACTGGTAGGTTCGACCGATGCGCGAGTGTCACAGAAATGCTCCAGCAACTCAATTGGGGATCGCTGGAGGAAAGAAGATGTTCTTTTCGTGATTTTCTGTTGAAGAAATTTAGAGGGCCGGAATTTGAAGCCAAGTGTAGTATGATCTTGCTGCCTCCTACTTACATTTCGAGTAATCATCACAAAGACAAGATAAGAGAAATTAGGGCTCATATGGAGGCATATAGGCATTCTTTTTTTCCTCTTTCTATTTGGGAGTGGAATAGGAAAGGAAACGCCTATTGACTAGTAGTGGTACAGTGTACCCCCCGCCACACACCTTACGGTGGATTGCAGAGTATGTATGTAGATGTAGATGTGCTCTACCACTGTCTCCACCATACTCTTTCTTCGGGGATTAGCTAGTCTTCAAAGATTCGCAGGTAAACTCCTCTGAAGTTTGGAAAGTACGAAGCGAGGTACTGGCGGAAGTAAGTTGTGAGGACAAACTTTGAGTCGTGTAAAGGTAGCTCAGTGGTAGAGCGCTTGCCCACGAAAGGCAAAGCTCCGAGATTCGAGTCCCGGTTCCGGCATACAATTTTAATCTGCCAGGAAGTTTCATATCAGTGAACACATTGCTGCAGAGTGAAAGTTTCATTCTGGACATGTAGGTTACTTTTTAAGATCATGATGTTAGATGCTTACAAGTTACTTGTTGTTCATTTGTTGTCACATTATGAACAGTTGACACACTACACAAAAATGAGTTTTTCTGCAAGCCACAATATGAACAACAGTGTCAAAACTGCTAAACTGAACATTTATATCACACTAACACATGGAACAATACGAATGTTTCACCTTTCTACAATCACATTAGACACGGAAATGAAGCAGAATATGCAATTCTGAAAGACTGATGATATATTTTCTTAGCTGAACTCATCACATCACAAAACACTAAATCACTCAAAAATTAGTCACAGAACTGCATGAATACAAACAACAGCAAAAAATTACATGAAAACAAGCATAGCTTTCCCACTAACATACAATCTGAGCACAATGTGTGCAATGTTGTTATCAAAAGAATGTTCGATCGGCTTTCGCCAGCAGTGTTTCAAACACACAGAGTGAGTGACAAAAGCACATCAATACTCTGTGAGAAGCAGTTATCGATAAAACTTTCAGTTAAATTTCAAACACTTGCGTCTCAGAATAGCAGCTATTATCGAAAGTCAAAACTGAACAGCGATATGAATGCAGAAGCCGGGAACAAGACGGGGAGTTTAAAATTCGGAAAAACAGAAACTATGTTCATTTGAAAACCGGAAGACTATCTCAAAATTTGGAAATCTTCCAGGAAAACAGGAAAACTTTGTAGGTGTGCTATTCTATCTGGCATGAATCCCACACTAATGAGGAATACTCAAGTGCCCATTAAAGCATTTCATAACCCACTTCCTTTGGTGACTGATTACACTTCTTAACGATTCTTCCAATTAATCTCACCCTGGCATCTGTCTTACCTACCATTTCAAATAGCTCCTCACGTCTACTACCGGGGATCTTATGGCAGTAACGATTCCCAATTTTGTCCCTGTTCTTCCATAGACTTATAATAAAGGATCATTGTTTCTACGTAAACACAGAACTTAACACTAGTTTATGTTGAAGCTCAGTTGCCTTTCCCCGCACTGTGCATCAATATGCTGCAATTGTCCTGCATTTCGATACCCTTTTCCAGTGTCAGTACTTCTTAATACACTACAGCATCATTCTCAAAAAGCGTCATTGAACTTGCAAAGGGCTGAAGTGCAGTTTACGAGTAGCATTTCGAGCCTACACTTTGGCACAAGCGCTGCCGGCAATCGGGAGTCGCGTTTGCGCAGCCAATAAGATATAGCTTTGCTCTTTATGGTTTGTAAACCAATCAGCATATTGGATGGAAAGTAAAGATTTTTAGATCAACATACTGCATTTTAATAAATCTGAAATTTATATTTACATTCTGTAATGGAGATTTACTGTAAGATAATGGCCTGGCTGTACTATGTACTCAAAATTATTTTCACCAGTGATTTTAATTGTGGTGATTGCATGACTTTTCCAGCCTTTATGAGCGTAATTACTTTTACTGAACGGTTCTGAACCAGAGATTCAGGCGCTACTATGAGCAAAAACTTGTGTAACCTTAAGGCTGAATGGCTTGTTCTTGGTTTTATAGTTAGAGTGTGTTAAAGAGTAGTCTGAAAGTGTGGTGGAAACATCCTTTCACTATAAAAAGTGATCTGCAGCGTAGCCTTTAGAAGGTTAGGTATAGGTTAATACAAAAATTTTTTTAAGTACCTGCACGTAGCCCCTGAATCTCCAAATTCAGAACCGGAACCTCGAGATACACGGATTCTTCCAAATTGTGCAACATCCGGTTATTTTCTTAGGGAAGTGAAACATAATATTAATAACATTCATTATTCACATATTGCAAGGCATTGGAAAAATTAATGTCAGTCGTATTACTTGAGAGAGAAACACGTATTTCAATTTACATTGCAACAAATTATTAAATCAGAACAGAAAAGTAGTGCATGTAAAGAAAGGCCAAATCCACAACACGTGAAACGCCGAAACTTATTGGGCACTTGTGCATCATTCCTGATTGGGCCACCTTCACCTGCATCATTCATTGCAATGTTACCAACGTCTACGTACAGAGCACCAATCGCGGACTCAAACTTCACTTTTACCCTTGCAAAGTTATTTAATAGGTCATTTCCATATAGTGTCAAAAGCAATAATCCTATAACACTCACCGGGGCCTGCCAGAGATTACTTTCACTCCTGAAGACCTCTCCCTGTCAAGAATAACTCTTCAGTCCAGTCTCACAGCTGGTATGATATTCCATATGCTCACACTTCGTTCATCGGGCAACACATTGGAACAATATTTAAAGCATCTACCTGCAATCCTGTATCTACTGCCTTCTGCATCTCACAAATGAACAGTGGGATACGGATTTCATATGATCAGTGCTTTCAGAAACTGTGTTAATTCCTACTAAGGAGATTACCAGTCTCCAGAAATTTTGTAATACTCTGACATAAAATGAGTTCGAACATTGTACAATTGACCGATGTCCGAGATATTGGCCCATAGTTTGTAAACTGTGCTTTTTTCCCCCAATCCTTACCATACTCTGTTGTTAGGAGTG
Organism: Locusta migratoria; assembly: GCA_026315105.1. NCBI lineage: Eukaryota > Metazoa > Arthropoda > Insecta > Orthoptera > Acrididae > Locusta > Locusta migratoria. The sequence goes on along the minus strand of CM048752.1, from coordinate 76,022,111 downwards.
GGGACAAGTTTGTTCGCATACTCTGTGTAAAACCCTCCTCCCTAACTGTCAATTCCGAGTGGATGACCTCGCCTCTGGAGCCCAGTATTCAGTCCTCCTCCAGAGTTCTGTTTCCACCATTCCCATTTCCGAGAAGGTCCAGAGTTGTGCAAATAAATGTGTAAATCTGTGTCACTGACTTCGATCAGTTGTAGGATTACATAAAAATAAGTGTGTAGGAGTCCTCGAGCTACACGTGTCCCCTGGGTGGTGCTAAAGAACGATCACTTCGAGGGAAACATCTGACGCCGAGAAGTTATAGCGGCCCAGACAATTCCGGCAATCTCCTGGCCAAATATACTGCTTAAAATGTCACAAAATGTGGATATTTAGAAGGAAAGTGACTTTGCCACAACACACATCATAAGTACCTAGGCATCACTTTGGACGGTACACTCTCCAATAAGAAAAACCTTACAAAGTTAGCCATGAAATTGAGGATCAGGAACAACATATTGCACAAATTATGTGGTACCATACCTGCCAAATTTCAAAAAAAGAAATCCAGAAGATCCCAAATCGCAAAATTTTAACGGGTACATGGGTCCCAACGACTTGAAACATAGCAAGAAAAGACTACACATACTTTAGGCTGTATTTTGATATCACCGTTTTCCTAATTCTAACCTTCATTTTCGTATTGTAGAAGTGTTTAACAGATTTTATGATTTATTAATTCAGTTCTTCCTACTTAAGCAACATACGGAACAGCATGAGAATGTTTCGCCTTTCCGCCATCGCGTAACACACGGAATTTCAGCAGGATATACAAAAATGTTCAAATGTTTGTTAAGCTTATGGGACTTAACTAAAGGGTCATCAGTCCCTAAACTTACAAACTACTTATGAACTACTTACAACTAAGGACGGCACAAATATCCATGCCCGAGGGGGGATTCGAACCCCCGACCGTAGGGGCCGTGCAGACCGTGACTGGAGCGCCTCAGTCTCCTCTGCCACCGCGGCCGGCCAGGATACATCCACGAAATACGATATCGTTACTTATTTGAAATCGTCACGAAAATACTAAATCTCACAAAAATTTGTCACACAATTTCACGAATACCAGAACCACAGCATATACAGAACATAAACAAGCACAAAAAAAGCTGTCCCACTAACACACAGTCGCACCTCAAAGAGTACGCGAGATAAGATTATCGACAGAACGTTCGATCGACTTTCACGTGCGCCGTTTCAAAGTAAACAAACTCGGTGACAAAAGCGCAGCGATATTGTGCGAGGAGGGATTATCGACAATGTTATCGGTCAATTTCAGTCAAATTTGAAATATTGGCATCTCAGAATAGTAACTACTACTGGAAGTCAAAGCGGTAATGTGATACAAATGCAGAAGGAGGGAACGAGCCCGGAAGTTGAAAATCCAGAAAAAAAACTGTGTTCGTCCAGAAAACTATCACAAAATCCAGAAATCTTCCGGGAAAACCAGAAAAATTGGCAGGTACGGTGGTACTAATTGGGGATCTCCTGCGCACACGCTGCAATCTTCAGCTCTCGGACTCATCCACTCGGCTGCAGAATACTGTTCACCAGTGTGGCTGAACAGCACACACGCGCATTATCAGTGCGGCAACCCGACCTACTCCCACTTAATGTCTGCCGGTACCCAGTCACATCCCACCACCAGGTGCCAGAAGGAAGTGCGCCCTCATTCGCATATATCAAAAGATTCTGGGTAATCCTCAACTACCGCGGTGAAAGATGTAGACGGCGCCGAATGGAGGAGGCCGAGATTGAGACGACCTCCCATTCTTACAGCCGAGGACCTTTCGGCAAGCGAGTTCCGACGTCATACCGTCACAGACCGGACGACGGCGACAAAACTGCCCCACACAGTGCCGAAACCTGCCCCGCACCCGGGAGAAGCTGCCGGGGTCCCGTCGGTCCCGCGCAGGGGGGAAGACCCTCGACCAAATACTCACCGGACGCGGGAAACGTGCAGACGCGTTCGACAAATGGGGAAAAATCCCCTCCCGAGAATGCGACTGTGGCACAACATATTGTGAAGGGGTGAAGAAAATGCACGTATTGTGGAACATTCAGTGACTATTTGGGACTAGTCATTCTGTAAAATATATAAAAAATGTATAAATCAATAATTTCAAAATTATTATATAATCTAAGGTTAAACATTTGTAATCTGTAACACATGTGATACTTATGTATAAAACTGCCATACGCTAAATATTGGTAACAGTGGCTGGAGACTGTGTGTGTGTGTGTGTGTGTGTGTGTGTGTGTGTGTGTTATATATATATATATATATATATATATATATATATATATAAATGCAACCTCTCTCTCTCTCTCTCTCTCTCTCTCTCTCTCTCTCTCTCTCTCTCTCACACACACACACACACACGATCTGGACTCACAGTGAAGAAGAACTCCAGAATTTCCTCTCCAACCTCAACTCCTTTGGTCCCATCAAATTCACCTGGTCCTATTCCAAATCCCATGCCACTTTCCTCGATGTCGACCTCCATCTATCCAACGGCCAACTACACACATCCGTCCACATCAAACCTACCAATAAACAACAGTACCTGCATTATGACAGCTGCCATCCTTTCCACATCAAACGTTCCCTTCCCTACAGCTTAGGTCTTCGTGGCAAACGAGTCTGCTCCAGTCCTGAATCCCTGATCCAATACACCAATAACCTGATAACAGCCTTCACATCCCGCAGCTATCCTCCTGGTCTGGTACAGAAGCAAATTGCCAGAGCCACTTCCTCATCTCCCCAATTTAAGAATTTTCCACAAAACCCCAGAAGTGCCCCTCTTGTCACCGGATACTTTCCGGGACTGGAGCGGACTCTGAATGTGGCTCTCCAGCAAGGATACGACTTCCTAAAATCCTGCCCCGAAATGAGATCCATCCTTCATGACATCCTTCCTACTCCACCGAGAGTGTCTTTCCGCGGCCCACCTAACCTCCGTAACCTCCTAGTCCACCCCTATGAAATCCCCAAACCACCTTCCCTACCTTCTGGCTCCTACCCTTGTAACCGCCCCCGTTGTAAAACCTGCCCTATGCACCCTTCCACCACCACTTACTCCAGTCCCGTAACCCGGAAGGTGTACACAATCAAAGGCAGAGCCACTTGCGATAGTACCCACGTGATCTACCAACTGACATGCCTGCACTGTGAAGCGTTCTATGTGGGAATGACCAGCAACAAACTGTCCATTCGCATGAATGGACACAGGCAGACAGTGTTTGTTGGTAACGAGGATCACCCTGTGGCTAAACATGCCTTGGTGCATGGCCAGCACATCTTGGCACAGTGCTACACCGTCCGGGTTATCTGGATACTTCCCACTGACACCAATCCTTCAGAACTCCGGAGATGGGAACTAGCCCTTCAACATATTCTCTCTTCCCGTTGCCCACCTGGTCTCAACCTCCGCTAAATTCGAATTCCCACCCACCATCTTAACATCTTTGCCTTGGTTCTCTGGACAGAGCCTCTGCCTCAAGTGGCATCTCTGTCTAACTTCTAACTTCTTTGCTTTCTACAGTTCTACAGTATGTCTGCCTAAGTGTACTTGTGTCTGTGTAAATGTGTGGGTGTATGTGCATTTATTTACCTTCCATTTTTTCCCCCAAGGTAAGTCTTTCCTGTCCCGGGATTGGAATGGCTCCTTACCCCCTTCCTTAAAACCCTCATCATTTCCTTTTCCCTCTCCTTCCCTTCTGCCTGATGAAGCAGCTAGGCTGCGAAAGCTAGCATTTGTGTGTGTGTGTGTGTGTGTGTGTGTGTGTGTGTGTATGTGTGTGTGTGTGTGTGTGTGTGTGTTTATTTGTTGCTATTACTGCCTGTGCCCCTTCGCCTGGTCAGTGTTCTTCATCTATTTTTTACGTATATATATTTACAAAACATTATTTTCATGTTTATACAACGACTTGTTGTCAATGGAAAAATAGTTTAAGACAATTCGTCAACAGACTGACTGACAGTCGAAAACATCCAGTGTCACTGGCAAAGATGAGGAAGATTTGGTACTAAGAGGGTGATCTATTCACACACATTTTCAAGGAAATTCTTTTTATGTAGATGGAATTTCACAAGATGGATTTCACACCCAGATCTAGAAAGGACACACAGTTTCTTTGTCCAATGCACAAAGAAAGAATCACGGACTGTTACGAAAGAGTGCAACGTGGAAACTTTTTTACTCCCATACCATATATTCACTACCACTATTTTCAAGTAGCTTTTCTCTACTGAGCAAAGTTTTAGGCATTGGGTCACTGAAAAGTGCTCACAATGAGTAACAGATACTATCTAAACACAGTGTTCTTGACCACCACATAAATAACTTTCTAGCAAATTAAATAATTAATCTGTTTACATGTCAGGTGGTGCAATTCCATTTACACCCTTACATCACAACTAAAATTTGATAAAATGTATTAAAATTGCCAACACGAATTGTGGAAGCTATTGTTACCTTTGGCAATACGAACGAAACTGTCTAGATCACTAATACTGTGTTTATTTGTAACACCGTTTCGGCATCTGTCATCATCAGAACTAAAATCAGATGAACTTAAAAAATAAAATATCGATGATAAAATCTGTATATATTATGGGCATATCCTACTATGTTAAGATTTTATCACCGACACTGATAAGTTCAGAGCTTATTAGATCTGACAATGGTAGATGCCCAAACGACGTTAAAAATAAATATATTTTTAGCGATCTGGGTGGTTTCATTTGGACAGACAAGAAAATTGAGACCACACTCACATACAAAATTCATTTGCTTTTTATAAAAGAAATTATTCTTACAACAGACATCACACACACGAGAAGTACTGTTGCAAAGTCTACAAAAATGCTATTAAAGCAATGAAAATCTCTTCAAAACCTGTGAACACGACTTTTGCTGTAATGAGGTTTAAAAATTTAAATATGAAGTTACCAGAAATAAGATTGAAGTATGTTAGCATTTGTCAATAATGTAGGATAGGCAACAACTCAATGTAAAAAGGCTCTTCGAGCTGCTGGCAGGCACGAAAATAGATCATCGTATACACACAACTTAAATTTTCAGCCACGGCCTTTGTTAGGAAAAGAAACACATACAATCACACAATCACTCAGACAACTATACACACACAACTGTCATGTCCGGCCACTACAGTGACACGAGCATCTAGACTGTGACTGAGGTGGGGAGTGGAGGGGGAAGGATGCTGCGTAAACGTGGAGATGGAAAGTTCTGCATTGCTTGATGGAATTTAAAGGCTCTGATAGGCGGGAATTTGAATTGTGGCAATGAAAACAGTAAAGGCAAGGGGTGGGAAAGGAGGTGTGGACGAGTTTAGGAAGAGAGTGGGGGTATTTGAAACGATAAAATAAGGAAAAATAAAAATATGGAAAACAGGAAGATGATAGGAAAAAGTAATAAAACAGGAAAAAATAGTGAAAATGGACCACCCTGTGGCAGAGCATGCAGCTGAGCACAGCACTCTGGATTTCAGTGGCTGCTTCACTACCCGAGCCATCTGGATCCTCCCCTCCACCACAGCTCTTCTGAACTGCGCAGATAGGAGTTGTCCCTCCAACAAATTCTATGGCCCCGCAACCATCATGGCCTCAACCTAAGATAACTTCCCATCCTTGCACCCTATGACTAACATTTCTTCCCCCCCCCCCCTCCGCTATCGTTCCCCACTCCTTATCCTGCAACTCTCCAATTCATGTCTTCCTTGCAACTGTTGTGTTGCCCCTTACAATATGCCATTAATTAATTACTTTTTATGTTATATTTTTTCCCTATCCTTTTCCTGTTTTATTATTTTTCCCAATCCTCTTCCTGTTTTTTTATTTTTTTTTTCCCTTATTATTCGTATCATTTCAAATCCCCCCATTCCCTCCCCACACTCCTCTACACGTCCCTTTTATCCTTTCCCGCCCCTTCCCTTCACTGTATTCACTGTCACAATTCAAATTCCCACCTATCAGCCTTTACAATCCATCAAGCAATGCAGAACTTTCCATCCCCACCTTTACCCGGCACCCTTCCCCCTCCACTCCCCACCTCAGTCACAGTCTAGATGCTCGTGACACTGGAGTGGCCGGACAAGGTGGTCGAGTGTGTACAGTTGTCCGAGTGATTGATCGAATGTGTTCGTTTCTTTTTCTGACGAAGGCCGTGACCGAAAATTTATGTCGTGCGTATGCGATTATCTACTTCTGTGCCTGCCGGCAGCTCGGCAAGCCTTATACGGTGAGTTGTTACCTATCCTACATTATTGACATTTCCAATCGGATTCCCTACGTTAGCATTTGTTTGGGCACCAGTGAGCTACAGATATACGACACACTGGCTTCTTACCTTTTGGCAGACGTCCCCACTCGCCAGAAGTTCCCCTTCGTCCCAGCTCGGCATATTCAGAGTGGGAATCGCTGTCGGTAAAAGTTTCTTTCTCAGGGGTAATCCGAGAAGTTCGTTTCTCAAATCTCTCTCGTAGTCCTCGGGCCGGAAATGGACAGAGCACACGCGCGCGTTCTTCACGTTCACCTCGTCCGAGCGCCGGCACCGCACGAGCCACTCGTGCCGCAGGTGTTCGTCTTTGGGGAAAGAGTGGCACACGATACCGGGCATCTTGCGGGCGTTGGTGGCACACCGGTAGACGGCGCACTGGTTCTGGCTGTTGGACAGGCGGAGGCAGAGCGAAGAGGCGGCGGGCTCGCCGACCCGAGGGGCGGAGCCGCCGTCCCCACTCGGTAGCTGGGACTCGCTGCCGCCGGCTCCCTGTTGGTACGACAGATAACGACAAATGAGCGTTTGCTTCGAGTTGAGTGTAATATATGTGGGGAGCGGGCAAAAAGGGCCAGATATATCTAGTACACCTGATTCGAGTGGGAGAATATTAGAATTGTGGGCAATTTCCTACGACCCGTGTACATAGAAGGAAACGATACCGCGATCAATATATATATCGAATGTTCGATTATTGCTCCACAAACACGAATCAGTCTATTTAAATTGTAGTTTCGATTGTGTTGAATTTGTGGTATTTTCTTGTTCTTTTCCGAGTCCATATGTGGCTGCCATTTGAAAAACCAAAAGGAATATCAGTAATTTCCAAGAATGGTATAGATCGAACATGCAACTGTAAATCGATTTAGTGTTTCTGAACCGGAGATTCGGACGCTACATGCTCTCACGTACTTAAATATGGGGAAAAAAATGTTGTTTAAGCTATACCTAACCTTCTTAAGGCTACACTACAGATGACCTTTTTTTTTTATTTTTAAGTGAAAGTTAGGTTAGGAATCTGTTAAACAAGAAGTTACTGTTTTAGTATGTGAGGGCACGGACTTTCCATTATAATATTTTAACTACTGTATATTCATACGTAAGGGCTGAAGGATATCGTACAGTGAAAATACTGAAGAAAAAACACGATGACAGCACAATGCACTGTCAACAGTCATCCACTACCAGACACATGCAGCGTTCATCTGCAGAGGACTTTTCGCCAATTTTCCCCTTTTTTTGGTCACTGTGGGCCAACATGTAATGTGCAGAATAGTGTACGGATTAAAAGGGTCCGGTTTCTCTGTGAACGCCTACGACACAGATACAGTAGCTGCTCTGTACAGTCTGGTCCGATACCGCTGGCTCCCACAAAGTCACCGTTTATCGCTACGGCAGTCCGGTCCCGATTCCTTCGGGCAACCAGTCACAGGCACTGGTCGTCTGCTGCAGATGTTACACCAGGGCAGCCAGTGCAGGGGAGCTCATCAACACTAACTGCAGGGGTCTACTGAGCCAAATTCTTGTTTTTTTTTTTTAAGTCAAACTTATTAAGATGACGTATATTTTGTTATATGGACAGGTATTAAAATACTAGTTGTGACGATTTGATTTAGTGTAACTCTTGACGACGGTTGTTACAACGGATCCTACACTTATACTTTTGAACATCACATTTATGGAATTTATTAGTAAACAATTAGAGGAAAAAAGACGTCTAATTTAGTGAAATTTCCTAACAGATTAAAACTGTGTGCCGACCGAGCCACGAGCCGTGCCGGGGTAGCTCTGCGGTAGAGTGCTCGCCCGTGAAAGGTGGACGGATCCCGGGTTCCAAACTCAGTCTGGCACACAGTTTTATATCTGCCACAAAATTTCAAATTAACACATTCTCTGCTGAAGAGAGAAAATATTGCCCATTCCTTTGCCATGAATCGGTTTGAAAATATAAAGTAAATTATTTCTCCCTGCATTTATACAATTATTAAGTGAACATTTTTATGCAAATTAATACATTCTTACATACTCACCAGGTGAAGGAGCACAGGTGTGACAGCAGCACAAATGAACAGAACACACTCTCATACACACAAATACAAGCATTCGCAACCCAGTTGCTTCTTCAGGCTGCCTTCTTCTACCTGAAGAAGCAACTGGGTTGCAGAAGCTTGCGTTTGTGTATGAGAGTGTGTTATGTTCATTTGTGCTGCTGTCACGCCTGTGCTGCTTCGCCTGGTGAGTAATCTTTGTCTATTTTTATATATATATTCTTTCCTGCTAGGAATTTTTCGTCTACAATCTTCGTATTGTTCTTACATACTGATTCATTAGGCAATGAAAAATTAAACACCATCAAATTTGAACAAAGTAGACTACGTCCCATCTTTCATAGGATAGTTAACACCACAGTTAATGCACTACATATAGTTTAAACCATAACAAAATGCTACACAACCTTTATTCAGTACGTAATTATCATTAAACGTAGATCAGCAATAAAAAAAGGAGACTGTGGACTATATGTAGCAACGAATAGCAAAAAAATGTGAGTTTTCATTTACACTGTGTGTTGTGAAGTCATCTCGTGCTGTAATCCTGTTTTACGAGACTGATGAACTACTTGTGCGTTTAAACATGTTTAACATACCACAATTACGTTATGTGTAAATAGTGTTTGTACTGCATGCTGAAAACAAATGAGATTAAGCAAATAAATAAATAAAAATAAAACAACAAGATGTGTAGCACTGTTTTGGAGAATGGTGCCAGGAAATATTGGCTACAGAACATTCCTGAAGCCGCAATTAATGTAATTATTCTCCAAAAAATTATCAAAATTCCAACATTTGAGCTTAAAACTCATAAAATTAAGATTTAATCAAATTCCTGGGTTTTTCTAGGTGCAGCAGACACCCTATTCTAGGTCATTAGCAAACCACTCTGTCCCAGAACTATTCACTTAGCAAATTGCCTCAAGGTAAGGCCTCACCGACATAACCCGAAAAATCCATGTGCGATCAAACGTCTGCATTCTCCTTGTTAACAGAGCACATCAACACGATGTCTACAAATGCACGAGACGGTTCCTACACCTCAAATTGCATAAAGAGACTAATATCACTACCTCACCTACATTCAATGAAATGCATAGCTTATAACTGGAGCTACAGGTAAGTTTATTTACACTTTATTACAGTTCACAGTAGATCCAGGAAGAATGTGTTTATGGCAAACAGGTGACGAAAAACCTTTTTCATTGTGTATATATTAATCAGGTTGTGTCATCTCGGCATTTAATTAATGTGGTTCACAACGAGCATTTACCACTGAAGCTTCTTCCAAAAAACACTGACAGCGAGTAGGCTGCACACAAAATTTAACTGACACTTCAATTTAAGACTTCGCAATTACATTCCGACAGCACATCATACTAACGTGTGGATACATAATTTTGAGGAAAAAGGTTCAGCAATGAAGAAGAAATTGTTGGACTGTGTACAAAACATTCACACACACTAGACAATGTAGAAATTTTTGGAGCTGCTGCCATAAGAAGCCCACATCATTCATTTCCTTGTCTTGCATCATCTTCGCAGTTAAGACAGTTCAGTTCTAACTAAATTTGAACAATTCGGGTTTCAGGCTGTCTCTATATAGAATTTTAGCTTTTGAACCAAAAACAAACTAAACAGGCGAAGTACGGTTGGTTTAGCTATTAACAATAAGGTTAATAAAAATATTCGAAGGATACAACTTTTTTTATAACTACACCACGGTCAAACATATTACACAACTGAGACTGGTATCAAATAAAATTTTACTTATTCTGCAAGCACACACAGTACAAAAGGTATAACAAGTGGATAAATTTGTATCAAAACACAGAGCTGCCATGTAATTTAGAGTTTGCGGTTAGAAACAATGTTGTTCTAATTTTGATTCACCTGCACCAAACACAATGGAGACACCAGGCTGAGAGCCTGCTGTGTGTTATGGGATTCCTCCCCCACCCATAATACACACCGGAGTTACACCTCTCAAGTTCTGGAACCTGCCACTCACCAATACATCTGGAGCCTTCCAGCATCCACACTGCGGCCAGAAAAGTCACGCACTATTCCAGACTTCCCAACAGTTTGCATTACTGCCCAGTCTTCTCACTCTCCCGACCTATTGCTTTCCAAAAATTTCAGGTGCACGCACCTGGTGGATTGTGTCAGAAGGCCGCGGTGGAGTAGCCGAGTGGTCTAAAGCGTCTCGCTGCGGAGCGTGCGGTTGCTCGCCGTGGATGTTCGAGTCCTCCCTTGGGCGTGTGTGTGTGTGTGTGTGTGTGTGTGTGTGTGTGTGTGTGTGTCCTTAGGTTAGTTTACCTAGGTTTAAGTAGTTTGTAAGCTACGGACTGTTGACCACGCAGTTTGATCCGATAGATTTACAAATATTTGAACATTTTGTGCCAGAAGCTCAGTGGTGCTACTGAAGCCTACACAGGAGTTTTGATGCCACAAAAATTGTATCAAAGTGCAGGAAGACCTGCAGAACACTGACACTTTATGCAGAAACTGCCAGTTAACTCCAAACATAAATGTATGCACAAATAGGCAGAAAGACGCCACACAATCCTGTGCTACCAGTAGTCGTATAAGAGACCTGGCAGGGTAAGTGACTAGTGTCGCATGCAATGTCGTCACCAACTGAAGGGATAAGGCGATCATTCCCAGACGGATACCAAATTTAGTTTTTGGCAGTGCTACAAGAATTTCATCCCTCGCCAAGGGCAATCCCTAAAAACGAGGGTTCTACGAGGTACAGCAGCTGGCACCACATGAGGGTGACACTGTGGATTGCATCTGTCACCAATCACAAGGGAACTCTGTAATAATGGCAGATTGGGATACGGTCCGAAAAATTACAATTTCATTTGCTCCGTGCTAACGGAGGGAAAATGTGTGGCAGAGAGCACACATATCGACCAATCCCATCTACCGAGACAGTGTGGTCCGGTGCGGTGGTGTGCTCGTTATGATCTGGCATGCATTTTCCTGGGGTGGAATGTGCTCCCTAGTTGTTCTGAAAGGGACTTTCAACATTCGGGAACCACTTCAATCAATTTTTTTCTCTCTCTTCAAACATCCTGACAGTACTCCAGTATTCGAGAGAGTAAAGTGATGCCTCGTCATTCCCACACTGTGTGGCAACGGTTCCGGGAAAATGCAGGTGGGTGAAATAACTGAGATGACCACCTGCAGCCCAGATACGAACCCAATTGGGTGGACACATCTCTGATGCTCAGTACTGTGGATCCGGCACCCACAAATAAATCAAAATTGGCTTTTTCTCTGGAAATGATTTGGTCTCATCTAGAAGGATAGGAGGCAGACATAGCAACACACAGAAAGTATCGTAGGGAAAGCGAACCAAAGGCTTTGATTCATTGGCAGAAGGCTTTGAAGTTGCAACAGTTCTCCCAAAGAAACTGCGTACACTACACTTCGCGGGTCGCTAATTTGCAGTATTGCTGTATAATCCGGGATCCACACCGAGTGGGATCGATGGAGGGGTTAAAGTGCATTTTACGAGTCCACGACTGGAGGTCGATGTGTACAAGTTGACAAGGGTAAGACGAATGACGGGAGTCACATTCGGGCAGCGAATAAGTATGCGTGTTTCATTGGCTAGTAAATCTGGTGTCGGTTTTAAAATTTGTTATGCCGTTTGTGTGCAGCACTTTTGGCAATGTAAATGATATTTATATTTTTTAAAATACCGTCTCCATAAAAAGACTTTTTCTTGTTGTTCAGGCAGTGTGCAATACTGTAATGTTACAAGTATTAAGAAGGATGTACAGAAGATGATGATATGGCAATAAACAGTACAAATAACAACAATGTGACATGTTATACCGATGGCAGCCGATTTTTGACGGGTCAGGAACCGTTGCCTGTGGACATCAACTGCGGAATACTGCAGTAACGGTCGAGTTTATATATGGCTACCCCCCCATGTGGCATTACATCAGTGAGAGTCTATATAAAAATGAATTGCTGTTCGTTAGTCTTGCTAAAACTTGATAACGACTGAAGCGATTTGGCTAATTTTAGTCTTAAAATATTCGTTTAAGTCCAGGGAAGGTTTAAACGGTGAAAAAATCAGGAAAACTGAAACAGCTTTTCCAGTGAATTGTCAATACTGTTCGTCCAACTGTGATAAAACATTGTACATTTCATGTTGAAAGCAAGAGGAAGGTTCGCATGAAATAACAATTTCGAAAAGTCGCCCGTAAAGTAGGAAAATTTGTCAAAACTGAAAGCAATTTTTTTTGTCTACGAATAAAAGTCAATTGCCACGTGGTTGTAAGAGCTTCACTTGAGTATGGCTTGACAGGACAAGGTTGGTGTGAAATACATTTTGTGGAAAATCTACCGGAAAATTTGAGAAAAACTGAAAGTGCGTTTTTCAATGTGTTATTTATTGAATTCAGCTCTATAACTGACTATTCGCATGACGGAGAGGGGCGGGGGACAGTGTAAAAATCGATCCAAATTCCTTTTCAATGTGTTCTAAATGTACTCAACAACGTTCATATGATTGCGATAAAATTATGATCGTTTGATCTTCAACGAAATGAACATTCTTATGAACTAAAAATTTGGGGAAGTTACCCGGAAAATTTCAAAATTCGCTAGAAACTGAAATAGCTTTTTTTCAATAGGATATCAACTAGGGGAAAGCAATAGAGTTAACCTATTGTGGGTCCCTGGCCACTCAGGGATCAGTGGCAACGAACATGCCGACAGATTAGCCAGGATGGGGGCAGAGACTCCATTTACTGGACCGGAACCTGTCCTGACAATCACCAAGGCAATGATCAAATTGGAGCTACGTAACTGGCTCAGAAGACAGCACGTAGAATATTGGACCAGTCTACCAACAAAAACATAGCAAGGTAATGATGCCAAAGCCATCTTTTAAAAGAAGTTCTGCAATCCTGGGCCTGAACAGGAGAGAGATTAGACTCATGGTTGGATTGCTAACAGGCCATGGGAATTTCAAAAAACACCTGCATACAATGGGAATAACAGAAGAGGACCCTACATGTAGGATCTGTGATGAAACTGCATCACATCTAATCATCGAATGCATTGCATTGGAGAGTAAAAGGCACAGGACATTTGGGAAAACCAGACCCAAAGAAATTGTGTCTAATAAAGAACTGGTAAAGGGACTACTTGCACTGTTCAAGGGCATTGGTTGGCTATACTAGATATACAGGGAGCGACCAAGGGTTGGACCAAGACTGTTTTGGCTTCCCTGGAAAAATCAAATCAAATCAATAGGATATCAATATCATTCGTCTGATGGCGATAAAATTTTGCATATTTTACGTCCAAACCAATGGATGAAATATTGGTCATATTATTTGACAAAGATATTGGATGTAACGCTAAAAGGGGGTATTACACTAACAGCTAATGTTGTCAAATTTGCTTCAAAATGGCGGTGTTATGCTCAACTGTTGCGCTACAGTTGCGGTGTGTGTGCATTTAAAACAGAAGAGGGAAGAAAGGAAAGGAAACGCACTTGGATGAAACAGTGGGTGTCAGGGCGAGATAAATTTTATTACGAGAACTGGAGGATTTCCTTTTTTGTCATCTGCAGCACAGCCATGCCGTACTTCATTGCTAATTATCTTGTAGCTCTCCATTCTTCGCAATTTGCAATAGTTTAACAGAAAAGGCTGACGCAAACAGTGTATACTAATAAGATCGTAAGTTGATAAGCAAGTTTCATTTAATAACGTTTTAAATGGAAAATGTCAGAACTGTCTTGACGTTATTAACAATGTAAGGGGGGAAACACATCTGATAAAGTAAATAAATAGGCACTATTTCCTTACAACGTATTTATATATACATATTTTCGCTTGCAAACAGATGTCAATGTATTGAAAGTTGTTTCACTTCCCAGCACTTAGCCCACCCAAGTTAACCAAAATCATACATTATAAAGTCAGCTATGGCCGTAAATAAGATTTAGGGGTGTTACTTCAATTGCGATAGTATATTATGACTTTTTACGTCACAGATCGTAACTCGACCTCACTTTCACCACAGCGTGGTGGGTTACGCGAATTGACGTGAAGGACAGTGTGAACTGGCCTTGTCGCCTGTTATTCAGCGACCAATCTGATTTATGCATTCATATTAATTTTGTCGTTGCTGGAAAACTCTACACAAACTTGCCGCTACTAGCTATGTTTACGAATACGAACATTAAGTCAGACAGTTAACCTCAAAATGAAACAGCTGTAGTGGCAAACAGACTGTACAACTACTAGCGCTCCGAGCGGTCAAATATCTCACTGCAGGAAACAGAAGACGAACGATTTCTTTGACCAAATCTAAGCTGACTCCTTAGAGGCCTAGATTTGATGGAATAGTGGACGACGTTCCCATTACACTAAGTCCAATTTTTGTTTGTCTAGTAATTTGATAGTGTAATATCGGCCTATTAGAGACATACCATAAAAGCGGTTCGACGAACCGTCTGCCATGCACTTCAATCTGATCTGTACAAGAGGGTTCCTCCATGACGGCCAAAGGCCCCCACATAATGTGTGTGTACCCCAAACATTTCCTAAGTCACTGAATCGTACCATTATAAGAACGGAGAACAACCACTGCAAGCAGGTTCAAACACACAGTGAGAACTGGCAGGCTACTGAGAAAAGCTGGAGTCTGTAACACAACAGTACCTCCTGTTCACTTCCAATTTCCCTACAGTACCAACTGTCTACTGGTTTCACGTGTAACAATGTTTAGATACTTGTATGTGTGTAGGCCAACGTAAATGCTCTCTTCTCCACACTACATACACACCCTCAAAGCTTACCATCACTTTTCCAACAGTTTCATTGTCAGCGCCACAGAACGTTCTGTTAGCGGATGCAGCAGGTCCGGCTATACATGGGAAAATTGTTGGCACTGCGTCTGGTTTCAGCTTCGGATACCTCCTTACAAATGTCTTTATTTTCCCATCGACTAGAAACTTTTCCGTTTTTACTACACACTCTTCTCTGAAATGCTTTATGCATATTACAGGTCTCTTTATCGATGACAAGTCAGTGGGAATTACTCTCAACCACTTCTCCTTGCGCTCTTCATCCCTGGGTAAAAAGAATGTGCTGACTCTTTCTTTTTCCGATCGGTAATTACTTTTGCAGCCAGCCACACTACAGCACATCGGCATTTTCAGTATCTGAAACAGGGCGTTTAAAGCTATTAAAATGTTTAAGCTAGTATGTAAAGATATTTTGTTCATTTGTACACTAACTTGCGACGATGTCGAAAGCAAGAGCAGAGAGATTCCTACTGATCGTTAATTAACCACAATATTTGGTACCGGCAGTTAATAAAGACTCACCGTTTGTAAAAGTGCAGATTAAGGTAACATACAGTGCACCAGTCAATGCGAGATAAACAAGTTTTCGACCACATACACAAAAGAACGGATAGACTCAGGCGCAACAGGCGCACTTGCAAGCTACTGCACAACCGGACGGCCGTGGAACTACTTCGTTTACGTCACAGACAAGATGGCTGCCGCGCGGACAACAGGTCTGGTGCTATAATACTGTTGCCACAGAAACGTAAAATAACGTAGTTAAAAAATGCATACATGATACAGTATTGACACACACACACACACACACACACACACACACACACACACACACACAGTATATAAAACAGCTTTAATTCTGTGTTCACAACGAAACTATAATATTTGTGTCGGCAGTATTCATAAAAAAAACATATGACATTCAAGTCCCTCTACTTATTTTGATTTTATCCATTAGGAAATGGTTTTTCTGAAAGCCCGCGACTGTGAGATAAACGGATTTGTTTATAAATAACAGTCCTGCTACCAATCACGACGCGTTTCGGAAAATCATTGCTATCTTCAAGTGTGTTTCTCTGTGCTATTTCATATTATTGAGTGTGTGAGTTACTGCTTCATTCTGCTGTCATTACTGTAAAATGTGATAACTGTATTCTACTCATGTGCAACAATATTATAAGTAATGTTTGATGTGTGAGAGCTGTCATAGATGCACCAGACGAAAACTTAAGTATAGCTTATCGAAAATTTCGCCACTAACTCCATATAAAGATAACCATAAACTACAATCGCACGTATTTATATATCACAGTAATGACAGCAGAACGAAGCAGCAACTCTCACATTCAGAACATCATAAACAATATGAAATAGCACAGAAAAACGCACTTGAAGATAACAGTATAACGTCGTGCTAAATAAATAAAAAATCATGACTGGTAATTAATTACCAGTATCGTTATTTACAACCTCATCGTACTCACTAGTCACTACAGCGGCACAGTCTAATCATCTAATGTTATACTCTGACAGCGGTTACGAAAGTAAACACAGTGACGTCACGTCAAAGAGTGCTACGAAGTATTGCATCTTCGCCTTAAGCTCTCTGACGCCACACGCGATTTTAAAAAAAAGTTCCGGCGCCCACTGCCAGCAGCTCGCTCCCTCACAAGGCCTCGCTTCGCTCACGTCACGTCACTTCCAGATGTTTAAATGCGGCAGACAATCTCACTGTGGAATTTACATTATCTGTTAGCATAGCGCAGTCTGTTGAGAACTCGTTTAATGTGGTAAAGTTTCGTGTTCAAATCCACAGATCTTATTTTATCTTTCTTAATGGGAATAATGCCTTCTAAAGTACTACATTCAAAAGCAAAAAATCGCAGTTTCTCCGATTTTTGCCAAAATAAGGGCATAATTAATGACCGGGATGCAACACATCGGCTTTGACCAATGTCATATCGGAGTCTCACAAAACACACATGGGTGTCAGATTTTAGATTTTACATTACCGTAAATGTGAAAAAAATTGTAAAATCCGACACCCATGTGGTCTCGTTGTAAGTGGATATACCAACAAGCAAAACAAACACTATCAACAAATATAAATCTACCGGTTCTGTTTGGAAGTGGTATGCCGTTGCCTTCCTCCGTCCTTAAAACTGACTTGCCCAGCCACTTATGGGGGACCTACAGTTTAACGTGGGTACCGGATCACGGTGCTACTCGATATTTTTCACATCAGCAACACTGCCAGAGGTGAAAGAAGTAGAAAGTGACATAAAAATTCTTGGACCTAGCGGGGATCAAACCCGCGACCTTTCGATTTGTAGTCTGGCACTCTACCACTATGCTACCGAGCCGCTGAGCGGTCTAGAGCGCCACGTTACGAATCGCGCGGTCTCCCGCGTCGGAGGTTCGAATCCTCCCTCGGGCATGGATTGTGTGTGTGTGTGTGTGTGTGTGTGTGTGTGTGTGTGTGTGTGTGTGTGTGTGTCGTTCTTAGGTTAGTTTAACTTCGTTTACATAGTTTGTAAGTCTAGGGACTGCTGACCAACATAGTTTTGTCCCTTGAGAATTATATATTTTTTGCTACCGAGCCGCACAATCTATGCTTGTTGTTGTTGTTGTTGTTGTTGTTGTCTTCAGTCCGCAGACTGGTTTGATGCAGCTCTCCACGCTACCCTGTCCTGTCCAAGTCTCTTCATCTGAGAAAACTTTCGGCAATCTACAACCTTTTGAATCTGCTAACTGTATTCGTTCCTCGGTCTCCCTCTACGATTTTTACCCCACATGCTTCCTTCTAATGCGAAGTTGACAATTCCTTGATGTCTCAGAATGTGTCCAACCAATCTATCCCTTCTGTTAGTCAGGATATGCCACAAATTCCTTTTCTCCCCAATTCGGTTAAGCACCTCCTCATTAGTTACGTGATCTACCCACCTAATTTTCATCATTCGTCTGTAGTACCACATTTCAAAAGCTTCTATCACCTTTTTATCTGAACTCCTTATCGTCCACCTTTCACTGCCATACAATGCTACACTCCAGACAAATGCTTTCAGAAACGACTTCCCAACATTTGAATTAATATTGGATGTTAACAAGTTTCCCTTCTTTAGAAACGCTTTTCTTCCAATAGCCATTCTGCATCTTAGATCTTCTTTACTTCGGCCATCAGAAGTTATCTTGCTACCCAAATATCAAAATTCATCTACTACTTTTATTGTCTCATTACCTAATCTAATTCCTCCAGCATCGCCTGATTTGCTGACATTGCATTCCATTACCTTCGTTTTACTCTTGTTAATGTTCATCTTATATCTTCCTTTCAAGACACTGTCCTCCCCATTTAATTGCTCTTCCAGGTCTTCTGCGGTCTCTGAAAAAATTACCATGTCATCGGCAAACCGCAATGTTTTTATTTCTTTTCCCTGCACTTTAATGCCCTCTCCAAATCTCTCCTTCCATTCCTTCACTGCCTGCTCAATGTACAGATTGAACAACATCGAGGAAAGGCTACAACCCTGACTTACTCCCTTCCCAACCTCTGCGTTCCTTTCTTGCCCTTAGACTCTAATTTTATAGGTTGAATATAACTCTTCGCTCCCTATATTTTACCCCTGCTACCTTCTACGCTTATCCGCGTAAATTATAGATTATAACAACAGAATGTACCGTCGAACACAGGTCTCAGCCCAAAAATTCGCATCTTCGGCGCTCACCTAGGAAAAAGACCTCACTGTTAACCTATACCTCACAATCAGTGTGAATCTACAGATCACTTTAACTCAATTTTTCTTGTATAATCTATGTTCTGCTTGTAAACAAACTATCGTCTTTAACTCAGATATGACGTCATTGGTCAAAGGCAACGGGTCGTATCCCGGACTTAAATTCACCCAAAATCAGAAATTAAAATGATCTGCAGATTTTATACTGCCCTTGTAAACCATCACGGAACACGCATTTCGTAAATAATAGTGATAACAACGAAGTCTACATATTTACAGACAGGGAAAAGTTACTGTAACGTCCAAAATCTTTCAATTTAAAGTGTATTACTTTTAAACATGGTTCTATCATTTTGTTTGGATTATATTCAGTAGAATGTAAAAATTTCTATGCGTTTCAGCAGTGCATTGCAGGGAACTCTTGTTTTTCGTTAATCGTTTTTTCATTGTAATTACAGCTTTTTTTTTACCCCTTTCTCCTTCTGTGAATATGCGCCAAAAATCTTCTCTCCTCAAATATCAATTTTAAGTGACTACAAAAAATGTTCAAATGTCTGTGAAGCTTATGAGAGTTAACTGCGGGATTAAACTTACAAACTACTTATGAATTAACTTATACTAAAGACAGCACAAACATCCATGCCTGAGGGAGGATTCGAACCCCGACGGGAAACGGCATCGCGCATCGGAGCATAGCGCCTCAATGCGCTCGGCCACTCCGCAACGGCTATGTGACTACACCAAGTTGTCAACATATGAGAATGGTTCTTCATGGACACTTCCTTTTAATTCATTTTACACTTTGGACAGTGCCTTTATTGCAGTGGCCAAACGACGAATGACGAGTACTAGGGCATGCTATGCCCCTCTACAAATAACAGTAGGCAAAGCTACAATGTTTGATGTCTCACGGAAGAACACTTCGATTACGTATACTATTACTAGCCGTGTCCTAAATTGTGTAGGTTTATGATAACTATCCTAATTACCTTTGTAATGCAGATATCTCTAATGCTGCGCCTTCGTCTCGCTAAAAATCAGAAATAGCTTGATCGATTTGATTTTTTTTAAATCCTTGTTCGCCTTATACAGGGATGTAGTAGGGAAGAAATGGTGAAAAACCAAAGAAAGCGCAGAAAAATCAAAAACTGCTTGTACGAACATCGCCACTTAGGATTAGATTTCATTGCGGAAAGGCTGCACACATAGGGTTGCCAGATCTCCGGGCGCCGCCCGGAGTGCCCGGGTTTGGAATGAATTCTCCGGGTCTACGGGACAATCAATCACTCTCATCTCCGGGCTTCAATGTAACCATCTAATTTTTTTCTTTTCTTTTCTTTTTTTTCCGACGCTTTTTAAGTACTATGCTCATCTAGCGACGATCTACATCGAACTTAACGTAACTTAAACTAAGGACGAACACAACATCCATGCCCTAGGGGGGGGGATTCGAACCTCTGGCGGGAGCAGCCTCGCGCACAATGGCAAGACGCCTCAGTGCGCTCGGCCATTCCCGGCCGGCCCCTCTATAGTAATTATGAATAATGTCAATTTCTTATTGCAACAAAACGCTACTTTTCTATTCTTCCTCTGAAAACTTTTCATTGTTGCGTCGGTAGTAATCGGCTAGCGCATTATTAAGCAAACACTGTTGCGGCAACGTGTCAACTGGCGACGTCTATTATTTGTGTTCGTTCGTTCATTGTTTGTTATCAGTTTACCGGCAATTTTTGGAATACTCGGATCGCGTGTGAACAGACAAGCTTACATTAACTCAGATTAGTGAGTAATAACAGTGAAATGAAAAGACGATATCAAGTTCGTTCCGTGAAGAATGGTTGCAGGAAGAAAATTTTAAAGAGTGGCTACAAAAAGTCGATACTGATGAGTGTATGTGTAAATGCAGAATATGCAATATCTCATTTACTGTTAAGCTGTGAATAAACATTTACAATCAGAAAGACACAAAACGAATATTAACACACAAAAGAAGAATCAGTCGCTTCTTAAATTCTTGCCGAAACAATTTTCTGCAGAAGACGACTAAGTCACTGCAACGGAATTAACTTTGACTTACCATGGTGTGAAAGACCACCATTCTTACAATTCTCAATATTGTGGTAATAAGCTATATGCTCATGTTTTTAGAGATTCCTCAGCGGCAACGAAAGTAAGATGCGGCCGAACAAAAAGCGAGGCATTAGTAAAAAATGTGCTTCTACCTTATGCTAAAGAGAAGCTACTAAGGGAATTAAAGCAAAATGTCCCGTTTTCGTTAGTTTTTTTTTTTTTTTAATTCACGTGTAATCCTGGTTGTGGGGGGAGTTGGTCGCTGTTGTGGGGGGGGGGGGTGAGTCATTGGCTAAGGGGGAGGGGGGCACGTCTGGTCTCCGGGCCTGCCCCATAATGTTACTGTCACCACGGTTACAAGGGTTCCCAAAACCGTACTGCGTAAACCGATTTTTCAATTCCGCTTTTGGTTGGTCATGTAAACACTCCAAAATCGATTCTGGCAATCCACTTCTGTAAAGCGGTTTTACAGTTACACAATCGATTTTCGTGCCCATGTAAACGCAACCGTTACTGAAGAGCTCTTGGTCCGTAAGATTGTGCTTTTCCGTTAAGAATTTTCGGCGCATATGGGACAGTTTGACATTTACTACCGAGAAATAAATGTATAAATATTAGAGTAAGCATGAATCTGTGCATTCAAGTAAAGAAAAACAGCGATTTTGTTGACTAAATCAGGAGTTATTCAGCCGCCATATTAAGTGGACTAGGAAATACGATTCAGCCTGTAACATGTAAACACTTCCGCGAAAAACGGTTTACGAAATTTAGTTTGAGTCTTCCGGAATATGGTTTGCATGTAAACTTCGTGAATGCCTCGGTCATTCGGCCAGAGAAAAACCGCTCCCAAACTTTCGGTCACATATTGTATACCCGTACGTCCGTCCACTGTGTAGGTGCTTGAGGTTGTAGCTGGAATGTGTAGCAAGCCGACGGTTCCGTGTTCGAATCCCAAGCCTAGATACTTGTTCTTTTAACTAATCAATACGGTAATTGACTACAGTAATATCCCTACCTACGTATGAAATATTGTTAACAATTCGTGTTGCTTATTTTCAAAGTGTCCATTTGCTTTTTTTTTTTTTTTTTTTTTTTCCTTGAAAATAACTACATAACCACGTTATTTCAACATTTTGAACTTTTTGGTCCAAATTGTTTCCTTCAAATATTCGTTCTTATCTACATCTACATAGAATACTCTGCAAATCATATTAAGTCCCTGGTAGAGGGTTCACGGAACCACTTCCTTTATACTATTCATCTACCATTCCTGAATCTCTCCGTTCGAGCTCTGATTTCTGGTATTTTATTCTGATGATCATTTCTACCAATGTAAGTGGCAGGAACAACATATTCTCGTATTCGGAGGCGAATGTTGGCGATAGCAATTTCGTAAGTAGACCACGCCACAGCGATAAATGCCGTTGTTGTAATAAATCCCATCCCAGATCCTGTATCATTTCCGTAACGCTGTCTCCCCTGTATCGTGACAATACGAAACGAGCTGCCCTTCTCTGGACTCTTTCGATGTCCTCTGTCAAACCCACCTGATAAGGATCCACCAATACTCCAAAAAAGGACGGACAAGCACAGTGTATCCAGTTCCTTTAGTAGTTCTGTTGCATCTTTTCAGGGTTCTGCCAATAAAACACAGTCTCTGGTTCGCCTTTCCCACGACATTATCTACGTGTTCTTTCCAATTTAAGTCTGAAGTTATAGTAACTCGGCCAAGCGATGCTGAAGGAATTAGATTAGGTAATGAGACAATAAAAGTAGTAGATGAATTTTGTTATTTGGGTAGCAAGATAACTTCTGTTAAAAAAAATCAAATGTTTGTTAAGCTTATGGGACTTAACTACGGGGTCATCAGTCCCTAAACTTACAAACTACTTATTAACTACCTTATACTAAGGACGGCACAAATATCCATGCCCGAGGGGGGATTCGAACCCCCGACCGTAGTGGCCGTGCAGACCGTGACTGGAGCGCCTCAGTCTCCTCGGCCACCGCGGCCGGAGATAACTTGTGATGGCCGAAGTAAACAAGATATAAAATGCTGAATGGCTATAGGAAAAAAAGCGTTTGTAAAGAAGCGAAACTTGGTAACATCCAATATTAATTTAAATTTTAGGAAGTCATTTCTGAAAGAATTTTCTTGAGTGTAGCATTTTATGGCAGTGAAATGTGAACGGTAAGGAGTTCAGACAAAAACATTATAGAAGCTTTTGAAATGTGGTGCTACAGACGAATGATGAAAATTAGATGGGTAGATCACGTAACTAATGCGGAGGTGCTTAACAGAATCGGGGAGAAAAGGAGTTTCTGGCATATCCTGACTAAGAGAAGGGATAGATTGACTGGACACATTCTGAGACATCAAGAAATTGTCAACTTAGCATTAGAAGGAAGCGTGTGGGGTAAAAATCGTAGAGGGAGACACCGAGGGACGAATACAGTAAGCAGATTCAAAAGGATGTAGGTTGCCGAAAGTATTCTCAGATGAAGAGACTTGCACAGGACAGGGTAGCGTGGAGAGCTGCATCAAACCAGTCTGCGGACTGAAGACAACAACAACAACAACAACAACGGCCAGTCCACCGCGGCTTTACTCACTACGTTTACATGCAACACATCTTCCGGAAGACGATAACCGATTTTCGTAAACCGTTTTTCGCTGTCGTGTTTACATGGCACAGCCTGAATCGGATTTCCTAATCCACTTAAGATGGCGGCTGAAAAAAAGCTGATTCAATTCCTGATTTAGGCAGCACAATCGCTATTTTTGTTTACTTAAAATACACAGATTCATGCTCACTCTACTATTGATTATATATTGTGTGATATAGTTAGTTAACACTATGTCACAATTAAATGTTATTACAATGAAACAATAAACCATTTAAATATGCAACAGTCATAATAACTGTTGTGGTGTCATATGAATTATTTCCTCATTTTCAAAAATTCATATCTTTGTTCACACTCAGAGATCAATGATGAAATTTTTACAGTACATTGCTATCATATAGGTGTACAAACTGTGCAAAAATCATATTTTTATATTCAGTCCCATCCGAGATACCTAGCCTCAAACTTTACAAAAAATGAAAATTTTCAAATTTCAAAAATTCATAAAAAATTAAGGAAACATTTGTAAGTGTTCTTGCTTTATATGAGGCTAGTTGTGTATATCTAACTACAGGAAAAAAGTAGACTCTCATAAGTCAATCCTTGTATGTTATTATTGAGCCTAAAAAGTGGATTTTTGAAAATTTGGATACCAAACTTTGGAGGTCATTTTGACTGGTTATTTTTGAATTTAGAGTATTTTGTGTAGTAGAATATGTTGTAGAGGACACTTTTCTAAAAACAATCATGTCAATTGCAATGTTGTAACTTAACCCAGAGCAGATATATTAATATTTTCGCTAATGTCTCCGACTGAAAAATCGGTGCGCACTGACAAATAAAAATGGCCGCCATTCAGTTAAGGTGCAAGATAAATTACTTTATAAAACTGTTTTGAAATATAGGGCAATTACATATAAAAAATTAAAATATTTAAAAATGGTCAAGCAACCAACTTAATTTTTATTGTACCACTTCATTTGGATTGACCCAAAAGTGATGCTTTACACCAAAATAGATGGGTCAGTTCACTTTTAAGTGAATCAGCAAAATGTATGGAACACACACAAACATTAACAACTGAAAATGTATCTTCTTTTATGTTGCCTGCAATAGTTAGTACAACAAGCGACCGAACAACAAACCCTTATTTGTCGTTGAAAACAATTTGACACGCCGGAGTGGCCGCGTGCTCTAAGGGGCCTTGCTGCGGAGCGCTGGAAGCCCCCCGTCGGAGATTCGAGTCCTCCCTAGGGCTGTGTGTGTTTTGTCATTAGCAAAAGTTAGTTAAGTAATTCTAGCGACTGATGACCACTGTAGTTTGGTTCATAGCTTTACAAACATTTGAATACAATTTGTAGCCCAAAACCGTTTGTTGTTGCTGTTGTGTTCAGTCTGGAGACTGGTTCGATGCAGCTCTCCGCCCACCCTACTCTGTCCCGAGCAAGCCTTTTCATCACCTCATAACAACGGCAACCTACATCTATCTGAATCTGCTTACTGTATCCATCTCTACATCTACATCTGTCTGGAACTGCTTACTGTACCCATCTCTTGGTCTTCCTCTGCGGTTTTTACACCACACACTTCCCTCCAATGCTAAATTCACGATTCCTCGATGTCTAAGAATGTGTCCTACCAATCTATCCCTTCTTTTAGCCAGGGTATGCCAAAAATTCCTTTTCTCCCCAATTCTGTTCAGTACCTCCTCATTAGTTACGCGATCCACCCACCTAATCTTCAGCATTCTTCTGTAGCACCACATTTCAAAAGCCTCTATCCTCTTGCTGTCCGCACTGTTTATCGTCTATGTTTCACTCCCGTACAATGCAACACTCCACACATGCCTTCAGAAAGGATGTCCGTACACTTAATATTCGAGGTTAGCAAGTTTCTCTTTTTCAGAAAAGCTATTCTAACCATTGCCATTCTGCAGTTTATATCCCCTGCACTGCTACCATCGCAAGTTATGTAAATGCCCAAGTAACAAAACCAACGGACATTTGTCCACAAGTGCAATGACAGCACAGAGTGTCACGGCACAATGCCAGGGTCTGCTGTGGCGCAGCAGAAAAGGAGGAAATCTGTCTACGTCTACAAACACACACCACATAACTCCTACCGGTACATCTACATCTACATCTACATGCATACTCCGCAATTCACCGTAAGGTGCGTGGCGGAGGGTACACGGTACTAGTTATTCATTTTCCTGTTCCACTCAAAGACAGAGCGAAGGAAAAACGGATGCTTATATACACCTGTACGTGCTCTAATTTCTTAGAACAGTTCTCCTAGCAACTTGAAATTCCGCAAGTTTCAATTTCCTCTAAAGTTTCTCGAAAAGAACGTGGCCTTCACTTCAGCGATTTCCATTTCAGTTCCCGAAACAAGTCTACAACAAACGCCTGTTAATCAAACCTACTAGTAACCTTCGTAAAAAAAATAGCACTGACGTAAATAATAATCTAAATAATAAAAAGTTAATAAGTCAACGCATTGCCACTATGCTACGACTAACAGAAGTTGTGTTCTTTAATCTCATACTATTGATGGCCGTTAACTGATGCTAATAATGGCATTTGTAGACACTAGATAATCAGTTATCGTACGAAGAACGACGTGTTTTTGTTAATTCTTCAGTGTGTCATTGCTTTGAAATGACAACGTGTAAGTTACAATAACAAAATCATCAAATATGCAACACAAGATGGCGTATGCCGGAGACAGTTCTGGACGAGGACTGCCACGTGACATCTGCATAACGGCTGGTTTTCGTTAATTCAATGGAAGGTGTGAAAACTCCGTTATTTTTGCAAATATCTCTCAAACGATATGAGATATGAAAAAAAGTTGTAGAGAATTTTATCCTCTACAAATTCGTTTAGTCAATTTTAGCGACTCATGAACGGTTTATTTGCAATTAAAATTACATTACAAACGGAACGGCTGTTTTTTTTTTTTTTTTTTTTTTTTTTTTTTGTGTATTACTAATGTATTTCTTGCCCGAAATATTTCAAAAAGCGAGGTTCTCTAGTAGCCAACAATGATGTCTGTAAAATTTGGTGCCGATCGGTTGAACGGTTCGACCTAAAAAGTGGCAACACGTTACAGCCAGACAGACATCGTCAAATCGCCGTTATTTTTGCAAATATCTCTGCAACGATGCATGAAAAAAAAACATAAGGGAGCGAAGTTGTAAAGAATGTTCCCCTCTACCAATTAGGTTATTCAATTTCCGTGTCATATGAAAGGTTCGTTTGCAATTACAATTATAAACTGCTTTTTTTTGGAATTACTACCGTATTTTGTCTCCGAAAAAATTGCAAAAGGAAGGTTCTGCTCTCTGTCGGCCTACAATCATGTCTGTAAAATTTGGTGCCGATCTGTTGAACGGTTCGTCTTAAAAACAGGGAACACGTTGCGGACAGAGACATACATACACCCCAAAATCGCCATTACTTTTGCAATTATCTCTGAAACGATACGAGATATGAAAAAAACATAACATAGCAAAGTTGTAGAGAATTTTCTCCTCTACAAATTCGGTCATTCAATTTTCGCGTCAGATGAATGGTTCAGCCGTTGTTTTCATTTAATTTTCGAGCTGTCAAAAGACGATCGCAAAGGCCCACTTTTAGTGTTACTACCGTAACCTAAAGTGGGCCAAAATCCGATCTAATTGCGATGCGAAACAGCTGGGCAGCGCTCAAGTAGAGCCAACATAAGCTGTCTGCCTTTACAGATAAAACAGCGCTCCCCAAAATAAAGCGCCGCCCGCCTTCCTTACACGCTCGTTCCTCTTTACAACCGTCTGCAACGTTGCTGCTGGCGGAATGCTTGTCCGTGACGAACAGTCGCCATGCAGGACAACGCACTGAGTCCTATTACTTGAGAACACTTCAAGCCACATACATCCCTGGGAACCCATTCCACGTACTCGTGCCGTTGTTAGCAGTCAGCAGTGCGTCAGTGTCAAACGATTTCGGAAACCGAGGAATATATTCTCTGCAGAATACGTCCTTTAACACTAAACATGGCTTTAAATAGCTGACTAGGTTTAAAAAAATATATATATTTAACTAGCTTAATTCCCTTTCAAGTTCTGAAGCAAGCAGGAGTAAAATATAGGGAACGTAAGGTTATTTACAACTTGTACAAAAACCAGACAGCGGTTATCAGAGTTGAAGGGCATGAAAGGGATGCAGTGGTTGGAAAGGGAGCAAGACAAGGTTGTAGTCTTTCTCCAATGTTATTCAATTTGTACATTGAGCAAGCTATAAAGGAAAGCAAGGAGAAATTTGGCGAAGGAATTAAAGTTCAGGGGGAAGAATTAAAAACATTGCGTTTTGCCGACGACATAGTAATTCTGTCAGATACAGCAAAGGACCAGGAAGAGCAATTGAACGGAATGGACAGGGTGCTGAAAGGTGCATATAAGATGAACATTAACGATAACAAAACTAGGGTAATGGAGTGCAGTCTAAGAAAATCAGGTGATGCTGAAGGAATTAGATTGGGAAACGAAGCAATAAAGGAGGTAGATGAGTTTTGTTACTTGGGCAGTAAAATAACAAATGATGGTCGCTGTACAGAGGATATAAAATGCAGAATGGCAATGGGTTGAAAAGCGTTCTTGAAAAATAGAAATTTGTTAACATCGAATATTGATTTAAGCCTAAGGAAGTCCCTTCTGAAGGCATTTGTATGGAGTGTTGCCTTGTATGGGAGTGAGACATGGACGATAAACAGTGCGGACAGGAAGAGGATAGAGGCTTTTAAAATATGGTGCTACAGAAGAATGCTGAAGATTAGGTGGGTGGATCACGTAACTAATGAGGAGGCACTGAACAGAATTGGGGAGAAAAGAAATTTCTGGCATACCTTGGCTAAAAGAATGGGTAGATTGGTGGGACACATTCTTAGACATCAGGGAATTCTGAATTTAGCGTTGGAGGGAAGTGTGTCGGGTAAAAACCGCAGAGGAAGACCAAGAGATGGATACAGTAAGCAGATTCAGACAGATGTAGGTTGCCGTTCTTATGAGGAGATGAAGAGGCTTGCTCAGGATAGGGTATTGTGGAGAGCTGCATCAAACCAGTCTCCGGACTGAAGACCACAACAACAATTCCCCCTGCTTCCCACGCATAGACTCTATGGTCTGTATTGGTTGATCTACTTCTAAATATAAATTTTCATAGACTAGTCGACCCCGCAATGCTTCGCAATTGCTAATATGTATGTACTCCTGTTCTGAACGTCAAATGTGTAAAATTTTATCGAAATCGTACGAATGATGTTGATATCTCAAAGAGAGTTTTCCACAAATTTTCCTATTTTCTGGCCAACTATTTCAAACGTTTACTTCACTCAAACCTTCCTCTCGCTTTGTACGTCAAATGTGAAAATTTTATCGCAATCAGGCGAAGGTTATTGATATCCCATTGAAAACAGCTGTTTCAGTTTCTTGCGAATTTTCAAATTTTCATTATAACTTGCCCAAACTTTCAATTCATAAGAACGTTCAACTTTCGTTCAACGTCAAATGATCAAAATTTTATCGCAATCGGTTGAACGGTTCTCAACTTAAAATGTTGAGTGCATTTAGAAAGACATTGCAAAAAGAAACTTGGTTAACTGTCATTTTTTTCCGTTCTGCGAATAGTCGATTATAGTGCTGAATTCTATCACAAACACATTGAAAATCGCTCTTTCATATTTTTCGGGTGTTTACTCAAAAAAATGTATTTCATTCAAACCTTGTCCTGTCAAGCCGTACTCAAGTGATGCTATTACAACCATGTAGCAATTGATTTTTATTCATAGAAAAAAAAATCGCTTTCGGTTTTTCCTAAATTTTCCTACCTCCCGGGCGAGTGTCCCAAATTTTGCCGGCCGCGGTGGCCGAGGAGACTGGGGCGCGCCAGTCACGGTCTGCACGGCCACTACGTCGGGGGTTCAAATCCCCCCCTCGGGCATGGATATTTGTGCCGTCCTTAGTATTAGCTAGTTCATAAGTAGTTTGTAAGTTTAGGGACTAATGACCCCGTAGTTAAGTCCCTTAAGCTTAACAAACATTTTGACCATCCCAAATTTTTATTTGATGCGAACCTTCATCTTGCTTTCAACATGAAATGTACAAAATGTATTCGCAATAGGACAAATGGTATTGATAGCTCACTGGAAAAAGCTGTTTCAGTTTTTCCCGCTTTTCCGGACAACTTTTCCATATTTTATCACCGTTTAAACCTTCCCTGGGCCTACGCGAATATTTCAAGACTAAAATTAGTCAAATCGGTGAAGCCGTTCTCGAGTTTCAGCGAGACTAACGAACAGAAATTCATTTTTTATATATAGAAGATTTAGCTTTAAAAATGCTTTCCTAATCAAGTACTTTGATGCAACTTACCACCCCCTAGTGCACCATTTATGGCAGAATTCAAAACATCCCGAAACATTTCTTTCTCACTATAACCATGGTTCCAAATCCAGATTTTTCGTATTTCAAGCATCAAAATAGTCTTAGTAGCACCCATAAAAAATTTTCCCTTATTTCAACCGCTTAAAGGTTGAATTTCCAAAAAATAGAGAAACACGTGTTAAAATCCAGTCAAAAATCTAAATCCGAAGTTTTTTATTTATTTATTTATTTTTTTGCTTCAAAATTGCATTAAGGCAACGTCTACAAATTCCAAGTTTCTATCGTCTGTAGATTCACTTTTCAGCTCCGTTTTCTTTTAGAAACGGATGGAGAATGCGAAATTTCTTTCTTACGCTTTGTCATCTCTCTTGGTAGTTTTACTCTTCAAACTGCAATATGCACGTATTTTTCTTTATTCGTACGGTTGTTGCATAGAAACAACTGAAGAATACGCATCACGTTTCGCTGTATATAACATCTTTCCTATTAGAGTATCAAAAGTCATCGCTGGTCTTCAGTCCGAATCTTATGCAAGCTGACGACTTTCAACCACTGTATCTTCCACCCCGTTATAGCTATCGACACGGAAGGGCTATGGTGTACAACGGGAAACTTTCTAGTACAACACCACAGAAAGATAGATCGTCTCCATTGCGCAGTTTTTGCTGAACAGCAAAATAGACACGCACACGAAGAATTTTATATAAGGCGGTGACTTCCAACTCCCATATCTTCCACCCCATTATCGTATTAACCCTTTACCATCAAGAGTGCACAATGGGATACTGATACCTATACCACATACAAACACTATTCGTTTGCGACGTGCACTTTTCTCTGCAGAGTGAAATATAGGAACAAACACATCAATTTTTATATATAACGCCCGCTGCTTCGCATGCGTAGGTTGGTTGGTTTGCACCAGTTGTTTCTCCCTCTTAATATAAATTTTCATAGATATAGCTTAAGTGCTGTCATAATGAAATGTAGTGACACTACTTGTAGCCGCGGCAGAATGGCCGTGCGTATTGAGGCGCCATGCTGCGGTGCGCTCTGCTGTTCGACGTCGGGAGTTCGTTTCGCCCCTCGGACATGGGTGTTTGAATTGTCCTTAGCATATGTTAGTCTAGTTGCATTAGTTTGTAAGATTAGGGACTGATGACCCCGTAGTTAAGTCTCTTAAGATTTACAAACATTTGAAAATTTGATTTTACAACTTGTAACCCTCTATGAACCCCTTTATAGTTGAATTTCGAAAAATACCCCAACCTGTGTCTTAAATTCCAAGCAAGTACACAATTTTTTTTTTCTGGGTTCAAAATTGGCTTAGTAGCAACGTATTTTCAAAATGTTTCATTCCCTATTTCACCCCCTAAATGATTAATTTTCTGAAAATACCGAAACACGTATCTTTTTACTTCTGACCAAGAAAACAGATACCAATTTATGTGGTTGTAGCTACAAAATTGCCTTAATGGCAATAGATTTTCGAAAAAAACATCTCTCCAATTGAACCCCATTGATGGTTGAATTTCCAAAACTCCTGAAACACGTATTTTTAAGTTCTAACGGACAATACAAATACCAATTTTTGCAGCTCTAGCATCACAATTGTCTGGACAACAATGTGTTTTCGAAAAGAATTTTTGATCCCCTATTTTACCACCTTCGTTGTTAAATTTTCAAAAATACCGAAACTCGTGTCCTTTTAATCCTGCTCAAGAGTCCATATCCTAAGTTTCGTAGTTATAGCTTGAAATTTCACTTAACAGCAACATATTTTTGAAAATCAATTTTTGCATCCCGTATTTCACCCCCTTATTGGTCTAATTTCCATAAATACCGAAACACCTGTCTTTTACATTCGAACCCCGAATCCAAATTCGAAAATTTGTGGTTCTAACTTCAAAATTGCCTAAATACCAACAGATTTTCGAAAAACGTCCGCTCTCCTTCTTTATGGTTGATTTTTCAAAAATACTTAAACTCGTGTTTTTAATCCTGACCAAGATTCCATATGCGAAGTTTCCTAGTTGCAGCATAAAATTTCAATTAACAGCAACATATTTTGGAAAATCAATTGTTTGCGTCACCTACTTTAGCCCTTTATTGGTTGAACTTAAAAAAATGCCGAAACACGTCTTTTAAATTCGAACCATGAATTAAAATCCGAAATTTTGTAGTTCTAGCTTCAAAATTGTCTAAATAGCAACGTATCAACCCCTATTTCACCCTCTTACTGACGGAATATCGAAAAGTCGCTTCTTAAAGACGCCTACAGAGTAAGATGAACACCCTCTACAAATTTCAAGTTTCTATCTTCAGTGGTTTGGGCTGGGCGATGAGTCAATCAATCAATCAATCAGTCAGTCAGTCAGTCGGGACATTGCCTTTTATATACAGAAGTAACTTTCTGAGGGTACGCAGGTGTGTAACAAAAATACCATCACCTTCCCGGAGAACTTAAGTCGAAACTGAATGAACAGAAGAAAGGCATTATGGTTCTTTGTATCAGGTGAAGTCACTTTTACAATACGATGTACTCTGCAGGACTCGATGACACATTCCAGTTTAGTTTTTACATTTGTAACAATCTTCTATTCCTCCATTTCTAACGTAATACTATCTAACCAGATAACAATTCTCTTAGAACTATCTGAAGAGTCGTTGACAACAATTTTACTGACGCCGACATTTATATTTACACTGTAACTCAAGTCAAAAATTATTGAGACGAAGGAAGTGACCAACTCCCATACCAATCCCCAAGAGGCAAAGATGCATTTTATCATCCATCAGAAACCACACATGAAGTCTGACAAGACTTCTCTGTGAGTCCCGCTGCAAACAACACTTACGGATTACAATACTTGCCTGAACAGCATTCTGCACGTTGTCGTCAAAGATTGTAGGACGTCTTACTTTTTTCGTCCGATATGTTGGCGTGTTTGAGAAAATTGTAGGAACAGCATCATCCGTCAGTTTTGGTATAATTCTCGGAAAGTATGTCACTTCTCCATTCTGGATAACTTCGTTCATACGAATTATGTACGACTCACGGAAATGTTTTATGCAGACACCTGGTTGTTTCATTTTTGAAAAATCCGTTGGGATGTGTCTGAGCCACAGGTTACGGCGATTTTCATCTAATGGCAACGAAAATACTGTAGTTTTCTCCGTTTCCGTTTTGTAATTGGATTTGCATCCAAACACACTACATTTGCGTGGCATTCTCCAAATCTATAAACAAAACGACGGGTGTTAACATCTTGCAACCAACTACCGCGGCGTTTGAGTAAGACTAATAATTGTACAAGTACATCGTGGCTTTAGGCGTAATAGCAGGACGTGAAACCAAATGAGACCTTTAGCCTCACTTACCTGGTATACAAACGTAATTGGTTTCTCACAATCTTCGTGGAGTGCAGTGTATTCTGAAAAACACTACGGTGTAAACCAGTTAGGTTTACTGCGCACGGTAACTAGCTTAAAACTCACACTGAAATGAAGTAGCTTCCTCGTCGAATGACTTCACGACGCAAACAACAATTCGTACTAGGTAACACACGGCAGAGTTATAACTAGCGCGCGAGAACGTATCAACTAGCGTACCGCGAACGGCAGCCACAACGGCGAACAGCCAGCGTGACCTATCTCGTGAATCACGAGGCAGGCCCGAGTTGCTGACGTCACAACCTGGCCAAGGCGACCTCGATCGCTGTGGCGTGTTTCTCTCGGCGCGCCTGTGCGGCCAGCGAGTAGCCGGCGCGCACACGAGAATTTTATCTTCTGCTTGCAAGGGGAACACCGAGTATTGGGCCAACGGATTTTGATGGGTCGCAGGTATGTTGTGAGGGAATTCCTCCAGGCCATCAAGCTAAAAAGATTTATTCCAATGGGCATTGATTTCTAAGAAAATCGAGATCAAATTCGCAGCAAATTAGCACGCGTAACGTGTCTACTTATACATGGCTGCTACCGCTCAGCGAGACAGCGTGGTGTAACCGACAAGATGCGAGGGTGCCATGCAGGACACCCGAGTTCGATACCTAGCGGCAGAACAATTTTTACATTAAATAAAAATTAAAAGATATTTAACCACATAAAAATATATAAAGAAAGAAAAACGAAAATAATTAAAAGTCAAACGATTATAAAAATAACCACGAAAATAAATCATCCCCTTCGGGTCATTTATTTTTCACTTTTCTTCATATCTCTTCTTTTATTGTGCGTAATTATATGCCTTTATACCCAACCTATGTTACACCTTGAGTAAACAGTCAGGATAATAGCAAATAACACAGTAGCAACTGATCCTTTTACTTATAGCGCAGTGTTATTTACTCACTGTCGCCATCGTCACTATCTTTAACTCCTGTACAAAATTCTGGGTGGTAATTGTCATAGAAGCACCGAAAACACAGAACAATGTAGCAGCAGGCACATCTAATAAATGCTACCGCTTTACAGGCGCAAGGTGTTTTCATCAGCGGTACTGGAAAACACTGGTCGCTCACATTCAAAAACAATGTTCGGTCGTCAATTAATTGCGACGCAAACCAGGGATATTTAATCATGGGAACGAAGACTGGTCCGCTGAACTGATGCAACAGTAATGAATGTATTCGAAACGAGTCTTCTCGTGAAGCGATTTCGCGATTAGCTGTTAATAATTCAGGAGCATGTTGTTGTCTTTTAATGAAAAGTTTTACCCGACGGTAAAAATACACACAGCATGGTTGGCACAGGGTGGAATAACTTTCATAGTGCAAGTGCACGCATTTGTTTCGTCCACGAAGATACTATCGTACAGTGTCTGGTCAGTTTGCCCACTCCTTGAATCGATAATTAAAAGCAATTTCTTCTGACCCACCTTTCAAATAATACCTTTCTAGAATGTTTCGTAGAGCTGCTTCGTAGACTTTCCAAATTTTGTGCAGGTCACAATCACGTTTTTGAATCTTTCACTCAACTGTTTACTGATTTCGAAATATGCTTCAATCGCCTTAAAAGTGTGCTTCGAAAAAACAAAAATGAATAAAATAATCGTCGCGCACCACAACATATTGAGCGAATGTAACATGTTTTTATCCTAACCATGCAAACGTTTACATAAGAATGTGCATAATTATGTATTTTTATAACCAATCATCTGACATGTGTGAAAATTAATTGACCCATGTCGGACTTGAACCCAGTTCGCCTGCATGGCGGCCTCTCATCTTGCCGATTACACCATGGTAACCGTCATGTATAAGTAGACATGTTACGCATGGTAATTTGCTGCTAATTTGATTTCGATTTTCTTAGAAAACAAATACTTTTAGCTTGATGGTCTGGAGGAGCTAGTTCATAAGTAGTCTCTAAGTTTAGGGACTGATGACCCTGTAGTTAAGTCACATAAACTCTACAAACATTTGAACATTTTCAGTTACTATACGTTCATCATCAGAAACGAGATCAGTTCATATAAAAAGGACACTTTACAGTTATCATAATGTAATTTACAACTTTATTTGACGAATCAAGTAAAACTACTACAAAATAAAATAGTAACATTGTGCGATTATTGTAAAACCATATATTGTGAACCTTTACAGTTTTTTCCACATCACTACACCCAAATGTCTCCTTGTTTGTTTCACTTTTGAACGAACTATATCAGAGATCCCAACTTTTGAATATGGCAAATAGTAAAACGACTTAATATGTACGAGCAAGGAGGGAGGCGGGGTGTTTGAAGGGTTACAAGGAGAATAAGTGAATACAAAATTATCAAAATTGTGAAGCCAGTTTTGTAAGATTGCAGATGATATATGTGCAGCGTATTACATCATTCTGCTGTGTACAGCAGGAATATGTGTGGGTGGGGAGGGGTGAAGCAAAGCTAATTGTTTTCTTCCTCTGACGAACATATTAGATTTGGTGGTGATTTCCAGAGATGTTGTTATGGTCTTCAGTCCGGCGACTGGTTCGATGCAGCTCTCCACAATACCCTATCCTGAGCAAGCCTTTTCATCTCCTCATAAGAACTACAACCTACATCCACTTGAATCTGTTTACGTGTATCTTGGTCTCCCTCTGCGATTTTTACCCCACACACTTCCCTCCAATGCTAAATTTACGATTCCTCGATGTCTAAGAATGTGTCCTACCAAGCGATCCCTTCTTTTAGACAGGGTATGCCAAAAATTCCTTTTCTCACCAATTCTGTTCAGTACCTCTTCATTAGTTATGCGATCTACCCACCTAATCTTCAGCATTCTTCTGTAGCACCACATTTCAAAAGCCTCTATCCTCTTCCTGTCCGCACAGCTTATCGTCCATGTTTCACTCCCATACAAAGCAACACTCCACACAAATGCCTTCAGAAAAAACTTCCTTACACTTACATTAATATTCGATGTTAGCAAATTTCTCTTTTTCAAAAATGCTTTTCTTCCCATTGCCATTCTGCATTTTATATCATCTGTATTGCGACCATCATTTGTTATTTTACTGCCCAAGTAACAAAACTCATCTACCTCCTTTATTGCTTCGTTACCTAATCTAATTCCTTCAGCATTACCTGATTTTCTTAGAATGCACTCAATTACCCTAGTTTTGCTCTTGTTAATGTTCATCTTATATGCACCTTTCAGCACACTGTCCATTCCTTAATCGCTCTTCCAGGTCCTTTGCTGTATTTGACAGAATTACTATGTCGTCGGCAAAACGCAGTGTTTTTAATTCTTCCCCCTGAACTTTTATTCCTTCACCAAATTTCTCCTTGCTTTCCTTTATAGCTTGCTCAATGTACAAATTGAACAACATTGGAGAAAGGCTACAACCCTTACTCCCATCCCAACTGATGCTTCCCTTTCATGCCCTTCGAGTCTAATAACTGCGGTCTGGCTTTTGTACAAGTTGTAAATAACTCTCCTTTCCCTGTATTTTACCCCTGCTGACTTCGGAATTTGAAAGAGTGTATTCCAGTCAACATGCAGCTCTAATGTATGAACATATGATGATGGCATCCTCTCGGGTAAAATAGTCCCCC
This sequence comes from Locusta migratoria, assembly GCA_026315105.1. Taxonomy (NCBI): domain Eukaryota; kingdom Metazoa; phylum Arthropoda; class Insecta; order Orthoptera; family Acrididae; genus Locusta; species Locusta migratoria. The sequence continues at coordinate 75,984,977 of CM048752.1, read as the reverse complement.
ATTCGGATCTCCGGGCGGGGACTACTCAGGAGGATGTTGTCATCAGGAAACACATTTCAGAGATGTATAGAAGAATCGTTAAAAATTACACACAACAACAAGAAAACATAAAACCGTAGCTTACAGAAACAGTGCAGGGTAAGGTATTTCGGTGAGGGTGCAGGTTATGAAAGGTGCAACTCAAGTGACATGACGAATCTTCATTGGCTGCTGCTAGATTCAAAATGGCGCGCCTTTGTGGATTCGTCCCGTATGCCGTATTGCGTAGTTTTCGAGTTCGTTTAAGTTACTGTCAATACCGGTGATTTCCACAGGAACATGCTAGAAGATGCTGCTCATAACCACTTTATTTTTGTCGATGACATCACACGATCGAAATTAAAAGGAAACGAATTTTGCCGACGGAAAACGAATGACCGATTTGTTATTTAAACCTGAAAATCGGAATCCGAACCACTCCAATCGTAAACTCGTACTTTTAAACAATTTTCGTAACACTTACGATTAAATCGTAATGGTTGGAACCCCTGCTATATTAGGAGGACGGAATCTTTGTCGAGAACTTTTTGATTTTCAAAAAGTACTGATAAAAGCTCGGGAATTTCAATTGTTTGAAATTATACTGTACACATACAATAGCTTTTATATTTTCTATTTTAAATCTATTCTTGTCTCTTGTCCACTGTGTGTTCACGAGAGAAAACACAGGTTCTGTATTGGCATTATGGTTAGCTATTTTGAAGCAAAATCCTACCTACGATCTCGAACGCACAATACAGCTTTCACCTAAATCAAAAATTCAAATGTTTAGTCCCTAAAAGCGCTAAATCCCAAAGTATATCAAAAGGGACACCAAACAACATAATGCAGAATACACTCACTCAATACGGGGCAGACAAGCGGGTGCCTTCGCAAAGAAGTTCCGAATCGAAACTGTCGGACTAATGCGAAGAGAGAAACCGTGATCAGCAACTTCGGTCTGTGTATGAGCGTGATAATCGCGAATAGTTTGGAACTGCAGTGCGAACAAACCGAATCTCGCCAATGACACAAAAATAAATTTTCTTTCTCGGAACCCAGAAGAAAAGGACATTTTGTAGAATTTTATAAATTCCGGCCGGACATATTTTCTTGTCTCAAAAAGAGGACGTGTCCGGGAAAAAGAGGACGTATGGAAAGCCTACTTCTACTATGGATCCCACTGTGTACTAGTTCTGCAACAAAATATCCAACGCTGAAGTATGCTATAGTTAAAGAAATATGCTGCACTAAATTGGTGTCACCAGATTTCCAAAATCAAAATACGGGACAAAAATTAGAAGTTGACACGAAGCCACTATCTGTGAAACGTTTTGTAGCTACTGTATAAGTAAAATATATTTGAGTTCAAATATTTGGTCCATACTACAGCTGCATACATCACCTAACCTTTTTGTTAACACTCATACTAGAAAAAGCGTAAAAATACCTTCCGTTACCAATGGCGTAAATATTTTTTTGGTTGTCACATAGAAACACAATATGTGAATTTCATATAACGACATCTTTCATTAGGACTGACATTTATTCTTTTGTACATACGTTACTTATTTCCCACTCTTTCAACTATATTTTTGACAAAAATGCATGTCATACAGGAGTAAGATAATTTGAAATACAGTTTTTTAGAAATGAACATTTGAAGTACCCTAAAGATAAGTCTTAGTTACTATTATATCCTTAACACTTTCAATACTAAACCTCTAGTCAAATTCGTGGATTACCGATTCACGTACATTTTTACCGTTGTTTGCTCCGTCCACTTGAGGGAACGATATGTTTCGTTGTGTGGAAAGCAAGAATGCCTTCCTCAGCAGCAAGACACTTACTTCGTCATTTACGACGACACTATCCTCACGATTTGATGACGAAGTTTTGCTCTGAAAATCCAGGCGATGTGCGTTTTACAACGTCGAACCGACGTTCACCGTTGACCGGAAATGACTTGTATTCAACGTGAAAATTTCTCGCTTTGCTGTTGTAATTTCGGAAATTAAAACTCCCTTTAATTCTCCCATTAAAAATGAAAACTCCTGCCGGCCGCGGTGGCCGAGCGTTCTGCGGCGCGTCAGTCACAGTCTGCACGGCCACTACGGTCGGGGGTTTGAATCCCCCATCGGGCATGGATATTTGTGCCGTCCTTAGTATAAGGTACTTCGTACGTAGTTTGTAAGTTTAGGGACTGATCACCCCGCAGTTAAGTCCCATAAGCTTAACAAATGTTTGATTTTAAAAATAAACATTCCTTTCGGCATTAATGTGAAAATGTTACGTAACTTATGGGAATGGTTTAAAACGAAAGAACTAAATGATATGTCCTAAAGCATTAACCAATGCACAACCGCTCGCCTTTTGAAAACATTACTTACGACCAAATGAACAACTTCATAAATCGTTCCTTGAACAGTTTGCTTTAAAAAGTGTACTTTATTCTTTGGATAAGATCACATATGGAGTTCTCCGTGTTATTATGGTACACATTAGTTAAAAACACTATTTTCAAAATACGGTTAACCAAAGAAAGGGGGGGGGGCAAATAACTCCCGTATGTATTTTAACGGGAATGGACGATCCCGTAAAATACGGGACGTCTGGTCACCCTAGACTACATGTAAACATTACACTATGTATTTTTCAGCAACTGCTGGAGTCTCACATCAAAATCAAACTTTGACAGCGCTCGTAGGCCAACTAGTGTAAATATAAACTGCAGCAATGTGAGTTACAAAGGGGCGACCAGAAGAATACCGTTGTTCGGAATGTCGCTTTGTTTTCAAACAGAATGAAATATTGTATAAGGCGAAAAACTCTGGCAATAGGCTTCTATAGAAACCGGGTGGAAATTGTAATAAGTTCTCGTTCTTAGCTAACATATCACTGAAATTGTTATAAACAAGAGTGATGAAAATGCGTAACTTAAATACAAGATAATTTTTCTGTCCGAGTTATGAGTAACAATCGTACTGTAGGGATTTATACGACTAGTTAAATACTGAAGGCACCAAAGTATGACTCTCTCTTGGTATTCTAACCGCTTTCAAATCACAATCAGAAGAATACATCTACATCAGGGGTTCAAAATGTTCAAATATTTGTAAATCTATCGGACCAAACTGCGTGGTCATCAGTCCGTAGCTTACAAACTACTTAAAGTAAGGTAAACTAACCTAAGGACAACACACACACACACACACACACACACACACACACACACACACACACACACACACATATTCCCCAGGGAGGACTCGAACCTCCGACGGCGGGGTTCAGGCAACGAGGCGCCTTAGACCGCTCGGCTACTCCACCGCGGCATCAGGGGTGGTGCTACTGACTTAGATAACTTTAACTGTAGAAGGGTGGAGTGAAAAAACGCTTTCGAGCTAGAATATATACGTCAAAAATATATGAATATCCCCCCCCCCACCAATTAAAAAAAAAAAAAAAAAAAAAAATCAGAATACGCGCCTGCATCAGAAGACCGAAAAAACAGATTTCCTCCATTCTTTGGCTTAGCCAATGAAGCCCCTACTTACAACAAATAGACACCCAAATTATTTTTCCGCTGACATGGACTCCTTACCGGTTGGAATAGACCACTTTGGGAATCACTGATCTACATCTAAATATATACTCTGTAATCCACCGTAAAGGGTATAGTGCTAGACAGAGGGTACACTGTACCACTACTGGGCATTTCCTTTCCTATTCCACTCCCAAATAGAACGAGGAAAAAAAGAATGCCTACATGCCTCCGTACGACCCCGAATTTCTCTTGGCTTTGTGGTCACTACGCAAAATGTAAGTAGGCGGCAGCAAGATCGTACTACACTCAGCTTCAAATTCCGGCCCTCTAAATTTACTTAACAGAAATTCACGAAAAGAACGTAGTCTTTCCTCCAGCAAGCCTCAACTGAGTTGGAGCATTTCTGTGACACTCGCGCATTGGTCGAACCTACCAGAAACTAACCTAGCTGCTCGCCTCTGATCTGCCTCTATGTCTTCCTTTAAACTGATCTGCTGCGGGTCCCAAACACTTGAGAAATACTCAAAACGTAGTCGTACAAGCGTTTTATAAGCGGTCTCCTTTACAGGTGAAGTACATCTTCCCAAAATTCTCCCAATAAAACGAAGTCGGCTGTCCGCCTTACAACTGTCCTTACATGTTCGTTCCATTTCATATCGCTCTGCAGTGTTACGCCTAGATATTTGAACTACGCTACTGCATCAAGAAGCTCACTACTAATGCTGTATTCGAGCATTATGGAATTGTTTTTCCTACTCAAGCGCATCACCTTATATTTTTCTACATTGAGGGCTAGCTGCCATTCTTCGCTCCAACTAGAAATTTTGTCTAAGTCAGTTACAGACGACACCCTCCCATACACCACAGCATACAACCGCAAATTACGAGTTACTCTGTCAAGTACAATGCTGTACTAATAATTATTTCGTGTGGATCATTGGACTAGTGCTGGAAGTGTTATATGCTATAACGCAGATATTTATGTATATAAGCCGTCTATGCAACTTGGAGGTGGTCTTATACTATCTTGGACTTGGCTCTAGTCGCTAAAACTTTAAATCCCCTGAACTAATATGCAAAAACTTGCAATTAGTATGAAAATAAACTCATTGCATATTAGAATGCATATCAGTGGCACAATGAACGTAATGATTTACATGTCCTCATTACTGCACTTTGTAACTAATTGCATTACACATTACTGCATGGAATACACTAAATTCTATTAGTGTGATCTGAATCAGAAAAGCTGCTGGTCACCACTACCTTTTAATAATAATAAAGTAGAAAAATATGAAAATTATGAATTTAATACAGTTCCCTCCTTTTTAGCCGTAGTGGCGGTTGGAGTGAAATATATTTAATTGAAAACGTTACTTTCAGTTAAATCTGTCCAAGATTCCAAGAGCTACACACACACAAAATGTTTCCCCTTACCTGCCGAGACTTAATCAAAACAGTGCCCTCCAAAAAATTATATGACTGGACTTAATTAACTGAAGTACAACAATAGTGATAAAAATTAATATAATGTGCTAGTAACACAGCCTATCATTACAGTAAGAGTTGTGACCCGTGTCACATATACTAAATACAAACAAAACAAGAGAATGTCGATGGAACTTTCATTAGGGAATGTACTACTCTAAAAACCTAGCATTTACAACTGAAAACACAGTTAATTTAACTGGCTATAGGTACATTTAGCTTCCCTATACTTCGTTACAAAGATCGCTCTCCTTTCATTCAATAGAGCAAAATCTGGTTGGAGGTGTGAATTACCTAACACCTCGAGCTCATTTCAGTAAACACGATGCTACCGCTTCCCCAGTCGATAAGCGTTGCAGCGGCGGAAACATGGCGTTATTTTCTGCAGCACTCGTGACGTCGGCACCGTTCAGCAGCGGACAAAAGACATCACAGCCGGTATGTGCGTATCACTCCGAAACGGATTTCAAGCCAGTTCCGCGGAAACACAGCGTGCAATAAAGTCAGCAGAAGTTGCAGATGCAAACCACTAGACAAAACTAAATAGTGAACAATCGCGAAAAATCTCTCAGTTTCCCAGTAGGAAAGTTCTAGTCCAAGAGACTTGAGCTCACGTCCAAACCTTCAGATGTCAGACACTCAGATCCGCACCAAACGTTGTATATCGATAGAGTATCAACCGAAACTTCTATATAATTCGTGATTTTTGCTGCCGTCCAGTAGAACGTGTGTAAATTATAATAAGAAGTAACAACTAACCTACGGAGTAGAGGAAAAGCTTGTCTGTGAGGAGCGATCATGTCACGCCACCGTTGACTAGTTGGTAGAGCGTTGGCTTGTCGTGCTAAAGGACTTGGCTTCAAGCCCCACCTCGCTCTAATTTTCTTTCATTGTTTAAACTACAGTACGTTGGAAATTGTTAAAAGGGGCAACGTGTTCCTCATATGTAAAAGGACTGTTTCCAATTTGTAGCAATGTGTTATTGGCAGTTTACTCTTGCTTCGTTTTATTTGAAAGTAGGAAACCTGTACAGTGTTATTACTTTAATTACGCTTATTGTTTTTGACATTACTATTATTTTTGTTATTGTTATTACTATTAATACAGCTGTATGTGTGATGCAGTTGTTTTTTTACTCATATGTTCTGATTATGTTTGTTTATTCTGTGAAACTACGAATAAACCCTACAGATTTGCTACTTTCAAATAAAACGAAGCAAGAGTAAACTACCAATAACACATTGCTGCAATATGGAAACAGTCGTTTCACATATGAGGAACTCGTTGCCCCTTTTAACAATTTCCAACGTACTGTAGTTTAAACAATGAAAAAATTTAAGGCATAGGTGGGGCTTGAACCCAGGACCCTCTCCACGTCAATCTAATGCTCTACCTACTAACCCATGAAAGCATCACATGATTATGCCTCACAGGTGCGCTTTTCCTCTATTCCGTAGGTTAGTTGTTACTTATTATTATAGTTTGTGCACGTTCTACTGGACGACAGCACAAATCACGAATTAAATAGAAGTTTCGGTTGATACTCTATCGATATACAACGTTTGGTACGGATGTGAGTGTCTGACATCTGAAGGTTTGGGTGTGAGCACACAGGCTGAAACAAGACAACGTACACTGCGGCGTCTGACACTAGACTCCCCGCGCATTGTACACGACGTGTCTGACACACCACTTCTAGAGACCACGCCCAGACTGACGTCGAGCCAATCGGTGAGGTCGCAAATCTGCATATGCAACGATATTTCAGCAATATATTTACGGGAAACTAAGCCACGCCTCTACAGTTCGGCCACATGCTCCCCCCACGTACGCCAGCGTTTTCCTCGAAGACCACGGGAATGCTGGCCCTCGAGATACAGGTTTTCTACATCTACATAGATACTCTGCAAATCACATTCAAGTGCCTGGCAGAGGGTTCATTAACCACTTTCATAACTTTTCTCTACCGTTCCATTCTCTAATAGCGCGCGGGAAGAAAGAACACCTAAATCGTTCCGTTTTCGATCTGATTTCTCTTATTTTATCTGATTTCTCTTATTTTATTTGGATCGTCATGTCCCCCTATGTAGGTGGATGCTAGCAAAAAATTTCCGCACGCAGAAGTAAAAGTAGGTGATTAAAATTTCGCGTATAGATCTCGACTCAACGAATTACGTCTTTCTTTTAATGATTTGCACCTCAAATCGTGCAACATTTCCGTGACTTTTTCCCCTGTAACTTGATGAAACAAAACGAGCTGCTCTTCTCTGAACCTTCTCAATGTCTTCCGTCAGTCCCACCTGGTGAGGGTCCCACAAGGGGCAACAGTACTCCAGGAGAGGACGCACAAGTGTGATGCAGGCAGTCTCTTTGGTGGAGCTGGTGTATCTTCGAAGCGTTCTGCCAATGAAACGTAACCTTTGGTTCGCCTTCCCCACAATATTTTCTATTTGTTCTCTCCAGTCAAAGTTGTTCGTAATAAGTATTTGGTAGAATATACGACCTTAAGGTTTGACTGATTTATCGCGTAATGAAAGTTCAGCGGATTTTTTTTAGTGGTCATGTGTATTACTGCACACTTTCCATTATTTAGTGTCAATTGCCAATTTTCACACCATGTAGAAATTTTGTCTAAATCGCTTTGCAGTTGCTTTTGATCCTCAATTGACTTCACTAACCGATAAACGACAGCATCATCCGCGAACAATCTAAGGGAGCTATTCAGATTGTGTCCTAAATCGTTTATAAACACGAGGAAGAGTAGGGGACCTATAACGCTTCCCTGTGGAACGCCAGATATCACTTCTGTTTTACTCGATGACTTACCGTCAATTACAACGAACTGTGTTCTTTCTGATAGGAAATCGTGAATCCAATCGCACAATTGGGGAGATATTCCATAAGCACGCAATTTCATAAGAAGCCGCTTGTGGGGTACAGTGTCAAAAGCTCGATCGCAAATATTATGCTGTTTGTCGCCAGTATCCAGGTGTGCTTTAGTCCCGGTGTTTTAGCCCGAATTATTTCCCCCGTGACCAATATGCCAGCTCAAGTGTGGGAACCATCCAGAATCCGGAAATCCACACAGTGGGTGATCTTCGGGAAATTCTAACCCCTGGGTGGCGAACTAGATTCGCACGCTGGTGAGACGTCCGACTGCCCTTTGGTATATCTGCAGGTGTCTGGAAACGGAAGAACGCACTACAATCGTGAACACGATTACAATGTCCCAGACACACGCAACATGCGGTCATCGCCAGGAGCTTCAGCTCAAAGCCAAATATATCGTTTTCCCTGCGCCTCTACGTACACGGGATACCCTGCAAATCACATTAAAGTGCCTGGCAGAGGGTTCATCGAAGCGCCATTATACTATTTGCATACCTGCCAACCTTCAAAATGTAAAAATCGGGAGATCCAGTTTAGAAAATCGGGAGATTCTTCAAAAAATCAGGAGATACGTTCTATCAACTGCGGCGCACTTTACTATAAACCTTAAGATAACTGATTTTCGTCTTTTCCTATTATCTCGTAACGCTACATAATGGCAAAAAATTAATAAAAAATCTTGCGTTAACCCAATTGTTGATTACATCCTTATATTTTGTAGCCAGTCCAGGTAAAGCGTTGATTTTTTTTTATCAAAACAAATAACTTCTGAGTTGTATATTTGTGCTACACTCCTACCTGGGAAGACGCTATCATGTTATGGAACAAATGACCACATAGTCATCGTATTTAATTGGTAAACAGTACTCTATAATAAGTAATGTAAATAAGCACTCTGCATGTATCAAATGATCACTTTCACTTTTTTCAGCAATTACAGTCTTTTATTGTTACTCAGACACTTTTCATTTTCTCTGCACGTATTTCGGTACACTGCTTCTCTCACCATGTGATGTGGAGATACGACATCGACAAAAAGTACAAAATATAAAAATGTTCCGAAAACTGCTTAAAAATTTATTATATTTCTTGCCATACTGGAACACATACCACCGAATTGAAATCCCATAATCATGGAAAATAGCTGTTTACACGAAACTTGCCTTTCTGCAATTCGCGTATGAAAGTGATGCCCCTAACTATACAATCAAAACGTTACCAGCGATTAAATACCACTGAAGTGATCTCACTTACGTACACTGACAAAACATCACATTAAAAAACAGCACAACATCGAAACACTACATATGTATTTGCAAATATGTGTAAAGAGTAGAAACAATCATTATGTAAGTCAAGCGCAACTCGTAATTTCTATGAATTTCGATACTTATTTATTTTTAACTGATAAATGAACAAAGGTCTTTCGACTATTGGCGGAAAATCGAATCTTGGGTTTCAGGACAATAGCTAAAATCGGGAGCAACAATGGCAAAATCAGGAGTCGGGAGAAAAAGCGAAAAATCAGGAGACACCTGCCTAAATCGGGAGAGTTGGCAGGTATGTATTTATCTCCCTTTCCCTTCTCGAATAGCGCGCGGGAAGAAAGAACACCTGAATCTCTCCGTTCGAGCTCTGATTTCTCGTATTTTATTCTGATGATCATTTCTACCCATGTAAGTGGGAGACAACAATATATTTTCGCATTCGGAGGAGAATGTTGGCGATTGGAGTTTCGTAAGTAGCCCACGCCGCAGCGATAAGCGCCGTTGTTGTAATGATTCTCATCCCAGATCCTGTATCATTTCTGTGACGCTGTCTCCCCTGTATCGTGACAATACGAAACGAGCTGCCCTTCTCTGGACTCTTTCGATGTCCTCAGTCAAGCCCACCTGATAAGAATCCCACACTGGGCAGCAATACTCCAAAAAGGACGGACAAGTGTAGTGCATGCAGTTTCTTTAGCAGTTCTGTTGCATCTTTTAAGGGTTCTGCCGATAAAATGCAATCTCTGGTTCGCCTTTCCCACTACATTATCTACGTGTTCTTTGCAGTTTAAGTGTGAAGAAATAGCAATCCCCAGGTATTTTGTGGAGTATATGGCCTTCACTTCTGATTGACTTATCTTGTAAACAAAGTCCTCCCTAGAGAACACTTGAGACCAGACAACCTTCCCCAGTTGGCCTACTCCGAAATGTAAAGTCGTCATTTAACAGTGAGCTAAACACAGGGGCTGGGTCCCCCGGCCGACTGGAGGGCGTCATCTCTCTAGGGAAACTGGCCTCAGTATTCCAGGCCGAAATCACTGCCATCAGGGCGTGTGTGGAGGAGAATTTGCGTAGGTGCTACAAAGACCGTAGCATCTATATCTATTCAGACAGCCAGATGCCCTGAGATCACTGGCAGCTCCTGCAACAAGGTCTAAAATTGTTGCAGAATGTCACAGGGTTCTGGTGGAGCTAGGGGAAAGCAATAGAGTAAACCTATTGTGGGCCCCTGGCCACTCGGGGATCAGTGGCAACGAACATGCCGACAGATTAGCCAGGGTGGGGGCAGAGACTCCATTTATTGGACCGGAACCTGTCCTGACAATCACCAAGGCAATGATCAAATTGGAGCTACGTAACTGGCTCAGAAGACAGCACGTAGAATATTGGACCAAAGTCTACCAACAAAAACATGGCAAGGTAATGATGCCAAAGCCGTGTTTTAAAAGAAGTTCTGCAATCCTGGGCCTGAACAGGAGAGAGATTAGACCTACGGTTGGATTGCTGACAGGCCATGGGAATTTCAAAAAAACACCTACATACAATGGGAATGACAGAAGAGGACCCTAAATGTAGGATCTGTGATGACGGTGATGAAACTGCACCACATCTAATCTTCGAATGCATTGCATTGGAGAGTAAAAGGCACAGAACATTTGGGACAACCAGACCCGAAGAAATTGTGTCTAATAAAGAACTGGTAAAGGGACTCCTTGCACTGTTCAAGGGTATTGGTTGGCTTTACTAGATACACAGGGAGCGATACCGCACAATAAACTTAGTTTCGGTGCGGGCAGTGGCGGGTTGGACCAAGACTGTTTTGGCTTCGTTGAAAAAATGAAATCAAATCCAATCCCCCCGGCAGGCATTGCTCCTTCAGATCCCCAGCTGTGAGAGGCCACCGTGGTGAGGGAGAATCAACCCGTCCTCCCCAAGCCCCTACCTCGCCGTAGCCTAGAAGCGAGCGAGGCAACTGCTTCCAATTGAAGCAGCTCATCGCAGCCATTTGCAGGGTAGAATTCCAGTACTGGGCTTGTGATTTGAAATGTGTGAGACGCGACAAGAGCAAAATACTCATGTTTGTTTAAAAAATTACCGAGTATTGGAGTCTGTTTAAAAAGTATAATTAAATGAATGACGTTTCCTAATTTCCGAAATATGTCTGCATAGAGACACGAATTTTAAGAATGTTGGCTCTTGTCTGATAATGTGGGCGATTTTGCATCGAGTTATTTGCATAAGAGATTCTATGAAACTTACAAAATAGCCGAGAGTGCGATTATTGTTTACTTCACGTAATTTTCTGTCAGGTCCTGTGTGTATATTTTGTCTACTACTATGTACGTTTTGCACCCTCATTTTTGTATAGCACAATTTTGTCTACATTCATTTCCATATTACATACATTTTTCCCTCTCTCACCACCCGAAATTTCGGACAAATCCCCGACCCCACGGTCGTGCCGCCTCCATGTCAGCGAGAAACCACGCCTCCAGTGGGCACAAAGCGAGAATATCACTGCGAAACCACATAGGCTGAAAAGGTTAAGTCCGTCCGTGCATCGCTATACACATTAAGTCTCGTCGGTGGACTAAAAAATAAAGGGGAGGGGGGGAGAGAGAAGTGGTTATGGCATGTGACTAGTAAGCTGGAATTCTCAGGTTCGAATGCCGGCCGTGGAATAGATTTTAATTCAATGCCTCAACTTCTTCAGTTTCGTATTTAGAGAAATTTCAGAGAAAGGTAGCTCGTTTTGTACCATCATAATATAGGATAGAGAGTATCACGGAAATGATGCACGAGTTGGGGTGTAAATCATTAAAGGAAAGGCTTTATTCGTTGCAGCGAGATCTATTTGCGAAATTTCTTTCGTCAACTTTCCCTACCGAATGCGAACATATATTGTTAGCAGCCACTTACATAGAGAAACATTATCATCATAATAAAATCAGATCGAAAACAGAGAGGTTTACATGTTCCTTTTTTCCGTGAGCTATTGGAGAATAGAATTGTGGAGAAACATAAAAGTTCCATGAACTCTGTGGCATGCACTTCAATGTTACTTGAAGAGCACTTATGTAGATGTAAGTCACTAATTTATTGATCAACCGTGGAGGAAATATTGTCCAATTTGACCTTAGATCCACGCAGTCACTATTCTCAAAATTAGCAACTCACATGCAAAAGCAAGTGCTTCAATGTGGAGTACCTGGGGCAATGTAGTGTGTCAAGATCCACCTGCAATTGCTGGAAGACACTTTAACAGAACACAAAACAGATGGGAGATCTTTGATAGTCTGTAAAATAATAAGAAATCAGTTGTGATCTTATGTGAAAAGCAGTTCACTTACCCTATCTGTATATTTTGCAATCTCGTGCTGCACACATCTTACACTAAAATCTCGTTCCTCTCGACGCAAGATACTTTCTGCTCTTTCCCTTCCAGCAGACACGTAGGACGGTTGTCCAGGAAACAAGGAAGGAACAGCGTCCGCTGCCAGCTTGGGAACTGCCCTGCGAACTGTTACCACAGAACCGTCCGCTCTTCTCATTCTATCTTCTGTAACTATCTGCCTCTCGGCGAAATGCTTAGCACAAACTACGGAATAATTCCCAGGTGTGAAATTTTCCCGGCGAATTGCTCTCAACCATTTAGCTCGAGTATTTGCATCCTTAGGAAATGAAAATACTGAAATATTTTTTTCTTTGCTCGACCTGTAATTTACAGTACAGCCGGGTACACAGCAAGTACGCCCCATTTCGAACACCTACAACAAGTAACAGACCTATATATCTTTTTCATCGACGAGAAAAATGACGTACTCCCGATTAAGAAAAGACCGGGGGTACTTACCTAGTATTTCCGTCAGTTAGTGAACTGCTTCTTAATATATAGAGAGACAAATCCGACGTGCAGGCGATGGTGCCCACACTCCGGTCGCATCAATACCCCGAGGCTGGCACTCAGCCCGTGACGTCACGCCAACCACAGCCTGCCTGCAAAGTCATGAGCCAGCAGGCCGCTACATGTCTTTCACAACGCTGTGCCGGCTCCTCTTCGCGCGCTTTAAACAAGCGTCGACCCTGCGAGAATAAATAGTCTTTGCCACTGGAAGGAGTCTCAAAGCATGCACTAAACGCTTTAAAAACGACGAGCATCGAAAACTCTTCACATTCAGCGGTCGACGGAGAAAGACAGCTGAGTGAATTTTATTCATAACGGACACAGTTAAAATCCGTGTTTCTTTATAATACACGCTATAGTGGTCGTCGTGAAAATAGGGTCTCAAGGTCATCTCGCCGTCTTAAGGAGCCCTCACACAGTCAATACTTACTGACAATAATACTGTCAATAATACATTGTCAAACCTTCAATACATTTTAGTGGTCCTCACACCATCAATAATATTGTCATTGTTTTCAACTGGCGATACGATTCCGTGAAGGCAATAACATATGCCGGAAAGTAAGAAAGTGTGTGCTTTAATCATATGGTTGACTAGTAAAAAGAAAAAAAATTGGGTTCGTGAGTGGTGAAACAAAAGGAATGGTTTTTCGCAAGTGAACCGGCCGACGGAAATCCGGAAAGCTAAAAGGAAAGATGTCTTAAAATATTTTCGAATGAGCCTACAATCATACGACAAACTACTTATGTTACGATATAATCGGAAAACAAAACGTAATTAAGAGATCCCGCAATCCCAGCTGATGAAAGACTGAGTGTAACTTTAGGAATGTTAGGCACAAGGAGGTCATTTTAAATATTTAAATTTCAATGCAATTATGTCTGCTAACACGATTAGTAAAATTCTTATCGAAACATGCAAATCAAACACATTTTTCTTTTCCTTTTAACTTCCTCTATTTTCCTTCCAGATACTGAAGGAGATAAATTTCAAGTAACTGCTAAAAACCATTGTGGTTCTTTCCATGTAATCAACAGAACTCTGGGTTGAGAGATATGGATTGGTCCTATAACATTCGTTTAACTGCGCCATCACTTACTCATATTTTGTGCCCCAGATTCATTCAAAGCGTATCGAGATAGAAGCGGCAAATGTAAACACTAAAACGCAGTAGTTATGCGATAGGCGCTAGCGCTCTGATGCTGTCTTGCGAAACACTGTAAACATCTGAACAACGAATACTGTCAAACCGGAAAATATTTGTGTGCCCATCAATAGTGCTCTGTCAACATATACGGTATTGACAATACGTCAATACTCACACGCACACAGTCAATATGACAATGCGTCAATATTACTGAATGTGTGATGGCCCCTTTACAGCACCTCCAGTTAGTGATATATTCGAAAGTTCGAAAAAATTCAAAAAATACTATGTATGTCTACTTTTAGCCCTCAATCGGTGTTGTGGGGTATGAGGATACCTCCTGCAACATTCCAATGCGCATAACACCGGAATTTTGTGAACTGCGGACTTAGGCAGCTTCCGTTGAGCAATTTTAGTCAGCAATCGTTGTTGTGAGCTGCTATTATTTTGACTTGGTAAGCAGAAGGTAGCAGGGTTAAAATATAGGGAGCGAAGTGTTATAGTCAAACTATACACAAAACCAGACAGCGGTTATTAGAGTCGAAGGGCAAGAAAGGGACGCAGAGGTTGGGAAGGGAGTAAGACAGGGTTGTAGCCTTTCCCCAATGTTGTTCAATCTGTACATTAAGTAGGCAGTGAAGGAGTGCAAGGAGAAATTTTGAGGGGGCATTTAAGTGCAGGGAGAAGAAATAAAAAGACATTGCGGTTTGCCGATTACATAATCATTTTGTCAGAGACTGCAAAAGATTTGGAAGAGCAATTCAATGGAATGGACAGTGTCTTGAAAGGAAGATATAAGATGAACATTAAAAAGAGTGAAATGAAGATAATGGAATGTAATGTCAGAAAATCAAGCGATGCTGAAGGAATTAGATTAGGTAATGAGACAATAAAAGTAGTAGATTAATTTTGTTATTTGGATAGCAAGATAACTTCTGATGTCCGAAGTAAAGAAGATATAAGGGAAGAAAAGCGTTTCTAAAGAAGCGAAACTTGTTAACATCCAATATTAATTTAAATGTTAGGAAGTCCTTTCTGAAAGCATTTGTATGGAGTGTAGCATTGTATGGGAGTGAAACGTGGACGATAAGGAGTTCAGATAACAACATGATAGAAGCTTTTGAAATGTGGTGCTACAGACGAATGTTGAAAATTAGATGGGTAGATCACGTAACTAATGAGGAGGTGCTCAACAGAATCGTGGAGAAGAGGAGTTTCTGGCATATCCTGACTAAGAGAAGGGATAGATTGGTTGGACACATTCTGAGACATCAAGGAATTGTCAACTTCGCATTAGAAGGAAGCGTGTGGGGTAAAAATCGTAGAGGGAGACCGAGGGACGAATATAATAAGCAGATTCAAAAGGATGTAGGTTGCCGAACGTATTCTCAGATGAAGAGACTTGCACAGGACAGGGTAGCGTGGAGAGCTGCATCAAACCAGTCTGCGGACTGAAGACCACAACAAGCAGAATAACTTGCTTGGGGTATTATGTGACCCCTCCACACGGTTTAGGTAACTAACTCAGTAGTTTAAAACGCTTTTTATTTTGTATTGTTTACAGCCTGCATAACGAGGACAGATTGAGTGTTCGTGATCAATATTTTCGTCTCTTATCGCTGAGTGGTTATAAGCCTATGAGGTGGAAGACAGTGATTCTGAAACTGCCAATGAAAGAGATCGTGAACGCAAAAGTGAACACGACACTGGATACTCAAGATTCGATTACTTAAATGATCTTTCAAGGCAGAAGGCCTTAGTTAATGGATAGGTTAGTCAATACAAAATAACTAGAGAACTCAGTGGTTCTTCGGGACCTGTTATTCTACTACCAAATGTAGGTCCATTGAAACCGAAGACGTGTTTCCTGTGCCGTTGCTCGTCAGATAAAAAGACTAAAACGTTTTGTATGAACTGCAAAGAATATATTTTTGGATCCACCAGGCACTCAACCACTTTCAAGTGTATGAATGAATGAAAATTTCCTCATGTTCATCTTTTGTAAAATTACGTTAAATTGTATATCACCAAATTAACCTCTGTTTTATTTTATACTTTTTTCACATTAATGCACACAACTGAAATTCTATTAATTACCAAATTAAATCTTAAGATTTTTTCAGTAACTAAGAAATACATTGGAATTTGTAGGTGGTGCGCTAACGAGATAATATTTAGACAGGCTATTGTTATGTTTTAATTTTATAAAGTTGTTCTGATGTCAATAAATACCAAATAGCAATGGGTATAGCCTGAATTCATTACTTTATAATCAGATTCCTGTCTAGAAATTGTGGTAATAGTGAAGGGTATGTAAGTACCCAGAGACAGTTTATTGCATAAAACATTCACGACACTGAGGGTTAGTCTAGAACATGATGGAGTACTTCTCAAAAGAACAACCTCGTCAACTGCTACGCAAGAAACCTAACGATACAAGACAATATGGAGGAAAAAAACCTTTAATCCTGTGATAGAAACGCAACCACTGCAAAAATGTAGACGCTGATGAATTGGCGTTCTGTTGGACATCGAAGAAACTTAAATCGATGAAGTTGTTAAAAAACTTTGGCAACATCTCAGACATCATTACTAGTGGAGGCAGTTCATTTCCGAGACACTCCATGTGAGGCGCTGTAGGAAGTTTTGGCCTAACGGCTCGCTTCAATACGACAGAACGTTCCCTGCTTCCTGAAAGTATTTCACCACTGTTGCACATCGTTTGTCACTGCACCCATCATCCAAAACGCCGATACGCGCGAAAAAAAAAAAAAAAAAAAAACTCTTCTGTAGCTACTTTTAATGTCAATATTTCCATTCTACATCTACATGGGATACTAGGCAAATCACATTTAAGTTCCGGGTATTTTATTATGATGATCATTTCTACCTATGTAAGAGGGAGTCAACAATATATTTTCGCATTCGGAGGAGAATGTTGGCGATTGGAGTTTCGCAAGTAGCCCACGCCGCAGCGATAAGCGCCGTTGTTGTAATGATTCCCATCCCAGATCCTGTATCATTTCCGTGACGCTGTCTCCCCGTATCGTGACAGTACGAAAAGAGCTGCCCTTCTTTGGACTCTCTCGATGTCCTCCGTCAAACCCACCTGATAAGGATCCCACACTGGGCAGCAATACTCCAAATGAGGAAGACAAGATAAGTGTGCGCAGTTTATTTAGTAGTTCTGTTCGATCTTTTAAGGGTTCTGCCAATAAAATGCAGTCTCTGGTTCGCCTTTTCCACTACATTATCTACGTGTTCTTTGCAGTTTAAGTCTGAAGAAATAGCAATTCCCAGGTATTTTGTGGAGTTTACGGCCTTCACTTTTGATTGATTTATCTTGTAAACAAAGTTTAACGGGTTTCTTGAAATCGACAAAAATATATTTGTTCGAATTCTTTTCCAAGACGCAAGTTTACTGCAAATACCCGTTAACTACTGTACAGTAATTGACAAGAAGACAATTACTACTGAGGGGTCTCTCAGACCTCGTTTTTGTTTCTTATATATAAAACCTGTGGTTTGTGGAATATATATTTCTATGACTTCCTGTTGTTTATTACTCTTATTGGAAGTAGACTGAAACTTAACTTTTTTTTAACAACACAGTCTTTTATAAAATGGCAAAAAAAAAAAAACACTAACATGTGCTGTATATTTTTATTTTGTGTGTTACGATAATCATATTAAACAGTTAACTCACTAATCACCCACAGATTACCTTCATTGAGATAATATTACAGATTTGAAACATAATTAGATGGAAAAAAATCCCATTTCACGTATGATAAATTGTACGCAAAGTCAGCTTTCAGTTTACGATTAATTTTTTCAATGTAGAGCGACTAATACATTCTGTAAGCCAGCAAAGGAATAAACTTTGTCCAATTCTACTTCTGCAATATCATATTTTAATCTCTCTCAATCTGCATATACTTCACGCCCTGAATTAGTATCATGATCACTAAATATCTGAAAACCAGGGCCATTATCGCGTCCATTTCTCTTTGCAGGGGCGTGTGAAATATTCCGTCACAAATATTCGTAGTGGCCTCAGAGACGGTCGAAGGGATAGGTGTGTAGCACACAAAAACCTCGACCTTACTACTGCAAAGTCTCAGAATTCAATTAGGAAAATTTGTCCATCGCTACACTGCCGGAATCAATAACTAAGTGAGTGGAGAAGATATAGAATGCAGGTCTCTGAGACAGAATAATTAATTTTCTCACTGAGATCAAGTACTTTCTTATCCGTTGATTATCTCCTCTGTCATAACAACCTAGGACACGAACTCTGTGTTGAAATCATTAATTCTGTATATTTCCGTTCTCGTTTGCTTGCCTTTTTTGGCGAATCAAAACGTGTCAAAAAATGGAGATTGTGCGGATGTTAGTGACTTGATAATGTTGTCTATAGTAGGGTGACCAGATTTCCAAAATCAAAATACGGGACACATACGGAAACCTAAGATTGTGTAACCAAATGTCGCCTTTACCTGCGGCGTCATCAACATGACTGGTATCCCTTAAAGCGAATATAATATAACGGAGATATGAACACACGAATTAATGCACACCCGCAATATAGTAAAAGCCGTTGTTCCTTTCTCTTTACCTCCTTCCCCGGAACCCGAAGTTAACGTGTATTGGGCAGATCTCCATTTAAATTTGCTTCTATCTTTCTTCCTTTTTTGGCATTATATACTGTGTGCAGAAAGTGCGACTATTGATTGTAAAGACGGAATAAGGTGGCGCAGTGGTAACACACTGGGCGAGCATTCGGGAGGACGCTGGTTCAAATCCACCTCCGATCTTCCTGGTTTAATTAGGCTTTCTGTGATTTCGCTAAATCAAAATGTTCATATGTTTGTAAATCTATCGGACCAAACTGCGTGGTCATCAGTCCGTAGCTTACAAACTACGGAACCTAAGGTAAACTAACCTAAGGACAAACACACACACACACACACACACACACACACACACACACACACACACACATGCCCCAGGGAGGACTCGAACCTCCGACGGCAAGCAACCGCGCGCTCCGCATCGAGGCGCCTTAACCCGCTCGGCTACTTCACCGCGGTTCGCTAAATCACTCCAGGCGAATGCCGGGATGGTTCCTTTGAAAGGGCACGACCGATTTCCTTCCCTATCCGTATCATCCAAAAATCCGAGCATGACCACCGTCTCAAATGATTACGCTTTTCTGTTCACTTATATTTTTCACATGGTCCACTTCCTCAAAAAGTGGATTTCCACATCTTTGTTACAAAACATTTTCATCAAACTCCGTGAAAGGTTTAAGGTTTTACTGAAAAAACTTCCAAAGAAGACGATATTTGAGCTAATTCCAGTTAAATGCTTTCAGGGCGTAAAATGGGTAATTAAAGCTGAATTTTTATAGATAGAATATCTGCACACGCCACATGACGGCGTTACGTAATAGCAACCAAAGAAATTTACAAATCGCGCTTATTCACTTTGAATCATAGCTTTTTTTCTTTCTTATTTGATTATGGCCACCGTTGTTCTCCATTTGGTTACGCTGTATATTGCTATAAAAATGTGGCAAACGGGACAATATGCCGTATATTTCCGTAGATAAGACGATGGCTGAACCATAAAAAAAGACGCCAAAATCCGAAGTTGTCATACGAGGGTAAAAAAAATTAATTATATTGAAATTTACATCATGGAGGAAAGATTTACCTAAACAAGGATTTGCGTAATGTTTATAAAAAATATTCTCAGTATATATACAGAATCGCACTGAAACGATTAGCGTATATTTACGTATTTGGGAACTACACGCAACAATTGCGGTTTCGTTTGAAATCCTTTATCTTCTGATCTCGGGCAATTTCGTGTGTTTTCATCCGAATGATATGTGCATCAGGGCGATTAAATGTCGTCTCGGCAAAAGAAATTACTTTTCTCTTAAACTTCGCGGTATGTAACACACATGCTTCTTCACGATCGGATAAAACGTAGTAGTACACGTACGGAATTTCGAATGTATATTGCAAACACTGTGCTTTATCGGGCCCCGCGACTCTATATAGGCTGTAGTTGTAAAGAAACTTACGCCAAAACTTGGTTTAATGATCAGTAACTTATTTTTGCCGTTATCAAGCAGCACAATGCTAAGTACGCAGCAAAAACAGAAATCCAGTCATTGCTAAATGACCAAATTAGGCAAATAAACATCTATAAAACTGCGATAATAAAACATGTGAAAACATCTCTGAGACATACATTACTAGACTGGCAATGCCGCATACAGAATCACTGGTGTCAGTGAAGTCACGCCGCCATATTTCTATACTACAAACGTGTGAGCAGTCGTGTGTTATTTCAGAAAACAGTCGTAAAAATAAGGATGAACTGACGTAATTATGCTGTCCTTAAGAGTTTTGACATGTAGGAAATTCGTGTTTTGTATATGGCTGAAATTTTTAAAGCTTGTGTAAGCTTCAACATATACAGTAATGAGTTGCATTGATTTGCTGTTATTATTAATCTGTTGCCAATTTCATTCAACTTCGAATTTTCATTCAGTAGTATGGTCATTATAAAAGGGTACATTTTTTTTTTTTTTTTTTTTTTTTTTTTTTGAGTTCTAACGAAATTATATTCTACTTTGACGCACACACTAATGAGTCGCGTTTGCTGTTTTTATTAATCTGTTTCCAGTTTCGATCAACTTCGTTTTTTCTTTTGATAGTATGACCGTTATAAATGTGTTATTTGTCGTGGATAACACATAGTTTTATTCTTGTTAGTGTCTTTCGGATAACTACTTCTGCTTTAACTGTACGTAACGGTAAAATTTCACCAATCATCCTGTCGATGTCTCGTGATTATGTTGGCAACACAACGAAATGGCAGTAAGTCTTTGCCTAGATGTTAATGTTAATGTTTAACCGTACATAACATGTTCTTCTCACAACACGATTCGAAATTCGGAAGTGTGTGCTCAAATGCAAATCGTTCAAACCAACTAGTAAAGCTTACAACGTCATATCGTGTCAGAAGATCATAGTAGTACCGTATGGAGACTTTTTGACGTTAGGTGAGGCAAGATGGCGGCATCTAACTTGAGTCACAGAGTCTAGTTTGCCAGTCTAGTAATGTATGTCTGTGGAAAACATGGGATAACTGATATGCAATAACAAGGAATAAATGCGCCGCGCCACACTTGAAATACTGTGCCCCTGGCTGAGCACTAGGCGCGCATCTGAAATTTAACACTCGTACCCACTCATCACAGACTCACTGCCATAGAACACGCATTAACAGATGGCAGCCCGCTGCAGTCTATACAACTGCAACAAAGGGTGAAATCCACACGAAATTTACTCATAGCGGCTTCTAGCCGCATTTTTCGGAACTTCCTGAAGCTATACATCCGAATCTAAACCACAAGCGTATTTTTAGATCCTGAAAACTGGAAATAAATGCGGCTTGCGTTCGGGTAAATACGGTAACTTGGGGGTCGTCTTATAGGCCAGATTTATGCTTACAGTATAAAAATTTTGATACGGTACGTCTCGCATTTATTTTGTCGGGACTCTTATGGTAAACAAGAGGCGATTCCTTAAAATACCGGACGACTGGTCACCATAGCCCACAGTCGTCTGGAAATACCATAAGCTATTGCCATCAGTTTATGAATTTACCTACAATTTATATTTTTCAAAGCTGCTTCTCCATAGGCCAGATCAGTAAAAATCTTGAGTACATTCGATAAGATAATGTTTACGAAAGTATTTGCGCCCTTTATGTACACCATCGGGAGGAGTACTATAGGAAGGCCTTTGGTCCTGCATACATTAACTGCGAACTATAGTTGGCTACGGTTTCATGGTTTCGAAACCAGGTTTCGATACACACAACAGTTTCAGTGTTTCAAAACCGGCATCTTTCACTGTTTCGAAACCATGCGGTTTCATTCCTTTCTGTTTCGGATCACATTCGCGGTCGATTGTCGATACACTCAAACCGTTTCTTCCTGTCGGTTTCACGGTATCGTGTCGGTTTCAGAACACCGGTGTTTCAAACCACTAATGCAGAAACGCGGAACACACTAATGGTATCGGAATGTGGTGTTTCATTTTACTGAAGCTCCACGCAGATACACATATAACTTACTAGTATATAAACCATTTAGACAGTGTCAAATAGTAGTTGACACTCGTGAGTCTGCAGCTTATTATTATTACTGAAATCAAGATTCGTTTGCAAGAGACTGCTGTATTCCGAAATGACATAATGTCTGCTTTATAAATGTAAAAGAACAATAAAATAACGTTCACTATTTGCATTGAAATAACCACTTAAATTCTAGGTTTTTCTACCAAATTAAAAATACGAGTGAAACTACATTTTTTAAAATAAGATACAACATGAAGCCTGAAATAATTTTTATACGAACAAGGGTACATCGCATATTTAATCTCATGTTAAAGAGTTAGTTTCTTACGAGCGAAAACGAAGTTACCTACTGTCGTTATAATTTTTCGACAGTCATGTTAAAGGAATTGCGGCGGTGGTGTAACGGCCAAGACATAGAAGTGGTGAACGTGTCTCTTACTTTATTATTTTTGTAATTCCATAGCATTACTTGTGATTATTTAGTGTGCCCTTTATTCCCTATAATTTATTTAGTATGTATAGAAAGTAGCATTTATGATCCATCACTGTAATATGCGTACGGTATTGCAGTTTGTGAGTTCCTAGCGGGGTAAACTTTTACCTACCATACCGGCGGCCTCGTGTGACTATGTTGGCAATATCAACAACACGGGAGAAAGTTTTTATCAACATGTTTCGTACAGACCAAGAAGTAAATATATACTCTATGGTTGACAGGTTCTTGTATCTACCCTTGTCCACATAGTGAAAATATTGCCCCCCTAGAACGAAGATTTCAGGATAAAACATACATTGCTTCACGGTTTCGAAACTACAGATGGTACGGTTTCATTGGTTTCGAATCCGTCAGATGTTTCAATTTTCCCATCTCTACTGCGAACACTCGTGAGAGAACCTGTCTACGGGACACACGAGTCCGCCCTGACCTACCGCACACTTCACGGCTGTACACGTGGCAACAGCGCTGTGAGGCACAGCCATCACCCTGCCGGAGGCAGCGGCGCCTGCGACCTCGAGACCCACTCTAGCGGGTTTAACACACGTGTCGATGTCGCTTGCCCATTTTAGACCATTTCACTTTACACTTACATTAATGTATAACCATTTAAAGGGGGGGGGGGGGGCGCACAAGCCCGAAATAGAAAAATCAAATGTTTGTAGAAATCGCGAGTATATTGTTTTAACTGCTGGAGTGCTGGGCGCGACCAGCGAGCGTTCTGCGCTGAGAGAGAGAGAGAGAGAGAGAGAGAGAGAGAGAGAGAGAGAGAGAGGGGGGAGGGAGGGGGAGGGAACGAGAGACTGCCAATTCCTTCCGTCGCTCTGACAGCGGACAGCGCACGCATAAACATTGAGGCGACACAGTCAACGTCCACGATTTAGTTCCTTTCTTTGAACAGTTTAAAATTTTAATTACGTTCTTCTAATTAAACGATTTTTTTTCTGATTTCATTACTATAAAGACAGACATTCATTCTTATAATACAAGAAACTGCAAGCAAATAAATGTCCCATTCTGTAGATTGTCTAAATCATTAGATAGTTATAATGTGCTAGGCCTGAAACTGTTCAACAAGTTACCTCCAGAAATAAGTAATTTACCTTTAAATTTATTTAAATGCAGGTCGTATAACGGACTAGTGGCTAATCACTTGTATTATGTTAAAGCATTTTTTTTTAAATGTGACTACTTGAAATTTCAGTTAACTTATACATTACTATTAATATTGAATTTGTCTATTGCTTGCAAAAGTTCAATGACAATGAAATTGATATCATTATTATTATTATTATTATTATTATTATTATTATTATTATTATTATATAACGCATAGACAGTGATCAAAAGTACCGATACTGTTAAGTATATACAAACGTAAGAATATATATTTTCACTGTAGTGTTTTTAAAAGAAAACGCCTTTTGCTACCACAAAAGAAGGGTTTTTATTTTTATAATTCACCCATACGTGTTTCGCCTTTGTCACAAAGCATAATCAGTGGGTGCCCTGAAATATTTACATGTTTCTGTTTACACATAAAAGTTAGGATTTTTACATGTGTACAATCCATTACGTTTCTTATTCAAAACAGTTTTTTGCTATAAAATGGTGTACTTAGAGCACTTGCAACATCTACATGGGATACTCTGCTAATCACATTTAAGTGCCTGGCAGAGCGTTCATCGAACGACCTACCATTTATCTCCCATTCCATTCTCGAATAGCGCGCGGGAAGAAAGAACACCTGAATCTCTCCGTTCGGGGTCTGATTTCTCGTATTTTATTCTGATGATAATTTCTACCTATGTAAGTGGGAGTCAACAATATATTTTCGCATTCTAAGGAGAATGTTGGCGATTGGAGTTTCGTGTCCACGCCGCAGCGATAAGCGCCGTTGTTGTAATGATTCCCGCATCCCAGATCCTGTATCATTTCCGTAACGCTGTCTCCCCTGTATCGTGATAATACGAAACGAGCTGCTCTTCTTTGGACTCTTTCGATGTCCTCCACACTGGGTAGCAATACTCCAAAAATGGACGGACAAGCGTAGTGTATGCAGCCTCTTTAGTAGTTTCTGTTGCATATTTTAAAGGTTCTGCCAATAAAACGCAGTCTTTGGTTCGCCTTTCCCACGACATCTACGTGTTCTTTCCATATCAGCCTCTTTCCGGCAACCAGGTCGGAAAGTTCCATTATTTTCTGAAAAATTTCGCATTATCCTAGTTCCACTGTAACCAGCTGCCATAAATGTCTTCAGTGTAGTTTGTTTCGTAGAGTTGCCAACTTCACAGCTTATCTGTAATTCAACTATTTCAATGAAAGTGTGTTGAAGGTACCTTTGTGTGTGTGTGTGTGGGGGGGGGGATTGTGGGTCTGTGATTATGTGTTGGGATTTGTGTCTATCATATGGTCAGTCAGTGAAAACAGTGATTCATTAGTCAAGTTTATTTGGTCATTTAGTAGCCACATTTTCTAAGCTATTGTTTTATATATGTCATAATTTTCTACAGTGCGCACAGTTATAGCAGTTAATAACAGTGGAACTAGGAAAATGCGACGGTTTTCAGAAAATAGTGGAACCTTTCGATCTGGTTGCGGAAAATTGACTGATATGGAGTAGCAAGTACACTATTTTATATTAAAAAACTGTTTTGAATCAGAAACGTAATGTTTTGTACACATTTAAGAATCCTAACCTTTATGTGTAAACAGAAACATGTAAATATTTCAGGTCACCCACTGATGATGCCTTGTGATAAGGCGAAACGCATATGGGTGAATTATAAAAATAAAAACCCTTCATTCGCAGAAGCAAAAGGCGTTTTCTTTTAAAAACACTACAGTGAAAATACATATTATTCAGCTGCTGCTCAAATGGCCACTACAAACAATCGTCAGAACGTATGACCGTAAGGTTATCAGTAACAGCGTTGAGAGGCTTACCAAATACTGATTTTCTTTCGCTGTGCACCCTATTAAACCATTACGATTTAGTCAGTACGTAGGACTACTAAAACGAAATATTAACAATATTTTCCACTTCTTTCACCTCTGGCAGTATTGCTCATGTGAAAAATACCGAGTAGCACCGTGGTTCGGAACCCACGTTAAACTGTAGGTCCCCCTATAACTGGCTGGGTAAGTCAGTTCGAAGGTCGGTGGAAGGCAACGGCATACCACCTCCAAACAGGACCGTGCCTAGTAAAGCAGTGTGGTGTTCAAACCAATCTTCGGATTGATGACTGCTTTATCTTTTTCTTGCCAGGATCGAATTTCAAGAGACAAACTGCAATCTTCAGACATAATTTATAAATTCAGATCTTACTTCCATAATGAGAGCACATTTAAATATTAACACAGCAGCATATTTTATAAATTACGTATTCCACAAGTTCTGTAGATGGTAGCTTGTCTGTTGAAACTAATTATGTGGAAATTAAAATACAACGCGATCCTAGCAAGAAAATATTGGAACCTAACACTACACACACACACACACACACACACACACACACACACACACACACACACGTGTTTGTGCCAGTATTTCACTCTGCAGCCAGAACTACACATCGCAAACGAATAGTGTTTGTATGTGGTAGTATTAGTCTCCCATTGCGCACTCTGGTGGTAGAGGGTTGATAACGGTAAAGGGTCTATTACACGGAACGAATTTGGTCGCTAGTCGCTGGCGTATTTGGACGCAGCTGCTAAATTCGCTCCGTGTAAACAGTGGTGTACATCATATCTAACAGAGAGGAAACAAAGGGTTGTCATAACATCGAGCAAAGGAAAATACTCCTCTAAGTGGAGAACTATCCCACAGGGGGTACCACAAGGCTCAATTCTAGGCCCAATCCTTTTTCTTTTCTATATAAATGACTTACCCATCAATATAAATTATCATTCAGTTCTATTTGCTGATGACACGTCAGTACTGATTGAAAACAAAACAGCAGACGAAATTCCTGATAATGTCTTAAAGATCCTAGAAAACCTAGATGTCTGGTTCCATCTAAATGGTCTAAAATTAAATATAAAAAAACTCAGGTAATGCAGTTTAAGAAAAAACAGTCTAAATTAAATGACATACAGATCAAGCACAATAGTCAGGAACTACATGAAGCAGATCATGTTAAATTCTTGGGAATGAAACTGGACAGCAATCTATCCTGGTCCTCACACATAGACTACCTAAAAAAACAAATTAAACAGCCTTGCATTTGCTATGTCCATCCTAGCCAATGTAACTAGTTTAGACACAAGAAAAATAGTGTACTGTAGCTATTTTGAGTCAATTGTGAGATATGGCATCATATTTTGGGGAAATGCTAGCACTATGATAAGAATATTAATCCTGCAGAAAAAAATTATAAGAAACATGTGTGGTTCAAAGCCAAGAGAATCCTGTCGGCCATTATTAAGAAATCTAAATATACTGAGTGTTCCCTCATTGTACTTATTCGAAATAATTATATTCATAAATAATAATCCAGAACTATTTCTTCATAATAACTTCCAGCACAGTTATGAAACGAGGAACAAAGACAGTTTCATGCTACCTACGCACAGACTAAATCTATATGCCCAGGCCCCACACTATATGGGAATGAAAATATGTAATAAATTAAAAAACACACATTTTCGAAAGGTTGAAACCGAATCAATGAAAAGAAAATTATACAGCACTCTGGTACAAAAATGCTATTATTCAATTGATGAATTCTTAAATGATGATCTGAGAATGTGAGCAGGATAAAAACATATAATTATGTACTGTGATTTTATAACTACATTGTATGTATATATTATTATTTTATACTGACGAGTCTCCTGTACACTAAATCAATGATTTAACTTGTATGTTATGAGACAATAAAAATCTGAATCTGAAGTCGCTGCTCCGAAACGCGAGTGTCTGAAGTTGAAGGGCGAGGGGGGGTACAGTACTTTAGACGCTGGTCGCTGGCGTCTTTGGTCGCCCCGTGTCATATACGGGAGCGTCTGAAGTAGCCACCAGTCGAGTCAAAATGTCCAAGGAAATTGTAAATGCTGGCGTTGTGTTTCTCGCAACAGCTTTAAAAGAACAATTAATGAACAAAAAGCAAAACGGAAAAATAGAAAAGAACAAAAGAAAAATGAATTAGAAGGTGGATTGCGAGGAGGGATAAATATGGTGCTTCTGCAAATTTTTTGGGTGAATTATCTCGTGTGAAGGTCCTTCTGCCTACAGAAATATAATGAGGATCACATAAGAAAATTTTGATAGATTACTGTAATGGTAGAGGATAAACTAAGGAAACAGAATACCATCATGAGGATGGCGATCTCGCCAAGAATAAAACTGAAATAATCCTTATTTTCAATGTCCCATAATACTGGAAAACTTCGATAAATTTTCAGAAATTTGATTACAGTTCCACTTCATATTTTGTTTTGTGGGACACAGAACTTTTAATATCTCTATGTCGATGATCACAAAATTTCTCGTCGTCTTGACGACCGGATTCTGTCAGTGATGACCATTTTCACGTCTACAGCAAATCAGAAACAGGATATATCCGTATTAGACTACCTAATAAAACATAAATAATGCATTACAGTCATAAATACATGTAATATAGCCATATGGCATCATCACAGCATAAGTGTATCTTCATTAAGGAATGTAACAACAGGTATGATGTATAATATTTTAACACGTTTTATGTATTGATGACTGTAATGCCTTATTTATGTTGTATAAGGTAGTTTATTACTAAATGTGTCCTTGTGTTTCTGATTTGCTGTGGACTCGAAAATGGTCATCACTGACCGAAACCGGTCGTCAAAACGACGAGAAATTTTGTGACGATCGACGTAAATAAAGATATTAAAAGTAATTACAAAATGGATCACTGATATAAATTCGCGACCATGTCGCACCTTGGAAAAAAGAACTGTTTGGTATCACCTAACCTCCAAAACGACGTATCATATGCTACGTCGTGTTTCAATTGTTTTTACGAAGACGCTAGCGTGTCATTGCGTCAGCGTATTCATTCGCTATTCGCCAATACGCCGAGCGACAACAGACTCCAGCGACTAGCGACCAAATACGCTCCGTGTAATATACCCTTAAGGGAATGGAAGGTATGGGAGTTGAAAGTTACCAACTTATAAAAAAGTCTACATGTGGGTGTCAATATTTTGCTCTTTAGAAAAACTACACAATGGAGACGATCGATCTCTCTGTGGTGTTGTTGTACTACGAAGTCTCCTGTTGTACATAACATTCGTTCCGTGGTGATAGCTATAACGGGGTGGAAGACAGTGGTTGAAAGTCATCAGCTTATATAAAATTTGGACTGAAGACTGTAATGTTATGTACAGTGATCTCACGAAACGTAATGTTCATTATTCAGTTATTTTTACGCAACAAGCGTACGAATAAAGGAAAACAAGTGCATATTGCAGTTTGAAAAATTGCATTTCGCATTCTCCATCCGTTTCTAAAAGAAAACGGCGCTGAAAAGTGAATCTACAGACGATAGAAACTTGAAATTCGTGCACTTTGCTTATCTTACACTATACGCTTCCGCGATTTTTCGATATTACCATCCCTAATGCGGTGAAATAAGACATGAGAGTTGTTTTTTTTTTTTTTTTTTTTTTTTTTTTTTGTTAATAGGCCTATGTTGCTATTTATGCCATTTTGAGCAAGAAATAAAAACTTCTGATTTAGAAGAAAAAAAAATGTTTCGGGGTGTTTTGAATTCTGCCATCAATGTAGCAATTGGGGGTGGCAAGTTGTATCAAAGTACCTGATTGGAAAAGCATTTTTAAAGCTGAATCTATGAAAATGTATATTTAGAAGTAGATCAACCAATGCAGACCATCCAGACTACGCGTGTGAAGCAGCGCGAATTAAGGGCAACCACAGTCGAATGTTTCCATATTTCAAAGATCAGGACAGGACAGCAGGGCCACTGCCACTGTTAAAAGCCTTCCGCCGGTTGCGCAATGTGCAATTGCATCCTGCGGTGCTGAATATTTTTACAACTGAATAAAGAACTATCAGAATTTCAATATAAATAAAAACCCTTCATTTGCAGTAGCAAAAGAAGTTTTCTTTTAAAAACACTACAGTGAAAATACATATTAATCGGTTGAAAAAAATGCGTTAAATCATTATGTTCTATATAAAAGAGCCTATTAATGATTTGATGTAAGTACACACAGACCATTCCGCCTTTATATTAAAAATACTGAAAGCGTTTAAACTGTGATAGTTATTAATTCATTTTTAAACAGCCAAACCAACTGAGAAACCACTTGCAAATTGTGAAACCGATCGTACTACTTAATAAAGGATTTTAACAGTATCAACTGTTCTTTTCTTCGGAATATAAGAAAATAATATTAATAAACCAAATAAGGATCGCGACTTACAACATGTGCAACTTGTTCGAACAAATTGTTTTAATAAGAGTTATTAATAATTTTAATGTAACTGCAGTCATAGAAACAAAGGCATACGTAGTACTTACATACTTCACGGTGAAAAATCAATGCCATCGTCTTCTTCACTGTCGGACGTAAACGAATCGCACTCTGCATAATTCATCACAAAGGGTTCCATAATTGTGCCCTGACAATCTCTCTTCGTATTCTTCCTACAATTTCTCAGCATGTCACGCTAGCTGCCCATGCAGATTCTGAGATGCTCACTATTGCCTCTCTCAACGTCTGCTATTTTCAAATGTTTTGTTCTTTTCTGCAATATATGACCATACCATTTCGATGGGTTATAATGACGGGGTCGGTACTGTTCCGCAATTTCGCCTCTCTCGTGAACTGTGTATGCAGGCTTGTTTACATTGACAAAAACAGCAACTCTGGGAGGAGCTGTGAGGTATTCCGTTTGCTGTTAACCATACAATAATGTATGCCTTTCTGGAATTCCTAGTGGGAGCTTTGCTGACGCGTTCGCATTGTCCATGACGATAACAGAGCAGGAAGGGATGTATGGCGATAGATGTTCTTTAAACCACGTTCTGAAGGTACTGTATGTCATCTCAGAATGGTAATCTTCAGAATTGTTAGCCTTTGATGGCTTAAAAATCAGATTCTCTGGGGAATACGGACAATTTCTGCGGATCCGTCAAGAAGCACTATAATTCTGCCACCCTTACCAACTGAAACTTCAGTCCACTGTATACCTCATTTTCCAGCACACGACCCTTGCACGATTCTGGTTGACGAAAGTTCGCCCAAATAATAAATTGGAGAGGTGCCAGATTCTCTAATCTGTTGCGTCGTTCTTAAAACACAGTCCTTGCAGCTACAATATCGCAACGTTCCGACAGTAATTTCCTCCTATCATTTGTTTACTAATAGCAGGTCATTCAGTATCCTCAACATGGTCCATTTATTTTCTGCTTCTTTCATGTGTGAAACCAATGTCTCCGCTGTCGGATATTCGCCTCTGGCGTACTTGCTGAATACTATGCGGCGCAGACCGTTTTTCGCGTAATCTTTTTTCGATTGTGACGTTTGCCTGGTGACTTCAAAACAGCTGAACCACGTGCCAGCAGAGATGCGCTGGCTTCGCTGGAGATCCTCTGAACAGTCGAAGACAAGACTTTTGAAGTACTGATACACACGGTACACTATTCCTCTTGCCTGCTTGTGCAGAACTTTGCTCACAATGTAGACTAATACGGCAGAACAATCACTCGGCACAGAACACAGCCCCTAATAAACACCCACCTTCACGAACAGAGCGCGACCCGCACAGCACGAAGACGGGGATGCCACTGGCGCGTGGTTGGCTGAAGGTCACGTGGTAGACTTCCGCTCGCTACTGCGCATCCGACCTTGACCCGCCTTCGTACTGCTCCACACTTTTTTTTTTCTCCTCCTGCGCTTCCACACAGTGGTACCAACGCTGACGCCAACATTGGCCAAAATTTTTGCAACAGCGTCAACATTCAGTTGAATTTGACAAGAGCCAATACACAAATCTGACGCACAAATCGCGGCAGATGCATAAACACTTTTGAGTATGAATACTTAAATTTTGTCGACGCAAACCAAAAGAAAGAAACGTGTAAACGATGGTGGGGTGTGTTGTATCACTTCCGAACATTAAAGGCCAATTCACACTGCCCGTCACGTCACGGAACCGTCACGTCAAGTTGTATTCACACTGTCCGTCAGTGCCCGTCACGTCAATCCGCCCATCTCAATACGCGATGTTGAAAGTGAGGTTATGAGTAGCGATCTGTTATGTAGAAAGTCATAGTTTAGTACTAGAAAGGGGGAACAACAGCGCTAAATGTTATTGACGGCCAAAGAAAACATTGCAATGTATGTTTTTGGCCAACTTAACTGAGAATTGAAACAACATTTCAAAACATCGGCATCTATTTTCAAGCGAAAAAATAAAAATATGAAGACATTAAAGCATACTCGTAAGAGCAAAAATAGCGCCTATGTACTTGATCCATTACGATTTGCTCACTGACATTGTTAATACCGTCGTAAACAACTGAAGTTTTGTCTTTCATTAGAACTGACTTTTTCATTTAAAGTGTTATTTAATGAAAAATGAGTAATCAAATTACAATCTTATTCAAATAAACAGTTTGTTTCAGTCGTTTGTTACATTGTTACGTAACAAACCATTTTTTGGTTTCAGATATCCGACCTCGATTTTAGGGGGTCACTCAATTGACAAAAATATTTAAGTCGTCATGAAACATTTGAGATTTATCCCTAAAACGAGGTATTACAACAACACAAAGATGAATAAAACGCATTTGCATATAAACAGTGCGATCGTCGACTGCAACATGTAATTCGCGTGACGAAAATAGGTTAACTTCCGATGTTAGCAGACGGCCGTTCCGTCAAAACATTCTTCTCGAGAAAGCTTGACGTGACGTGACGGTCCGGTGACGGACAGTGTGAACGCCGCTGTTAGAAATACATTGCGGAATTTTCTGATGGACGGTGTCGTGACGTGACGCACAGAGTGAATTGCCCTTAAGAAATCAATAAGTTTTAAAATATGTTACAAGTAATCGACACACAGAAAAACACCTGCTACTTTAAATGACTGACCTCAAAGGAAGATACGTTTTAGACGAATGCTACACCTGCTAAAGTTCCTTTGGTATTGACGCTTCAATTTCTTGCTACAGTGACAGTTTTAGAATCCTACACTTCCTTTTAAACTAACCATATAATTGATATCATTTGTAGTGCTTTAAGCCTGCACAGCAGTATGTGAAACTTGACAGGAACTTTCAGACAATTTTAATTTTAAAAATTGCATTCAGTAACGGAGTGTATAAAAAGACTGTAAAGTTTTTAATTTCACTGATCGCGTCTAAAGTTTGCCGTGACAAATGTTCAAATGTTTGTTAACCTTAAGGGACTTAACTGCGGGGGTCATCAGTCCCTAAACTCACAAACTACTTACGAACTACTTGTTGTGGTCTTCAGTCCGGAGACTGGTTTGATGCAGCTCTCCACAATACCCTATCCTGAGCAAGCCAATTCATCTCCACATAAGAACGACAACCTACATCTGTCTGAATCTGCTTACTGTATCCATCTCTTGGTCTTCCCCTGCGATTTTTTCTCCATACACTTCCTTCCAACGCTAAATTCACAATTCCTTGATGTCTAAGAATGTGTCCTACCAATCTATCCCTTCTTTTAGTCTAGGTATGCCAGAAATTTCTTTTCTTCCCAATTCTGTTCAGTACCTAATCATTAGTTACACGATCTACCCACCTAATCTTCAGCATTCTTCTGTAGCACCATATTTCAAAAGCCTCAATCCTCTTCCTGTCCGCACTGTTTATCGTCCATGTCTCACTCCCATACAAGGCAACACTATATACAAATGCCTTCAGAAAGGACTTCCTTACGTTTAAATCAATATTCCATGTTAACAAATTTCTCTTTTCCAAGAACGCTTTTCTACCCATTGCCATTCTGCATTTTATATCCTCTGTACTACGACCATCATTTGTTATTTTATTGCCCAAGTAACAAAACTCATCTACCTCCTTTATTGCTTCGTTGCCCAATCTAATTCCTTCAGCATCACCTGATTTTCTTACACTGCACTCCATTACCCTAGCTTTGCTCTTGTTAATGTTACTTATGAACTACCTTATACTAAAGACGAGATAAACATATCATGCCCAAGGGGGGATTCGAATCCCCGACCGTAGCGTTTCCGTGATAATTAGATTTTTGTGGTTGCTTTCAAAAATTAGTCTCCCTTTGATACAGTCCTAATAATTACAAATAGATTTTGAAACTTAAAAAAGAACGAGACAAAGAGGAAAGAAACAGTTTCGACACTAGCAGACGACAATGATAGAACGAAACGTTGTCGCCACTGTGTCGACGACGATGACCCATATTATTCAATTATACATTTTTGACTACGTTACAGCGTTCAATGAATGAAATAAATCGCAATTTGCGATCAGTTATGGCTTCACTGTACTAGTAAGCAGGAGATCTCGGGTTCGAATCCCGGCCGGGTACAAATTTTCATTCGCCAAACTTTGGTGTTCCATCTAAACCTAGTAACTAGCTTATACTAAAGACAGCACAAACACCCATGCCCGAGGAGAGATTCGAACGCCCGACGAAGCACCGCCTCGCGCATCGTAGCATAGCGCCTCAATGCGCTCGGCCGCTCCGCCGCGGCGTTCTACGCGTGTCATGTCCAACACAGAGCAACTATTCTGTATTTCTTTCAACTATCCCGATAAGGCACATTATTCACTGCACAAATATGGAGGAGGCATCTACGTGTTCAGGAAGAACTTTTCTAAGTTTACATATTAGTTTGTTGTGCAGCAGCATATTATTAAGACTAAGTACGGACTTTTTACGAAAATTTATTCTTCTGACGATGTTACAAAATTTTCATCATGCGAGAAACTTTTTTTTAATTCTGGGCGGGTTAGGGCAATTTGCGAACGAAATTTTAAGAGTACATTGCATTTTCATTTGTTGCAACGCGTAACGCAGTCGGAGCTTTCTAGTTCTTGTTTAAAATGACACAGAATGGTCTGGCATAAACAATAGGCCATGCGATTTTGTTTCAAGAAACTTACTGCAAGGTATGTAACTGAGCAGGTATCAATTTTACTGTCGTGTATACTTTTACCTACCATAACAGAAGTTACGATTACGAAGGAAGAAAACGCATCATAAATAGGCCAACCGATTTGGGTAGACTGAACCAGAGCAGTACAAAAATATTTCAGTATCTTGTATTGCATTAATATTTAGTGATACAGACTGAAGTCCTGTTATGCACTTTATTTCGAAATAACTTCATAAGGACTTACTGATAGACCCTGTTTAAAAACATAATAGTATTTTGCTATGTAGCTGTAGCTGTTTCCAACTGTAAATATGCACTACTAACCAACGACTGAAACACGCAGCTCAATCCACTTGTGTTTCATTTCTATGTCAGTAATCAAAGAACTCCTCTGACATCACTTTCGTCACTGAATAAAATGCTTTACATGTCACATTATGATTGTGAAGGAAGCGACTAGTCAACAAAATAAACTTCTTAGTTCCTCTCGTATTTCTTCGCACTAGGTTACGTACAAAGGACCTTTTTTTGCCTTCTAAGCCAATCAAATTTTGTCGTTTTTATTATAGACCACAGTAAAACATAACTGTAATGGAAGTTACTTAGCCCGAAGTAAGCTAGAGACCTCACTTCAGAAAACGGAGAATATTCTCCGGTCGTGAGAAACTTCTCTAGTTTAATTCAAAAGACATTGGAGAATGTTCTCTGTTGTGAGCAACTTTCCCCCACCCTTTTACTCGCACTGAGAACATACTCGGTGGAAATATATTCTCCGGCTCCCTTTATTCATTCGAACCTGAGTATGTTCTCTGGAATTCAGAGCATAAAGTAGATACGCCGTTTTGCTCATCCGGCCCACTGACGAAATGTGTCGAGAGGAACGTTGTATTTGAAGTAGAATGAAGTAACCAATAATTCGCCAACTAATTTAATTCTTTTATTGAAACTTCCTGGCAAATTAAAATTATGACCGGAACCGGCACTCGAACCTGGGACCTTTGCCTTTCGCGGGCAAGCGCACTACCGACTGTGCTATCCCGACACGACTCACGATGCCGCCCCGCAACTTTACTTCCGCCAGTACCTCGCCTCCTACTTTCCAAACTTCACAGAAGCTCTCCTGCAAACACGCAAGACTAGCACTCCTGGAAGAAAGGATAAGGTGGAGACATGGCTTAGCCACAGGCTGTGGGATGTTTCCAGAAAGAAACTTTTACTCTGCAGCGGAAGAAGTTTGGAAAGTAGGAGGCGAGGTACTGGCGGAAGTAAAGTTGTGAGGCGGCATCGTGAGTCGTGTCGGGATAGCACAGTCGGTAGTGCGCTTGCCCGCGAAAGGCAAAGGTCCTAGGTTCGAGTCCCGGTTCCGGCACACAATTTTAATCTGCCAGGAAGATTCGTATCAGCGCACACTCCGCTGCAGAGTGGAAGTTTCATTGTGGAATTCTTTTATTAGGCAATCTGAGCCGCCAGAAAGCTAGAATGGCTACCACTCTAAGAATGCGACAAATCGCCACACGTGGCAACCCTGTCCGCATGCTGACCGCGCCTGCTGCCTCCTCCCTTCGCCCCCCTCTGTTCTGTGCACAACTGCATAGTGCACCGAAGGCTGTGTGGCTCTTTTAAATACCCGGTCGGCCGGGCTTGCTCCCTCCGCTCCCCGCAGTAATCAACGACCTCAACAGTCATCACTAAACCTCGGATTTTAGGTAAAAACACATTTTGTTCCTCATTAAATAAAGGCAATTAAAGTTGTACATAAACGAATGATGCAAATTTATGATCAAAAACGCTAGTTTTACAGCACCTAAAAATACCTAATTTTACGTTAGTACCTGAATGTACCTAAATTTTAAAAATCGGATTAAATAAATAAAAAAAAATGTCTGCCAAAAATTCTCTCCTGGTCTTCACAGCTAAAAATTATGCAAATATTTTATCGAAAATTGTAATTTTATAGTACCTAATTTCACATTAGGACCTGACTAATTTCTAAAAATGCTATCAAAATTTGTATGGCTAATTTATTCGCATGCGTGAACAATCGTGAGTATGAGGCAGTGTGTATTACTTCAGCTCAAGATGTTCTAAAAGACCCAACAAAAACAAATGTTTGTCAAGCTTATGGGACTTAACTACGGGGTCATCAGTCCCTAAACTTACAAACTACTTATGAACTACTTACGAACTAAGACGGCACAAATATCCATGCCTGAGGGGGGATTCGAACCCCCGACCGTAGTGGCCGTGCTGACCGTGACTGGAGCTCCTCAGTCACCTCGGCCACCGCGGCCGGCAAGACCCAACAATTTCCAACGACACTGCATACATAAAATCGCATTATGCATTTTTGGCTCCTATTACTGGATCTCTAGAGTGTTAGGGGAAACCAGTCTATAGGCAATTGCGATCGAAATAAGAGGTTACAGAAAAAAATCAAATTGGTCCCAGGTTCTGTTAGTATCAAAGTTAGTGAGAAACTAAAGACAGTGCTAAAGAAAAATAAAAAAAAAATAAACAATAAAAATAAAAAATACAGGGCTGGCAATCCTCTGCACAGTGGCTGACATCAGGTAAGATAAGACTATAAATCAACAGAACGTTAGTGTGCGGTCCCATTGCGCCTAATACCGTCATTTAAATATGCTCCGGTGACATAAAATGTTCAAATGTTTGTAAATCTATCGGACCAAACTGCGTGGTCATCAGTCCGTAGCTTACAAACTACTTAAACTAAGGTAAACTAACCTACGGACAAACACACACACCCATGCCCCAGGGAGGACTCGAACATCCGACGGCGAGCAACCGCGCGCTCCGCAGCGAGACGCTTTAGACCGCCTCTTTTTTTTTTTTTTAATTATAACATGCTCAGTCTCTGTTGCAATATTTGATTCTCCAATAACGCGTTTCGCGCTGTTAGCGCATCGTCAAACTGGAAACAGACAAATGTTTTGTTACAGTCCGTGTACCTGGCGGGCTGCGAATCTAATGTGGCTAAGGTAAGTAAATTTTGAAAATTCAGATTTACATGGGCGGAGATGGAGCCACAGAGCTATCTATAGCTGTGGAGGAGGTATTTTAACAATTTGTGTTGTCACTGGGCCCCTGCAAAGAGGTAAACGTACAAAGTACGTAAGGGTTATTTGAACTAGAATAACTAGGGACTAAAGGGGTGTGGTATGGAAATTAATGGAACGCTTTTATATGATAAAACTCACCATACCTCACCCCTTTAGTCCCTAGTTATTCTAGTTCAAATAGCCCTTACGTACTTTGTACGTTTACCTCTTTGCAGGCGCCCAATGACAGAACACAAATTGTTAAGATACCTCCTACACAGCTATAGATAGTGCTGTGGCTCCATCTCCGCCCAAGTAAGTCTGAATTTTCAAAATTTACTCACCTTAGCCACATTAGATTCGCTGCCCGCCAGGTACACGGACTGTAACAAAACATTTGTCTTTTTCCAGTCTGACGATGCGCTAACAGCGCGAAACGCGTAATAGGATTAATAAAGAATACTGCAACAGAGACTGAGAATTATTTAATTATTCAACACTGTTGCTGCACCAGCCGCCACCACCACCGTCATGGAATGGAATGAAATTATTATTTTCTTTTCCTTTCTCTATGGGTTGTTGTTTTCCTTGCGGTCGTTGGCCGCGTGTTGTTCGCTGTTGTTCTATTTGTTGTTCTCTCCTCTGACAGCGGCTTGACGTAACATCCGTTGACGTGGTATGCTCATTCGCAGCATATAACATGCTATTAACAGACAAAAGATGCAGTTTCTCAACGGAAAATCTGGAAAAAGTGTTAGTTATTTACTGTGACTGCAATTATGGACATGGACAATAAAATCATGTAGATTTTTGTCCATCTGTTTATCGTTCTAGACAATAAAATTTCAGATTTTGGTCACCTATTTTCTTATTTTTACAACCTATTTTTGTGATAGATACTACTTTAGGTACCTAATTTAAGATTTTTATAACCTAAAAGTCCGAGGTCTAGTTATCACACTACTGGCAGCCGCATCTCGCTCAGGACTGTTACAAGACTGTCGCGGTGCTGCACTGCCATATCGGTAAGGAAGTTCAACAACTGTAGGACTGAGCGAGCAAGTTGCATTTGTATTATGGGAGAGTCACTTGTTACTTTTTAAAATAAGAGCCGCAAGCCAGCTGTCGGGCTTGAATCGACATCCGCGGCATTTCTAAAACACCTTTTCCAGTACTCTTTAATACTGCCTTGAGGCATGATCGTGTAAATTTTAGAAGGAACCACCAGAAGATGGCCTTTGCTATGTCAGTTCAAATTTATGTATTATAATTATTGAACAAAGGCCCAGTAACACCGTTCCTCTTAAAACAGCTTCTTCTTGCACAGGCTCGGACAGTCATAACAGAAGGTATCAGCTGGATAATGAAGGAGGAGACTTGTATGTAATAATTATTTGCACCAATAATTTAAAACACTCCAAAGTTTATAGTGCTGAATAGCGCATTAAGGGTTTATTCGAACCCAACTAATCCATTTCAAAAAGACTAAACTGCTTTTAACAGGTCTCTACGAAGTTCTGATTGGTACATTAGGTCCGAGTCCACAGCTCAATACATATCAATAACAAGACTGTAGCGTAACTTGAAATATACTAATACTGGAGAAGTTGAGAAACGCTGATATGTAAAAACGAGCAGTCAATTCACATTGCCGGCCGCGGTGTCCGAGCGGTCTGCGGCGCGCCAGTCACAGTCTGCACGGCCACTGCGGTCGGGGGTTCGAATCCCCCCTCGGGCATGGATATTTGTGCCGTCCTTATTAGCTAGTTCATAAGTAGTTTGTAGGTTTAGTGACTGATGACCCCGTAGTTAAGTCCCATAAGATCTACAAACATTTGAACATTTTTGAATCCACAGTGCCAGTTGAGAA
This sequence comes from Locusta migratoria, assembly GCA_026315105.1. NCBI lineage: Eukaryota > Metazoa > Arthropoda > Insecta > Orthoptera > Acrididae > Locusta > Locusta migratoria. Next base: position 75,945,000 of record CM048752.1, on the reverse strand, counting down.
GACTGTCTAGAGTGGCGCAAGATGGAAGTTAAAAATGCTAAGATTTTTAGTAGCGAAGCTAATGGTATTACGTGTAAACTAAGGCAAAAAAAAAAAACCCTTACACAGAAACCTTAATGAGACAAAATTATTTGTATCACAAACAACTGTGCAAAATAAAAATGTTACCTTGTTAATATCAGGAGTAATGAGCACTTTGGAAACACGTGGGATTCTGCAGCGCGAATTCGAAATACAACTACCCCAAACGGAACAAAACGACTGACCTTGCTGCCGAGGCCGCTGGTAGCAAAGCGTCAAATGCCGCTGCAGGCAGGGGATATGTGCTGCATCAGTAAAAATAACCAGACTCGCTAACGGCGCTGCTGTCGCGGGATAATGTGAACCTTCGGCCGGCCGCCATAGTAGCGGCAAGCGTCACGTAAACACCAGTCTTGTTAAGGGATAAATGGTGTATTATATAGCTACTGCGGTATATAAAACCAATTCACAGTCAAGTGTATACTGTTTGACTATTGCAGTGTGGAGAAGCACGACGGCGAAATGTTTAGCGTTTAAATGCACAAATCGATTTAAGAGGGGAACAGAAAGAACTGGTACTGTCTTCCCACTTATATTTGTCAGGAATACAAGTAGCCCTACTACTTGTGTTCAGAGATAATTACTCTTGCATAACAGACTGTTAGTCAAGACTGTATAGCATTGAATGAAATAAATAACAGGCTTTTACAATACTGGTAGCTCTTAAAAAGGATCTACTTTTTAGGCACTACTGGTGGATAGGAAGTTCAAAAAGTATCTTTTTATGATTGAGTAAAAATAACTATTGGGGTCACGAAATTTGTTGCCTCACTGCAGTTCAAATATTTGTTTATGAAATTAATAGTAGCAAATTGTAACCCAGAATTAAAGATAATCTGCTTTACATATAGGTATAACAACTGAAAGGGGTTTGCAGAACTGTGTTTAGTTCCATATATGAATGACACATACACCCCGTTTACATGGGCTCCCAAAACCGGATTTCGTAAACCGATTTCCCAATTCCGCTTTTGGTTGTTCATGTAAACACTCCAAAATCGATTCTGGAAATCCGCTTCTCTAAAGCGGTTTTCCAGTTCTACAATCGATTTTCGTGCCCATGTAAATGCAGCCGTTTTTGAAGCGTTCTTGGCTTGTCAGATTGTGTTTTCTTGTTAAGAATTTTCGGCACATATGAACGGAGTGATATTTTCTAATGTGAAATAAAAGTATAAATATTAGAGTGAACATAAATCTGTGTATTTAAATAAAGAAAAATAGCGATTGTGCAGACTAAATAAGGAACTGAATCAGCTGTCTTTTAGCCGCCATGTTAAGTGAGCTAGGAAATCCGATTCAGGCTATGCCATGTAAACACGACAGCGAGTGCCACACTGGATGCACTTTGTGAAGTTGAACACTATGACAATAGTTGACTTTTGAGCTACTGAAACGTATTTGGATTACAGCATTAAAAATGCTAATATTAGATGCATTAGTTAAGAAAAAGTTATGGCATACTTCGTGTTCTTAAAAGAATTTGGTAGTGGCTGGTTGCTGTATTCACAAGGTAAGAGGCTATTTTACAGTTATGCATCTGATGGCCATATTTCACTTTCACAAATTATTTTTAACATTAGCTGTTTCAGACAGCCTTGTTTGATTTTTGATGCTATGAAATATTTAAATATTGGAGAATAAAACACTAAAGCAAAGACATAAAGTGTGAAACTCTTCCGAAATTAATGTTTGTACAAATGTTCCACAATCGTAGAATATACCGGGAAAGTGGAGAAAAATCGTGTCTGACGATAAAATTCCGTTCATAGGCTACACTTAGAACGCTAATTTCTATACTGTATGGGTAATAAATTTACACACAACCGATTATTGCTGTATATTCAAGGAGCATGAAGCTGATTTGTACTTATTGTGGTATCGCACAAGTCTAAAGTGCGCGCCACGTACTTTCGCCGCGCGCCGCCATGCACTCACGGCGCGGCGTTCTTACGACGTCAGCCACGAGCGCCCTCTGCTGCAACTCCGCTCGTGGCCACCACTGAACGACATCGTTCACTTGGGACTGAGATAGGAACCAGTTAACACTTCGGAACCAGATAGGCAGCAGTCAAGACGTGGCTATCCGATAAGCACTAGGCAGGCCTCTAGCTCAACTATGTATCAGCATTCTGCAGTACTGAGCTATGTAAAAGTTAAGTATTGTATACATTCTGTGCAATATATATCTCGTTCTAATTTACTCTAGTGTTTCTAGTTTCTGCTGTCCCACTGACTGGTCACCTCCTACCTGCACAAGCGTGCATCCTTTATTCTTGTGTCGGTCTTTCTACTCGGCCACCGACACCTACGACGGAAACGAGACACAAAAATTATGTATTTCAATTAGACATGTCCGCCTCCGTAGCTCAGCGGCAGCATCGCTGACTACCACGAAGGGGGTCCGGGTTCGATTCCCGGCAGGGGACTGGGTGTTGTGTGTTGTCCTAATCATCATCATCTCATCGTCATTAGCACATAACTCGCCCACGCGGCGTCAAATAGAAACACACCCAGGCGGCCGAACAATCTCTCGGCCAAGAAAGGCATACGCTCATTTCCATTTCAATTAGACATAGTTCTCGCGACTTAACTCGAATACTCTCGCTAATCAAAAGAGCGTTACGCACATTTAAAGTTTGCCACTACAATGGCCGCCGAGGCGCTCTTCATTTGTCCGCTGTTCGCAGTCGGCCTCTTACGCGATTGTGGGGGCTTGGGTCGGCCACTGTCCTTCGTTGGTAAATCCGAGAAGAGGAATCCACAAAATGTCACAAAATAAATAAATGCCACCAACTTACCAAAGTTTACCCTATTTATTAAGCATTTTTATTCCACTGATTATCAAACGTTGACACGTGTCTGAGAATATGTTTATCACGTTCTATGTACGAGGGTAAGTCAATTATTATCCGCAATTTAGTTATATTTTTGTTTGTGTTGGTAGTACTGTCATTTTACGTTGGTGACGCATGCTTTATTTGTTGTTAGATGTTTGCAATTTTCAATCTGCTACGTTAGTTTCGTTGTCGCTGCCGTGCTGTAAATCATTGCTGCTCCGCTGTCTACTTGCACCAAAGAAGAACAATGTTCAGTGATACGTTTTTGGTGGGCGGAAGGTGTATCAGGGGCCGAAATTCATAGAAGACTTTCAGTACAGTACGGGAGCAGAGGTTTGGCCACAACGAAGTGTGTACGAGTGGATTGAAAAATTCCGAAATGGTCGCACGAGTGTTAAGCACGATGAAGGAGCCGGACGACCGTTTACCGCCACAAATGAAGAAACCATTGAGCGATCACGTGAAACGATTCTCTTAGACGATTAACTATTGATGAAGTTGCTCATCGTCTTCAAATTAGTCACGGTTCTGCCTACGAAATTATTCAAAACAGGCTTGGGTTTCGTAAAGTTTGTGCAATATGGATACCAAAACAACTCACACAGTTGCGTAAAGCAAACGCGCCTCGACATCTGCAAAAAACATTTGGATCGCTATGGTAACGCAGGGGACAACTTCTTGGACAGAATCATTACTGGTGACGAAACATGGATCCATCATTACGAGCCGGAGAGTAAACGACAGAGTATGGAATGGAAACATCCAAATTCGCCGTGCAAGAAAAAGTTCGAGACCCAACCGTCCGCAGGAAAACTGATGCTTACGGTTTTTTGGGATGCACGAGGTCCTGTACTGGAACATTATGGTGAAAGGGGCATAACAATAAACAGTGTACGTTACAGTGAGATGCTTACTGACAGGCTAAAGCCTACAATACGAAGCAAACACCGAGGACTGCTGTCAGAAGGTGTTGTGTTGTTGCACGACAATGCCCGTCCACATAATGCTGTCCACACTGCTGAAACGCTCCAAAAACTCAAATTCCAAGTACTGGATCATCCTCCATATATAGTCCCGATCTTGCTCCTTCTGACTACCACTTGTTTGGTCCACTCAAACAGGCATTAAGGGGCCGTCGATTTGACTCGAACGAAGCAGTGAAGGAAGCAGTGCATTCATGGCTCGCAGCTCAACCGAAAACCTCCTTTTATGAGGGCATAAGGAAGCTTGTAGAGCGATGGACGAAGTGCATTGAAAAGCAAAGAGACTGTCGTAAAATGATGTTCTTGTAAGTTTCGTATTTTATTACAATAAAATTTTATAACTACTTTGCGGATAATAATTAACTTACCCTCGTATGTTACAAATTCAATGTACACGAAAACTTTTAAGAAATCAGTTGAGAGCTTTGGCGAAATCATTTCAAAGAACCTAGAGTTCGTTACATTTTGAAACCGCAAAATAATAGCATGAATTACTTAAAACTCCAGTCGCTTGCACTTATTTCATACAGTTCTATGAAAAGGATTTACCTTCTGCTGCATGTGGTTCGTAAACTTAAACAGGGATGGAACCGCTTCATCTTTGAGCTTCCTACGAACTACATAATTTGCAAGGAAACAATCTTCTTCGAAGTGTTCCGAACACAAATAGTGGTTGGTCGTAGGTTCAAAACCTTGCCTCCTGATAGCAGTTACCCACTTCGCCAAAAGCTGTTTGTTACTGAGAGGAAACCTGCAAATGAAAGCACGATCATTATATTAATGAAATGAATGCAAATTCAAATTTTATCAGATATAAAAGTATACACTCACTTGTGAAAGGTAATGTTTGTCCCTTTTTTGAAACGATTTGTACAGTTAATAGCTGCACAGCTCTTCACCATCGCGCTTTCCGTACACTGCAATAGGTAAAGAACACACACACACACACGTGATTACCTGTTCAATGTATATATGGCAGTAGCTACATAAAACTCGATTTATCTACAAACGACACTCGTATTTATATGACGCTTGCCACTACAATGGCGGCCGCACCAATGCCAAGGTTCATATCAAGGAGGTTAGAATAAAGGGAGACGGTGTTATCTAAGCCGAGCACATACGTCAGCTGAAGCCCGTCCGCCATCTTGGTCAATGCTGGATTGCTATTTCTCCGTTAAAAATGTTCAAATGTTTGTAGAACCTATGGGACTTAACTACGGGGTCATCAGTCCCTAAACTTACAAACTACTTATGAACTAGCTAATACTAAGGATGGCACAAATATCCATGCCCGAGGGGGGATTCGAACCCCCGACCGTAGTGGCCGTGCAGACCGTGACTGGAGTGCCTCAGTCCCCTCGGCCACCGCGGCCGGCTCTCCGTTAAAACTATGCGTTAAGTCTACCCTCTTACTGTTAATGCATTGAACTGACAGTCACTGCAAAGCATGCACTTTCAAACAATATACTTTCTTTAATAAATAGTAATACATACTCACGATAATATATTTGTAAACTTAATTTTGAACTGCTAATTTGCACTCTTTTAACACGTTGTACATCACGCAAAACCGCCGGACATTTTATTTCCTGTTTTAAGTGACGTAAAACATCAGTTCTACAATACGAAAACTATTCCAAAACTTAGCAACATCGCGGAAGCAGGCTTCACTTTTTCAGCGTAAGGGCGTCTCCCCGTATTCTAACCTCCTTGGCTCAAATTATCCCCGCGACGGCAGCGCCATCAGGGAGTGTAGTTATTTTTACAACGTCTTTGCTTCTTCCACACGCGCAGCGGCCTGCTCGCCGGGTAATAAGTAGTCTTGTGTAGTTCGCGAACGAACTAGTTCGGAAGAGCGCTCCCACAGGCGAACTCAAGCCGCCACAATCGCGTAAGCGGCCGACTGCGAACAGCGGGCAAATTGAAGAGCGCCTCGGCTGCCATTGTGGTGGCAAGCTTCCGAGACAACTTTACATGTGCGTAACACTCTTGATTAAAAAGAGTATTCATTTGAGTTAAGTCGCGAAAACTATGTCTCATATAAATATATAACTACAAAACAGCTTCAGACTCTCAGCAACTATCGGTTGTGTGTAAATTTATTCCACATACGGTGTAGAAATTGGCCAACAGCTTTTCCTCTTCATAACGAAGCAGAACTATAACATTTAATTTTTTAGCGTTCTAAGTGCAGCATACGAACGGAATTTATCGTCAGACACGATTTTTTGGCACTGTCTCGGTATATTGTACGGCTGTCAAACTTTTGTACAAACATTAATTTCGGAAGAGTTTCACACTTTACGTCTTTGCTTTAGTGCTGCGTTCTCTAATATTCAGATATTTCATAGCATCAAAAAATGAAACAGGGCTGCCTGAAACAGCTTATGTTAAAAATCGATTGTCAAAGTGAAATATGCCATCAGATACATAACTGAAAAATAGCGCCTTTACCTTGTGAATACAGTAACCACCCACTACCAAATTATTTTAAGAACACGAAGAATGCCATAACGTTTTCTTCACTAATACACTTAGCATTAGGGTATCTAGCAAAAATATTAGGATATTTAATGCAGTAAGCCAAACAACCTTACAGTAGCGTCAACTGCTCACAAGTCAGCAACTATCGCCTTAGGGTTCAACTTCACAAAGTGCATGCAGTGTGTCTATGTGTCATTCATATATGGAACTACACACAGTATTGCAAACCCCTTTCAGTTTTTATACCCAAATGTAAAGCAGATTATTTTTAAATTCTACGTTACAAGTTGCTAGTACTAATTCCATAAACAAAAATTTTAACTGCAGTGAAGCAACTAATCCTGTGACCCCAATTGTTATTTTACACAATCATAAAACGAAACTTTTTGAACTTTCTGTGCACCAGTACTGCCTAAAGCCTTTTTAAGATGTACCAGTATTATAAAGGCCTGTTATTTATTTCAATCAATCCTATATTGTCTTGAATAACAACCTGTTAAGCAAGAGTAACTATCTCTGAACACAAGTAGTAGGGCCACTTGTATTCCTGAGAAATAAAAGTGGGAAGACAGTATTCGTTCTTTTTATCCCTTTCTTAAATTGATTTACGTAGTTAAACGCTGAGCAGCTCTTCACCATCAGGCTTCATGTACACTGCAACAGTCAAACAATACAGACGTGACTATCAATTGTGTACATATACCACAGCAGGTATTTAATACACCGTTTACCTGTTAACAACACTGGTATTTACGTGACGCTTGCCACTACCATGGCGGCCGAGCGAAGGTTCAAATTATCACGCGACAGCAGCGCCGTTAGCGAGTCTGGGCATTTTTACAAGGTCTTTGGGCGAACTACGCGGAATAGTTCGCACATCCCTCGCCTCTTAGTTCGTCCGCTTCTTTTCCGAAGGCTGACGAACAGCGAGAGGACGCGAGAGCGCGCAGAATCGCGTGATTCCCTTCTGCCAGTTGCCGTCATTTCGAGCTGACATGCAGCTCAGCTGTAGATTCATAGTTCACTGCCACAGGAAATCTATTTTAAAAATAAAGTACTACGAGTATTCTGTATGAAAAGTACTTGAATACCATTGTATCACCCATTCGTGTAAACAACTGGTTTATTTGCCTAAGTATTTGATGTCAAATTGCCCAAAAATACGGGCAATAGCACACGCTTTGGCAACACTGACTCATTATATAAAAAAGCTGACAAGAATAGTTCTTTTAGTAGCGGTAGCAAAAGCCGAAAAAAGCGGACGTACTAAAAAGAGCGGACGAACTAAAAAGAGCGGACGAACTAAAAAGAGCGGACGAACTAATAAGAGCGGACGAACTAATAAGAGCGGACGAACTAATAAGAGCGGACGAACTAATAAGAGCGGACGAACTAATAAGAGCGGACGAATTAATAAGAGCGGACGAACTAATAAGAGCGGACGAACTAACGGTCGCGAACTATTATGCCAAACGTAATCTCGCTTCTTAGTTCGTTGGATTCTTTTCCGAAGACCGACGGGCGATAGCGAGAGGGCGCGCAGCAGAATTGAAAATCACGTGTTTGCCTTCTGCCGATGAGTCATTTCGAGGTGAGCGTCTGCCTGCTAGATTACATAGTTCAGTGCTACAAAATTTCTGTTTTGAAGTATTCTGCACTCTGCAATATCTGACTAATAAATTCCATAATGCCAAGATATAGAGATAACTCTGAAGTTAAACGCGAGAAATTATCCACAAACTGTTTCTTTTGGTTTGCGTGATATCGTTAGCGGCTCAAGCAGCAAGCGCATGAAGCAGCTAGGTGGGGGAACTTCTCCCTCCACATGCACGCACAGACCACGCCGCTCAGCCGTCACTGGGAGCGGACGAACTGTAAGAGCGAACTATTTCACACTCATTACGACTTTATAGTTGGCTATATAGTCGTAATGAGTGTGAAATACTCGTTAATTTTACCTCTTAAAAGTCGTGGTATTTGTTGTGGCATGTTGATGGAAAGGAAGTGTTGTCAAATACTATCAATAAGCGGACCAAATATGGACAAACTAAATGTAAAGTGCATAACTATTCAAATGTAACTTGAAATAATTGTATACCATCTGAAGATGAGCTGCTAGGCAGCTTGAAACCGGTAATGGTCTAAATAAATCTTCATTAAGAAGAAACAAAAGGTGACTGGTTGCTGTAATTTCTGAAACATATGTTTTAAGTTTGTTGCAAGTTGCTAAGTAATGTCATTCTTATACAGTGTATTTATAATGTCTCGTCACATTATGTGGCCGTTTCTTGCAGCTCCTGTTGTTTATGATATATCCCCTGAACCACGTGTCGTACGTGGTTCTTACACAGAAATTATTATTTCACCTAAGGAGAATGTGTACCAAATTTGTCTGAAATAGGTCTAGCGGTTTACGAGAAAATGAGCAGCAGTGTCGCGCAATGCAGCAGGTTTATCGCATCTCATTGTTTATAACTTCGTATCTCCTGAACAATGTGTTGTACGTGATACACTTACGGCGACCGTTCTCATGGACGGAAGCTTACGTGTACAAAAAAGATAGGAACAAAACTGTAGATTTGTATGCAATACGTACACACGGACACTGCTTTTTATATAAAGACTAGCTGAAAACCCGGCTTTGACCGGGTATTTATTTATTTATTTATTCCTGCCATTTTTCAGGTATACATTCATTTCTTTAAGGGCTGTATGCCTGTAAAATCTCTTGGGAATAGAATTAGTAGTAAAGATGAAATAGATAAAAACTTGGTGCGTGATGGGGCGGTTTTCCACGAACGTAATTGTTTATGTGCTCATATCTCGTGAACTACATCTCGTACTGTCATACCATTTAGGTGGTACACTCAAGTGTATGCGTGTATACTATCTACAAAATTTCCTGCGGCTACAGTTTGTAGTGTATGAATTATAAATTGTAACGTCATCCGAATGCCGTAGTTTTAGTCCACGAACAGCGGAAAAGTAGAGCGCACGCAACGTAACTTGGCGGGTGGGCTGGCTCTTCTGCGCAGGTAGCTGTGTAGGGGGGGGGGGGGGGGGGGGAAGCAGCTGTCGCAGTGTAGCCGTTCCATTCCGCAGTCAACTGCGAAGCTTTAAAGTTACGGCCGCAAACATGCGCGAGGAAATGTCGAGCTGCGAGTCTTGAACACACACGGCTGCATGAAAAGTGTAATGCAGGAAAACAACGCTCGTTTGATTGTTGGGAAAACTGTGGCGCATTCACGAGTATTTATGAGTCTCTTGCACCTATCATGTTTACACGGCAGTGTATAATTTTCTGAGCGGCACAGAAATTTATTTCGTAGCTCAGTCGATTAACACAAAATATCTGTAAATTATATGCACAGTTCCTCTAGGGAGATCAATCAATCCATTATTACTGAAAAACCACATTAGACGTTCACGACAGATTACAAATTCAAAGTAAATTAATTGTGAAGATAAAAAAGTGATAAATTAGAAATTGAGAAATTTTATATTTTTCCCTTAATTATATCTTGAAATCTGGATTTTTCGAAGCAGTTATTAAAATACTTTATCAATGACCTAAGTGACATATCACATGGAATGATAGAATAATTGTATATGTTTGGCATTGTACAAGACAAGGAGACTATCCAAAAACGTTACAAGCGACACATGTTCAGTCTTCGTAGACTGATGCCCATCGAGCCACATTTCGTGATTTATTACTACCCGGTGACCACGCTGTCTTGCAAGTTCATCTATTGCGTAAGTGCGGTATTTGGGCTTGTATGCATTTACAAGCATGAGAAATTCTGCCCTGGTTTTTGACGGATTGTGAGGAATTCCATTAGATGTTATCCACGAAATAATTTCGTCCTTTCTGGTATTTGAAGCTCTGTTCACTTGCACAGAGTGCACACTTGCATTGTCCATAACGAAAAACAGAATTCTCGGCCGGGTATGGAAGCAGTTGACTTGTAAACCACTAACTGAAGACTGCGTAAGTCATTTCAGAATGGCAGTCTTCTGAATGCTTCCTCTTTGATTACTTAAATATTAATTTACTTTCAGGTATGAATCCTGTTTCTACCGAAACAAGTTGTCGCTCCGCTCAGTACGACACGAACTCGAGCGCGAGCAACGGCTGACTGCCGGCTATTGGCCAGCAGGTCACGTGACGTGACGTAGGCCTACCCGTGCTTCTGCGCATCCAGGCCTCACCCGCCAAGTTACATGGCGCGCGCGCGCTCTAGTAACCGAGAAACTTTTTTCCTTTCATTATTTTGATGTGGTTGTCAGCAAGATAACGTTTAATAAAGGTTTGAAATTATGTTTAAGGTTTGCTGCAAGTCACTAAGTACTGTCATTCTCATACAGTGTATTTATAAAGACTCGCCGCATTATGTGGCAGTTTTTTTGCCAATTCTATTGTTTATGACGTCATACCTTCTGAACCATGTGTCGTACGTGATTCGTAAAACTGCAGCAATTGTTACCTCACCGTAAGGAATGTGTGTACCAAATTTGGCTGAAATTGGTCCAGTGGTTCAGGAGAAAAATGATCAGCATTGACGCTAAATGCAGCAGTTTTCCGTGCATCTCATTGTTTATGACGTCATATCTATATCTCGTATTTGATTCTTACACTTACGGCAACCGTCCTCATCGATTGAACCTTACGTGTACAAAATTTCATAAAGATTGGAACAAAACTGTAGATTTCTATGCAACACGTACATACATACGGACACACTGCTCTAAATATTACATTTTGCAACTGACGGGGCACTGACATTTTTCAAGGGCGTTACTGAACTAATTGTGTGCTAAAATTTACCTAAATTTCACAGGAGTGGAAACTTTTCATAGGTGCGTCGATAACAAGTCTCCAGGGTGTTTTGCTCCGTAATGGAGCATACGCCAGCCTGACCAAAGAGAATCCCGAATTCGTACAATGGGTGTTAAATTCATTACAATACAATGAATACAATTGGAAAATATGTGCAGATTTCAAAGTAACTGCTATGGCACTGGGAAAGAAGTATGTCTGTTTTCTTTGCGAGTGGAACAGTCAAGACATAAATTCTCAATCCGTGAAAAAGAAATGGCCTAGACGTAGTTGGAAAGTGAGCGAAAAGAATGTATATATGCTCCTGAATATATACTACTCCCACAGCTTCAAATCAAACTTGGGCTAATGAAACAATTCGTAAAGGTCCTTGATCCAAAACACAGTGGGCTTGCATGTCTAACTACCAGGTACCCCCGTCTTTCAGCTGCAGAAATAAAGGAAGGTGTATTTATGAGCCCACAAATCAACGAGCTGCAGAAAGATGCAAATTTTTATGCACGTTTAACTGACAAAAGACAGCTTGGGACAGTTTGAAGATGATGTCGGGAAACTTCCTTGGAAGAAGAAGAAAAATAAAAAGAAGAGAAAGACGAGGAGAAGAAGAAGAAGAGCTACTGACTACAAAGCAATCATGAATAACATGATGAAAGCATATCCATATCTGGGGTGCAATATGTCTTTGAAAATACATGGACTCGTCTGGACTACTTCACAGAGTTGTGGTGACGTATCAGATGAACATGGCGAATGATTCCATGAAGACATTTCTAACATAGAAAGGCGTTATGAAGTGTGTTCCTTCTGTGTTAGCAGATTATTTCTGGAATTTCATTCAAGAGAATAAAGACAATAAAAGAGAAAAAAAAATGATGTGCATTACAATAAAGTGGCTCTTTTTTGTCAATTTTCTGTAATTTCTCACGTCAAACAGAAGCTACACAGCGCATACACAAAATTAATGTTATATGTTAGATCTCATCCTCATTATACTATAAAACGTGAATGTATTTATAGAAATTCACCTCATGCTTTTTGCACTGTATCAGAAACGAGGAGGAAAAAAGTGGGATTTCTCGTACACTATCCCTTGACAGAAAAAACTAAAAATGGTTTGAATTCAACACTAAGTACAACTAGGATCATCTTTTTTCAGCAATAGAAAAAGTTGTTTTTTGTTGGTTTGCCGCGATGTAATCGCCAGGTTGTCAACTATTGGGCGCTAGTGACAACGTTCTTTTGACGTTCACGCTCAACATTTCACTATGTCTTTGTAAGTTGCTGGTGATGCTACGAATTACATACTTCCATTGTTTCGTGAAATATATCGTTCGAGAAACGTACTGCTTTTCTTGAAGCATAAAGGTAAAAATGAAAACAAAAACTGAAATACCCAAATTTAAATGTTTTCAATTCACAGTTAATTTGTGGCTTCACGTCACGTGCAATAGGAAAACACCTGCTTCCTGAATTGTTACCAACACTAACTCAGTACCTATAATAAACAGCTGATCATTAGTGGGGAGTGTAAAATATGCTACGAAACTGTATTGGAATCTTTGGCGGAAAGGAAGGCAGGGTTAAAATTCCTGCTAATTCTGGTCAGTATTTTGTAACTGCAATGCATAGTCTGTTGACTGTTTTGAGATGCAGATGGATAATTTTTATTAGTTGACCGCAACAACGAGAGAGAGTATAAATGAGACCTGCTTCAGTAAACTAATGCTAGGACGCAGGGTTGCGATGTTGGGGCGAAGGGACTTTTCAACCGGAAACGGTTTGAGGGATTTAATTGTCAACATCGAAAGAATGTAGGAGATTTTTAGATTGCCAGTTTTGAATTTTTTCCAGTTTATTATTTTGTTTCGATACAAATTATTTAAAGATATGATTAGAACGCTGACTACACTGATAGGATCGCCGAGTATGCAACTGTTTGAGGACCGCTCATCCAGACACATTGTATGCAACATTGTTAGCTATGGATGAAGGGCAACAGGCAGATGCTTTTTTTCCGATTTCAAAAAGGCGTCTGACGCGGTACCACATTGCAGACTGCTAACGAAGATTGAGCATATGGAATAGCTTCACAGATTTGTGAATGACTGGAAGACTCCTAAATAATATAAAGCAGTACGTTGTTTTCGACGGCAGGCGTGCCCCAGGGGAGTGTGATGGGACCGCTATTATTTTCTATCTATATAAATGATCTGATGGACAGAGTAATTTGTACTTTGCGACTGTTTGCTTATAATGCTGTGGAGTATGGGCGAACTTCGTCTTTGACTGTAATATCATATAGGATGACTAAAACAAATTTTTCTTGTTGGTGAGAAGAATGTCAGCTAGCTCTCAATATAGAAAAATATAAGGCGATGTGGATGACGGCCGCAGTGGCAGAGCGGTCTGTGGTGCGCCAGTCATAGTCTGCACGGCCGCTATGGTCGGGGGTTCAAATCCCCCTCGGGCATGGATATTTGTGTCGTCTTTAACTGACTGTAATAGCATACATGATGACTTAGACAAAATTTCTAGTTGGTGCGAAGAATGGCAGCTAGCTCTCAATGTAGAAAAATGTAAGGTGATACGCGTGAGTAGGAAAAACAATCCCACAATGTTCGAATACAGCATTAATAGAGAGCTTCTTGATGCTGTCGCGTCGTTCAAATATCTAGGCATAACAATGCAGAACGATATGAAATGGAACGACCATGTAAGGACAGTTGTGAGTAAGGCGGACAGCCGACTTCGGTTTATTGGGAGAATCTTGGGAAGATGTACTTCATCTGTAAAGGAGACCGCGCATAAAACGCTTGTACGACCACGTCTTGAGTATTGCTCAAGTGTTTGAGACCCGCAGCAGATCAGTTTAAAGGAAGACATGGAAGCAGCTCAGAGGCGAGCAGCTAGGTTTGTTACCGGTAGGTTCGACCAATGCGCGAGTGTCACGGAAATGCTCCGGGAACTCAATTGTCGATCGCTGGAAGAAAGACGACGTTATTTTCGTGAATTTCTGTTGAGGGTATTTAGAGGGCCGGAATTTGAAGTTCACTGTAGAATGATCTTGCTGCTAACTTCTTTCATTTCGTGTAATGATCACAAAAATAAGCGAGATTAGGGCTCGTACGGAGGCATATAGGCAATCTTTTTTTCCTCGTTCCATTTGGGAGTGGAATAGCAAAATAAATGCCTAGTAGCGGTACAGTGTATCCTCCGCCACGCACCTTACGGTGGATTGCAGAGTATGGGTGTAGATGTAGAAAATAATCCAGTTCGAAATGGACCTGGACAACGCAGTAGACGAATGGCAACGACTATCTGATTACTTTTCAAGTGATTTAAAGTTACTGCTTCTGAAATTACCTATTGTTGACTTTTTGAGAAACACTGAAGGTGTGAATTTCAATTCGGAGATTCAGTTTAAAAATATTGGAGGCCTGGCGCGAATTCGCTTGTCATTGCCGCATTCAATGTTTCTGTGGAACGCATGTTTTCCTTAGTTGACAATATAAAAAACGAAAAACAGTAATATATGACATACACAGTCACGTCTCTTGTGCGTATTAAGGTAGATATGCTGCACATGAAAAAAAGTGTTATGATTATCCTGTTTCTCTGGAAATGCTATCATTATTTAATGAAAATATGTACAAGAAGCATGTACAGCGCAAAGAAGCAGCATGTCTTCTAGAACAGGAAGACGGAGATAAAGGAAGAGAGTGGAGAACGCAACGATTGTCCACATTTCCTGTAATGTGAGTACATTATAAAATGTTACTATAGTGCTAATTGCTGCTGATGATTAATAATACTTATGAAGTAAAAACTATCGATTAGCTTAGAAGGTTCGTAGTTGATGCTCAGGTCGTAACGTAGGGTATTTTCACAGGTCAAAGATATTTAAAGCAGGTCTGGGGGATATTCTTCTGTTACAACATCGCAACCCGAACTAGGATGCTCCCTCACAAATCCAATATGTAAATCTTGCTGAGAGACATTGGCGTAACTAGGACTTGGCTTTGGGGGGGGGGGGGAGGGGGAGGGGAGATAGATCTGCTTGCCGAGCAAAATTTTAGTCAGTTTCCAGACAGGCTACCATCTACCACTCCCGTTGAAGAAACTAATTCACTCCCTTCCAATGAACGCTTATGGTAAAACACCCCAAGTTTCAAATCTTTACCAGATTGCTGTTATACGATTTCTTTCTCTTTTTTTTTTTTTTTTTTTTTTTTTTTAGGTTTCTGGGGGGGGGGGGGGGTTCTATCACCCTCGCCCCCCCCCCCCATAGTTACGCCACTGCTGAGAGAATACTCTTTCCACAAAACACAGAATGAAACTATGCTCATAGACAACTAATTAAAGGCGCACATTTAACAACGGATTACGTAGGTCAAGAAGGTCTGTAGAATGTTCTTTGGGTATGTTACTGTCGATGAGTATCGGATACTTTGATTGTGACGTCAATGAAGTCGATGTGCTAGTGCAAAGTATTTATTACAAGTACATCCTGTAGTTTGTTTCTTAGTGCAACTAGTACAAAAGATTTTGTACGACATTAGGCACGGTGAACCATCACGCAATGTTAAGCAAAGCAGCCCGGTTTGAGAACGCAGTACTTTACCGGCGGTCCTGTCAGTGGAAATCAGCCGTTTTCCTTTCCGACCTTTGAAATCAATAACTCAGCCACTTGCAGGGAGCTTCCGTTGTGTGCGGATTCGTGACGTCGCGTCGCCGTGACTTCGTGTTTTTGTTCTTTCCAATCGCAGTTCGACATTCTACTAGTGCACCACGGAAGTGTCGCCAGACACAATATTTTATACGTTCATTCTCTTCTACAGAGGAATGTAATAAATGCCACTGTTGTGATTAGAAATGCACTAGATTAACAGGAATCAGACACGGACTTGGATGCAATGGTTTCCCATTCTGCTGGATAGCGAGAAAACTGCAAAACTAGAGCAGAAACTTTGCTGAACGGACAGCAGCATATATGTTGTGTGTCTCATGCCATGGGACTTCCGCTTCTCCTGTCCCATACGCGCCGTCGCTGCCACATTATCCAGGGTTCATACCGTTTTTTTTTTTTAATAAAAATTAAGGAGTTTTTAAGGAGTCACTGCTTACATGTATACACAGTGTACATGAAAACTTCAAACAAGTAAAACAACTGCAATGTGATAAACAGCAGACTTCAAAGAATTGATTTTTACATACGAGGCGCGTCCAGAAAGGAAGTTCCTTTTGGTTATATTAAAGAACGGGTACAGATACAGAAAAAAATATTGATTGTACAAAAATCTACAACTGTTAAATTACTTTACTACATAGCTTCCGAAATTTTGTAGGCAATTGTCATAGCATGGCAAATGTTTTGCGTGCCTTTTTCATAGAATGTTGCCGCCTGTGTATTCAACCATGTGGTAACATGATCTTTCAGCTCGTCATCATCGTTGAAGTGTTGTCCACCAAGGACGGAGTTTAGGTGTAAGAAGACGATTACTGTCAAAAGTTTTTTTTCCCACAATAATGCCTGATCTCACACACCGAATGTGACCAAACAGTTCTTACGGAAATTTCAATGGGACCTGTTTGATCATCCTCCATACAGCTCGGACCTATCTCCTAGCGACTTTCATCTCTTCTTACACCTTAAAATCTGTCCTTGGTGGTCAACACTTGAACGATGATAAAGAGCTGTTACTACATGGTTGAATACACAGGCGGCAACCTTCTGTGAAGGATGCATGCAAAAACTTGTGGCACGCTATGACAAGTGCCTACAAAAGTAGTTTAAGAGTTGTAGAATTTTGTGCAGTAAAAATGTCTTCTGTATCTGTGTACAGTTTCATTTTATTACCAAACGGAACTTACTTTCTGGACGCGCCTCGTATGTTACTCCAAAGTTCATTGGCCTGGTTTAGCAACAGTGAATCCATATTTGAATTGAAAAGTAGTCTCTGTTGCAAATTATTATATTTATTTCTTTTTAACGCGTTTCGCGCTTTTGGCGCATCATCAGAACTCTGTAACAGGAAAAATGTACAAATATGTCAGTTTCATGCCGCGGACCTGTCCACTACAATATTAGGAAACAATGAATTGGGGGCGAGAACATACCTCAGAAACAACTGGTGGCATTAGTTGGCGTAAAAGCACACGGTGCTCAGCAGTTTGGACTGGTTAAAATCTGACGATTCAATCAAAAGCATCGTCAAGAGTTATAAGAGGTGGGACAAAAACTTCCTAAAATGGAAGTTAGAGAATTAAACGTGAATGGACAGTGGTAAGCAGAGCGAATGTGGAGATGTATAAATTACCACATCAGCAGCACTGTGTTGAGTAAGTCCGCGTTCACAGAATGAATATCGATACATCACTTTATCAAACGTAACTGCGTGGACAGGTGGTAGTCAAGTGATATGAGGTACCGGATTATAGCAATTTTTTGTTTTGTTTTTTAAATTCTGTAACTTCCATTTTAGGAACTTTTTGTCCCACCTCTTATAACTCTTGACGATGCTTTTGATTAAATCCTCAGATTTTTTCCAGTCCAAAATGCTTAGCATCGTGTGCTTTTACGCCAACTAATGCCATCCAGTTGTTTCTGAGTTATGTTCACGCCCCCAATTTTGTTTCCTAATATTGTAGTGGTAGAGTGCCAGACTACAAATCCAAAGGTCTCGGGTTCGATCCCCGCCAGGTCCTAAGATTTTTATCTGTCACTTTCCACTTCTTTCACCTCTGGCAGTGTTGCTGATGTGAAAAATACCGAGTAGCACCGTGGTTCGGAACCCACGTTAAACTGTAGGTCCCCCTATAACTGGCTGGGTAAGTCAGTTCAAAGGTTGGAGGAAGGCAACGGCATACCACTTCCAAACAGGACCATGCCTACTAAAGCACTGTGGTGTTCAAACCAATCTTCGGATTGTTGACTGCTTTACCTTTTAGGTCCGCGGCATGAAACTGACATATTTGTACATTTTCCCTGTTACAGTGTTCTGATGATGCGCCAAAAGCGCGAAACGCGTTAAAAAGAAATAATTTGCAACAGAGACTACTTTTCAATTCAAATTAATTTTTACATATATTTAAACTCGAAAATACAGGAGTACCTTTCCTCACTATTAAAACATTTCTTCAATGAATCTGAAGTTTCTAGCGTGAACATCCCCTTGTGCAATGTATTGATTTTTAGATTGTAGTATGAAAAAGTACCACATCATTATGTAACACTTTACACCGACTTTTTTTTTTTTTAATTTAAAATTAAAGAAATCAGAAAAATCGTGCGGATAATGTACCTACTAAAAATCGTAATTTCACCTGTTCTACTGCTTGATGACTGTCACGATAGACGTACATTTCGCTGCCGATCATCGTGTAATAGGGGCTTAAAAATTCCGTACCAAATTCTCTTTTTCAAAGGTAATAAAATACAAAGAAGATATGTAAAAGTACATTTCGAACATGTCATTTTTGTGACATGATAAAATAAGGAATTTTAAGGGCCTTAAAATTCAGTCATTGCAAATTATTATTATTATTATTATTATTATTATTATTATTTTGTGGTTTTAGGGCGCACAACTGCTAAGGTCATTAGCCCCCAAGTCATTGCAATAAGGATTTTAAGGAGGTGTACGAACCCTGTTGTCCCTTTCATTCACAGTGTTGTTCTTCGACAACAACGTATTAAAAGCTGATTTATGCCGTATTTTGTGTATCAGTCGTTAAAGTAGCGTTGTTGTTGAAGAACAACATGCTTCTAGTACGACATTTTGCCGCTTGGTACGGCGTGTAGCCAATTTTGAGGCATTAATCTGTGCGTCTTGGAGGTTGTGTGACGTTGCCGTCTGTACGTGGCTTTCAGTGAGTGTGGTTAATGATATTTTATTTCCGCAGTGAATTGTCTAGTCTTTGGTGTTGTGGCGAAGATTTTGCTAGAATTATTGATCCGACAGTGTTAGCTATCAACAAAATAAAGTCTCAAGGAATAAAATTCCTAGATACAAGCGTCTGAGTTGTGCATGAAATACATAAACAGTTCGATCAAAAATTTTAAAACATTTTTATGTTTAGTGCGCTGTATTAATGCAGAAAACACAGCATTTTAATTTTTCCAAAGCTGACTTCATAGTGTGGGATGGAGGGGTTAAGCAGCATCCTACGTGAGCGAACTGTTGCCAACGCGGCAACCGCGCGAAAATTTCGAACACATGACCAACAGTGAAGTTGTGCGACTGTGGCTGTCGGACATGGGTTCCTATTGAAATGTTTTGTACTCACTAGCCTCTAAAAGTCGAAGGTTGTAACGGGAATTTCCGTTCACCCTGTATAACAGCTGTAGTGGCAAGGAGGTAGGTGACGCCGGACTTTACACACAGACCGACTACTACTCAAAACGAAGTAAAAATGAGGTAATGGGATGTAATGTCAGAAAATCAGGCGATGCTGAAGGAATTAGATTAGGTAATGAGGCAATAAAAGTAGTAGAGGAATTTTGTTATTTGGGTAGCAAGATAACTTCTGATGGCCGAAGTAAAGAAGACATAAAATTCAGAATGGTTATGGGAAGAACAGCGTTTCTAAAGAAGCGAAACTTGTTAACATCCAATATTAATTTAAATGTTAGGAAGTTCTTTCTGAAAGCATTTGTCTTGAGTGTAGCACTGTATGGCAGTGAAACGTGGACGATAAGGAGTTGAGATAAAAAGTTGGTAGAAGCTTTTGGAATGTGGTGCTACAGACGAATGATGAAAATTAGATGGGTAGATCACGTAACTAATGAGGAGGTGCTTAACCGAATTGGGGAGAAAAGGAATTTGTGGCATATCCTGACTAACAGAAGGGATAGATTGGTTGGGCACATTCTGAGACGTCAAGGAATTGTCAACTTAGCATTAGAAGGAAGCGTGTGGGGTAAAAATAGTAGAGGGAGACCGAGGGACGAATACAGTAACCAGATTCAAAAGGATGTAGGTTGCTGAATATATTCTCAGTTGAAGAGACTTTCACAGGACAGGGTAGCGCGGAGGGCTGCATCAAACCAGATATAGCCATGTACGCAGATGATACTGCATACTGGTGCCATGCATCTACGTCCGAGGTACTTTACGGAAATGCAACACAATATATTCAAATCTTAGAACCATGGTTTGCAAAGTGGCGTATACGCCCAAACCGTGAAAAAAAGTCAGTTGATAGCTTTCCATCATAAGAACTTAACGCACTTTAAGCCACAGAATACAGATAAGCAACTCCATGTATGGGGAAAAGAAATTCAGACCCAGAATAAGGTCAAATATCTAGGTATTATCTTTGATACTACTCTAACTTGTAAATTTACAATTTCTGATCTGATAAATAAAGCTAGAAAATGACTCGGCTTACTAGAAATGATAAAAGGAAAATTTAATGGAGCATCAACATCAGCCTTCATTTACACCTACTGCTGTTATATTAGACCCAACCTTGAGTATGCAGCACCTATTTGGCTAACGTCAAGAGCTCATGTACATAAAATATTAAGTACTAAGAGTTAGCCCTAGCACCAGTAGGGAAGATTTACACCAAATAGCTAATATTCAGCCACGAGAACAAAGGCTTATAAATATGATAGCAAGATTCGGAATTGATAGAATTTCAACAAGCACTAAAACAACCGAGTTGCTGCAAAGAAGTCCAATTATTATTAATTACCCTAAGTATAAATACCCCTATCCACCTAGTGCCATAGCGCAAGCTATTGAAAAATTATATCCAGGTAAATACGATCTGCAATCAATAATAGGAGAAGAGGATTTATACAACCATTTACTACTCCAAGAAGAGCTATCAGATGTATAGCTAACACAATACTATCCCCCGCGCTGAGGTTTTTTGGGGGAGGTTTTTCCTCAGCAGATTAACAATAGCGGGTAACCTCCCAAGAGAAATCATTAAGCAATAATAAGAACTACCAAGAGTCCAAATTCCCCTTGTATTAAAATAGAATGTGTCACCACAGTACTAACACTAGTTTCCCTGGCTTGAAACGAACTTAACGATCGAATATGGGCCCGCCATCCCCATATGGGGTGGAATGGAAAAAAAAAAAGAAAAAAGAAAAGTCTGCGGACTGAAGACCACAACAACAACATCATCATTCTCAAAACGATCAGGGGAGCAGGTGAGATATCCTACACAATACCATTTGGTAACGTATTTTATGCAGATATCAGTTACCACTGTAATTGCTGTTTGTTATAGTACGATATTTTGCTGTCTAAACTCGCGAATTGAGGTTTACACGGCGTTTACATAGAGCACCACGGGGCCACCATAATAGTGAAAAAGTCTTGTTGCCCTGTAATATGGTGTCTGTTGGTCTGATCACCTCGGACGGCAAGTATAGTTGCACACCTGCGTGGCATAGACAGTATGAAGCAAAGTCTGCACCGGTTACCAGACTAATGTAAACCATAAAGTGTTAATTTCATGAAAATGTGTAAGTAATAACGAAACGTTTCAGTATTCTTTTCAAACTGACTGCACAAATTGTACTGGGTCACGATTAATTACATTCCACAAGTAGGAGTGAATGAAATAATCATCTGAACTGAAACCGTCATGAAACGAAAACGATACGTTTTCAGACATGGGTTCCTATTCAAAATGTTATGCACTCACTACCCTCTAAAAGTCCTAGACGGTTGTAACGGGAATTTCCGACCACTATGTATTTGGAGGCTAATGTTTGACATAGCATTCGTATTCATAAACATGCCTACTATACAGTGGCAAGTCTGTGTAGTGTTTTCCGGTAACTACAAAACTGATAGGAATGTATAAAGCAGATGGAGCATTGTATAACATGCGGCAAGGCCAATTCACTTGTCCGCCACGTCGATTCGCTTAGTCCAATACCCTGAGATGAACGAGAGGTAATGAGTTACAATCCGTGATGTAAAAAGTCATAATATACCATTTGAATTGAACAAGTAACTCCCCTAAATCTTATTTACGCCCAAAGCAGTTGGTCAACTTGATGTGCTAAGTGCTGCAAAGTGAAACAACATTCAAAACATCGACATCTGTTTTCAAGCGAAAACAGACATATAAAAAAGGCAGACAATTTTTGTAAGTAAATTAATAAGAGCCTATTTACTTTATCAGCTATGTTTCTCCCTCTTACAGTCTTAATAACGTCATAAACAATTAAGATATTCCTCTTTGTCAGTGCTAACTTTTTCAAAAAATGTTCAAATGTTTGTTAAGCATAGGGGACTTAACTGCGGGATCATCAGTCCCTAAACTTACAAACAATTTATGAACTACCTTATACTAAAGACGACACAAACATCCATGGCGGAGGGGGGATGCGAACCCTGGACGGTAGCGGCCGTACAAACTGTGACTGGTGCTCCGCAGACCGCTCGGCCACTGCGGCCGGCGCTTTTTCCACTTAAAGCGCTATTTTATGAAACTTGCTTTAGCAACTTACAATCTTATTCCTACCCACTGTTTGCGTCAGCCTTTTCTGTTAATATATTGCAAATTGTGAAGAATGGAGAGCTACAAAATAATTAGCAGTGAATTACGAACCGGTTGTACTGCCGACGACATAAAAAAGAAAATCCTCCCGTTCTCGTAACAAATTTTATGGAACACTTATTTATCTTGCCGTGACACCCACGGTTTCGTCCAAGTACGTTTCCTTTTCTTTCTTCCATCCTCTTTTAAATGCAGACAACACAATTGTAGGATAAACAACAGCGGAGCATAACACCGTCAAAGAATAGGACCAATATTTCATCCAATTTCTTCGTCCAGTAATTTGATAGTGTAATACCAGCTTAATCACTACTAGCGGCGCGTCCTGTGTGTTCACTAGTTCAGTGAAACCCAAGAAAAAACACCCTCGTCTTAAAAATATGTAAATAAAAAGTTATTTAAACTATCATCCTTCGTTTCGTTCTTTTATCAGATCATATTGCATGCACACTCAAAGTATTTTTATCGCATGAGAAACGTTTTACGTTGCGGAGACAGCACGTATACGAGAAGTAGCGCGGCCGCCTAATATAGTCGGCAGTTGCCGCAGCGTTGCAACGCGCATGCGCAGCGGCAGGGAGGGGCGAGGGGAAACGCCGCTTTTAAATATTGACGCGTGTGCTGGTCCAGACGCCAGCTCCCGGCTACTCGATCTCTGGCGGTTACGCACGAATAGTCCCGAAGCAAACTACTGCGCACCTCGCTTTGCGCACGAACAGCCTTTGCGCATGCGCTAAGTTTAGGAGGGGGTGCTGCTTAGTGTTTACAGAGTCGCGCGACCCGAAGGCAGTTCGTCACTATATCGTAACGGATTCATTTTGTTACAGTCACTAAACAGTGTTATCAGTTACTGTGTTTTAGTGTCCATGTGCATATTCGTAAGTTCTTGGTGTTTATTGTCAAAGAAAAATGAACAACGTTCAGTATCTTTTACAAACAAATTTCTCAGATTTAAGCGTGGAAGAAAAGTGTGAAATAAAGAAACTTGGTAGGCCGATGCCACCGCTCGAGTTGAAACAACCGCAAACAAGCCGAGGGAAGACGTTCTGCAGGTCTTTTAACGAAAATATATACAGAAGAAACGGTTGGATTTGCGGCTGCATTTCTTCAAATAAACTATATTGTTTTCCGTGCTTGCTGTTTGCGAAGGGTAATGACACAACCTGGACATGCACTGGTGTTTCAGATCTAGCTCATCTAACCCAGAAGATTAAGAAGCACGAGGAGTCTATTACACACAGGCATGCTTATTTAGATTTAGCAATCCTCGGAAAAACAGAAATTAGGCAACAGCTTAGTTCAGTTTTCAGACTGAATATTGAAAAACACAATGACGACGTAACGAAAAATCGCCACGTTCTATCCAAAATAATTGACTGTATTAAATTCTGCGGCGAGTTTGAACTTGCGTTACGTGGACACGATGAAACAGCAGACTCTAATAGTCCCGGGATATTCAGAGGGCTAATAAATTTCACTTCAGCCTTAGATGGTGCTATAAAAGAGCACATGGACAAAACTACAATCTTTAAGGAAACATCCAAGGATTTACAAAATGATTTACTAGAGTGTATGTTAGACGTGTGTCGTGAGGGAATTTATGAAGAAATAGCCGAGGCAGATTTTGTGTCTGTAATAGCAGACGAAGCTTCTGATGTAAGTTCCAAATTTCAGTTGGCAGTTGTATTTCGTTATATATTATCTACGGGAGAGCTTGTTGAAAGATTTTGGACATTTTTAGATCCAACTAGTGACGATGCTTTCTCCTTAGCAGCTTGCATTAAAAACGCCCTCGCCAATGTTGTTCAAGATCAGAAGGAAAAAGTAATATCTCAATGTTACGACGGTGCTTGCGTCATGCGCGGCGAACAGGCAAGAGTCCAAACAATTGTAAGAGAAGAGTATCAGTTCGCGTATTACGTGCACTGTTATGCACACCAACTGAACGCAATTCTTGCGCAAGTTACAAGTCAAAATACACAAGTAAAACTGTTTTTCAGTACTATTGCCGAGGTACCAATATTCTTCTCTAATTCACCTCAAAGACTGGCTGTTCTTGACGCTGTTGACAAACGAAAAGTCCCTCATGGAACAACCACAAGATGGAACTTTAAATCCAGAACAGTACTTACAGTTCATGAAAATAAAGAGGTCATAATAAAATGCCTTCGACACATTGAAGATACCAGCAACCAGGCAACTACTGTGAGTCAGGCTTATGGTCTCAGGTTGAAATTGGAACAGCCAAATTTTTCTTTTTGGTTACAGGTATTTTCTAAAATAGTGCCCCATGTGGATATCTTGTACAACAAATTACAGAGGGCCACCAATGAGCCCGTCAAAATACAGGAAGCAATTGAATTTTTCGGAAGAGAAATTTTGAGAATTAGAGTCGACATTGACAATATCGTCATCGAGGAAGAACATACTTTAGCAAAAAGAAGACGCGAGGAGACGTACTTAACGAGGAATGAAGCAGCAAAGGAAGTGTGTGACGTGATTATTCAGCAGATCAAACAGAGGTTTGAATTCTCCAGTCACTTATTGGCCTCTAGTTTATTTAACCGTCACTTTTTCTCTTCCATGCGACGTAATTTTCCCGAAACACTTCTTTCTATCGTTGTGCAGTTCTATCCATTTTTAAATAAAGCTAAGTTAAAAAAAGAACTACATACCATTTATTCCCGAAATGATTTTCAACAAATGGAAAGTGCAATAACGCTTCTGAGGGTTTTAATGGAAAATAAGCTTCTAGAACCTTTTGGTGAAGTCATGAAGTTGTTGAAATTGGTGGCCACTATCCCAATGATAACGTGTGAAGCAGACAGATGTTTGTCCACTTTGTCAAGAATAAAAATGTTTCTGAGAAGTACTATGGATGAAGATAGACTGCCCGCTCTTGCCATGCTATCTATTGAAAAGGAAATGATCCGCAGTATTCCAGACTTCAATGAGAGAGTCATAGACAAATTCGCCACTAGGAAGGAAAGAAGGATGGAATTTCTCTACGAACAAACCATCTGAAATACTACCCATGAATGTCACCAAGGTCATTTCAAGGTAATTTTACAGATATGTAAATATTATAAATAACCTAATTTAGAAAATTTAATTGAATCCCTGAGTTAGAAAATAGGTTATCTCCATCGATATTAACTTACAGGAGGGACAAAAAACTATATTATACATCTGTTCTGTCTCTCTTGTATAGAATATGGTACTTATGAGTCTTTTCTTTAGGTTTAGCTTTGATTTCTTCTTTTTCAGATCTGAGTATTCTGTGGATGTCTTCATATTCCAAAACTGAAAATAAGAAGCCACCTTGAGAATTTTTATCAGCAAAATAGTTGCTGTAACGAAGAATTCCAAATTTTCTGAGGGAGTAACTTAACAAAAGCATTTTAATACTCCATCTGACAATGTAATAATAAACCTGACTTAAAATGTAAATTTGGATGTTTAAAAACAAATCTGTTTTAAATTATGATTATTAAAACAATAATGATACGAATAGCAATACTCTTTCTTACCTGCCTTCTTCACAATGGGCACCCATACCTATGGGCAATTTGGGAGCAGGGGCACAGTTGCGCTCCCCCCCTCCCCCCCCCCCCCTGCTGTCAGACTAAAAAATATAGTTTTGCCAGGGAATTTCTTTTGAAAATTCATTTAAATGTTATTACTTTAGAAACAGAATTAGGCTTTTAATAGGTTTGGGACTGTGTTATGGTTAGTTAAAAGTTGACATTTATCCTACAAAGTATTACACAAATCTCATAGCCTAGGTCTCCCCCCCCCCCCCCAATCGTTCCGAAAAATGTCATATGAGCGCCCATGGTCTTCACCTGTTTATCTTTCAGGCATATTATATTTTCCTTTATGATAAATTGTTAAGCCCCCATTCTTCCTAGTTTTTTCTATGTGGCTCATAGTTTATTTTTTATCCCTCTTCCTTTTCTTGCACACACCATATGAAGAACTATTCTCTTAATCACTCATATTGTTGTTAGCACAGGCAAGCACAGAACTAAGTAACTGTTACCGTAGGTTATGTGCATGTCAGAAACAATGGCTACACTACTGCCATCTGTTGTATTTTCGCCAATTTTAGGTAGCGCAAAATTCAATTACAGCACATGGTGTATTTCCAAACTGCACAGACATTTTACGACTCAATATTTTCTGAAACCCAGGAGTGGAGTCCGTCTGAATGATGTGTCCACATTCATGGAGTTAGAATGTGCTAGAATCTCAATTTGGAACAAAAGTTGAAATGACCAGTTTTAGAACACATTGATTCAATTATTTGGAAAGGTAATTTGCATAATGCAGTAAAATAAGTCAGTTCTTGATCTAAGGGAGGCTGGGGGTCAAACTAGGGCATTTTCCTCCCATGCCACTCGCAGAGGTAAGCCAAATTGCTTCTTTGAACGTCATGCATTGGGGGGGGGGGGGGGGGGCACTACCAAGTTTTGGCCGCAGTTTGGAAATATCATAGATCCAGTGCTGAAAGAAGTGAACCCCCTGTAATCTGAAGCACCAGCCACCACTGTTAACCATGTCCTATAAAAATCACACTTGGGGAAAAAAAAAGGTAAAGACTTTTTGTCAAACAGAAAATAGTTTATATGCCAGCTCCTTTTACCCACAGCAATTTACTCCTAGGTTCTTGACTAGCCCATCCCTTAAAATCATGCTATATTTGTTTGCTCATATGATTATGATGGCGGTTGGGGTTTTAGGTCGCTAAACGGCTAGATCATCAGTGCTTGTGCTCACGTCATGAACTGATGAAGGTAAAATTGATCATGTCATAAGGACTTTCAGAACTTTAAAGTACCTCTAAATGTTCTAATGACGACTTAAAACCGCTTTATAAATTTTGAGAACTGTTTGTGGCCCAGGGGCTGCTTGGAAATAGAAGGCGACCAAGCCACTCCGTCTGGTACATATGAAAATCTCACTCCCAATATTTTGGCCAAATTTCACAAAATCAAGGTACACGGTTCACACTTGCCCCATCATCACATAAATATATAGGGGAGGTCCTGTGGGATACCCAAATCCCTCCTCAGACAATTATAAGAATACATCCCGTCAAAACATGTCGTACTGACAGTTGTGTTCCTCATCTGTGATGTACTGGTGGTTCTATATGCCACAAAAGAAAGCCACACACCAGTGGGCAATGACCTATTCGAAGGCAAGGCGGGGCCGCTTCACGACTGTGTCGAGGGCGGAAAGAAGTATGTCACGGACGAACTGAAGGTTTTTTGAGCAAAGCTGATAGTTTGTCCCTTCCGACCGCTGAGCATCCCACCAAAACAAGGTTTCTCGTGTCACAAATGATGTAGCGTACAGAAGGGAGGAGGTAGCAAGACTCCTTGGCAGCCATATCTACCAGCTCGTTTCCCTGGATGACCACCTGCCCTGGAATCCAGCAGAAAATTCTTTCTTTGCCATGCCTTTGCAGTGCAAGGAGAGTGTTCTGATCTTGTGCACCATCTTCTCTGCTGGGTACATCAGATCAAGAGCAAGAAAGGCACTGTGGGAATCTGAACAGATAAGGAATTTTGTACCGCTACATCGTTTAATCCGCCCTCATACCCTAAGGTAGCAAACAATTCCACATAATAAACTGAAAACTGTCAGGGAGCTCCATTTGCAGGAAAACATTGGGCAACCAGACAGAGCAACCAATACGACCACCCTACCTGGATACATCTTTGTAGACTGTAATAAAATCAAAATGGCGATTTAAAATTTCAAGAAATTTAGTTTTGTAAAATGGGTCTGAGGTATAATTCTCCCTGTAGCTAGTCACCTTTGCAAGCATCATAAGCCTTTGAAGTACCCAAGGAGACCCCTACTCCACCCCTGGCATTAGATCTTAATGCCCTGTAACGAGGCTTTCCTTTGCTCGGACCCCAATTAACCTCGTCGCCTGGGGACGGATACGGAGCAAACATTCTGCTGGCTGCTGTAAAACAATGGAGGAGGCTAGTGAATTATGAACAGATATAGACCTGTATGCCTGACGTACCATGAGGAGGCTCACCAGCCTCTGCACACAGGCTAACAACTGGACTTGGGTGGTATGAACCTGTTCACAGCCTGATACCTGCATGGTGTAATGCATGCAACATTTTTAGTTATAAAGGTCTTGTTGATCCAAGAAAGTGGCATCCATAGTTGAGACAGGAGCACACAAAATCCTTTTGAAAATGTTCAAATGTTTGTAGAGTGTGTCATCAGTCCCTAAACTTACAAACTACTTATGAACTAGGTAATCCTAAAGACGGCACAAATATCCATGCCCAAGGGGGGATTCGAACCCCCGACCGTAGTGGCCGTGCAGACTGTGACTGGAGCGCCTCAGTCCCCTCTGCCACCGCGGCCGGCAAAATGCCTTTTGAAATTGGATCAGACGTACCTGTTGGCTCCCCAGGACCTAAGGCTAACTTGAGGTGGTTTAAGGCCTTGATGCATCTTAGTTTTTATTACTTAAGGTGTGGCAACCAAGTTAGCTTTTCAACAAAAGTGAGGCTGAGATATATCATCATGTTCTTAAAGGCGAGAATGGTGCCTCCTTTTTAGAACAGGTAAATTAAAATGAGAACAGGAGTAGTCTTCTCCAACAAAAACTTAAAACCAGTGCTGTTTGATCATTCCTCCAACCACCCGATAATCGGATGCAATTGACAAGCAGATGTCGCTACGGAGGAGGGCGCACAGAAGATGGAGAAATCGTCCACAAATAGGAAACACTGTACAGGACACCATACAGTGGACTCGATACTGTTTATAGCAATGGCAAAGGCCATTACACAGAAAACACTCCATTGTGGGGCACCATGCTCTCGATCAAAATGGTCAGACAAGGCACTCCCAACATTCAAAGGAAAGACCAAATAAAAGTGGTTGGATACCCACGAAAATCCCCACTCACAGAGCTGCTAGAAAACATTTCGCCTCCAGGTAGTAGGCCGTTTCCAGAGCAAAGAAAACACTGGTCTGGTGTTGCAAACATAGGAAACTTTTTTGACTTTCTCATTCTATCAAGATCAGGTTATTAAGTGTTGAACAGTACCTTCTGAACCCACACTGGGGGCAGCCGAATAGGCCATTACTATCGAGCACACTCACTGAGCGCAAAACCACCTAGAAGACGAGGCCTACGTCACACATAAAGGCCCCGGCCGCCAGTGAGCTGGCGGTGGGCGTGCCCCAGCGGACAGCCAGTGAGCTGGCAGCCGGGACCTTTAGGTGTGACGTAGGCACGGCCAGCAGTGAGGCCTCGTCTTCTAGGTGGTGTTGCCGAGTGTCGGTTAACCACACACTCCGATGCATTACCAACACAACTGAAGAGGCTTAAGGGTATATTATACGGAGAAACATGCAAAAGTCAATATCTGATTTTTATTTGTTTCACAATTAATCATATTGTATTTAATTACATAAATTTTCTTACAATGAGACTAATTATTTGTTACTATGATTCAAAGTTTATTATCTAAATATCGAAAATAGAAAACGGATGACTTACCCAAAGGACAGGTTCATTGACAGACACAAATAAAAATCACACACAAACACACATACAAGCTTTCGCAACCGTTGGTCGCTTCTTCAGGAAAAGAGGAAGAAAGGAGAGGAGAAAGGGAAGGATATGGGTTTTAAGGAAGTGGAAAAAGAGTAATTCCAATCCCAGGCGTGGAAGGACTTACCTTAGGGGAAAAAAGAAGGTAAACAAATACACACACACACACACACACACACACACACACACACACACACACACACGTTAAACCCATATCCTTCCCTTCTCCTCTCCTCTCTTTCCTGAAGAAGTGACCGACGGTTGTGAAAGCTTGCATGTGTGTATGTGTGTGATTTTATTTGTGTCTATCGACGTGCCCGTCCTTTGGGTAAGTCATCCGTTTTCTATTTTTTATACTTGTTTATCCCAACAGGAAAGTTCCCTTCTGTAATTAAAGTTTATTATCTTTTATACCTGTGTACTTGCATCTGCCTTTTATCCATTACTATCTTACTTATCTGTGACTGATCA
Source organism: Locusta migratoria (assembly GCA_026315105.1). Classification (NCBI taxonomy): domain Eukaryota; kingdom Metazoa; phylum Arthropoda; class Insecta; order Orthoptera; family Acrididae; genus Locusta; species Locusta migratoria. The sequence goes on along the minus strand of CM048752.1, from coordinate 75,914,169 downwards.
GGATAGAGTGCAGATTATTTTCATGGGTCAGCTACTTTATTCTTATTACTAAACGCAAATATTTGCCTAAGTATTTTTGTGAAGTTTTATAAATGGTGAGATTGATGGTTTGCTTGTGCATGTTTTCTCCACATTGAAGGGGGCACGGTATATTATAACCTCTAAAATGCAATTGTAGTGAGAGATGCTGACACTGTACAAATGTCCCAAAAATACTTATGCATATATCTTCACTTGAGAACATGAATAAATTTTTGATCATCATCGTGCAAAACATCTAAAAATACAAAAAGTACGGACCTTGTGCAGTTTCACTACATAAATAATGAATGGTAGTTAAAAGCTTGCTGACAGAGTAGATTATGATGAATGAAATTACATAAATAATTTCTACTTCCTATAAAGTTACCAGTTCCAAATCCACCTAGTACTTGAAGTAGTACAAAATTTTGATAACCTTTATCACATAATAAACAAACTTCCTGGCAAGTATTTTGATACCTGTTATGTACATATATGACAAACTACAAAAATGTAAGGGTGACCCAGTAAGCATATTTTACCATTTAAAACATTATTTATCACATTTTATATGTTTTCCCACATTTTACATTTAAATCCCATGAAAAATGTAAAAATTAAGTTATACTGTGGTTTCAAATTAAATAAAGGGAAGTCCAGGTTGGAATTCAGCGATACATTAATGACAGTTTCCAACTCACTCCAAATCATATTTGGAGCGCAGCAGAAAAAGCTGTTTCAGTTTTTCCCTATTTTCCTCTTTTCCAGACAACTTTTCCATATTTTATCTCCATTTAAACCTTCCCTGGATTTACACGAATATTTCAAGACTAAAATTAGCCAAATCGGTTCAGCTGTTCTCGAGTTTTAGCGAGACTAACCAACAGCAATTCATTTTTATATATATAGATATTATTAACTATTGCTTCCTTAATATGTGGGATATTGGTGTTAGCTTCAGTCTTTTGCTTACAATGTGTGACGTGGGAGTCTGATTTGTGCCTTGTAATGTAATTATGGACTTCTATATTCCTACTTTTTTTCATTAAAATTATTGATTGAAACATCTATATTGCATAAATAGTCATAATATTAAACTCAATATGCAGATTTTTACATGGAGTTCTGGGCCTTATTTCTGCCATAATTCTTACTGCTCTCTTCTGCTATTCAAATACCCTTCCTATATATTGGTTTGGCTACTCCCACTCCACTATACAATTCCATAAGATACATAGGGATACACCAACCCAAAATAAACCGTTTTTATAGCTTTCATATCAAGATATTGAGGTAATCTTATTAAATAGAGCCTAGATGTTAATCTTCCAAAACATGATCTACTTGCCGATTCAACGATAGACTGTCATCTATACATAATCCCAGAAATTTCTATTATGAACAGGAATTATCTGGAATTTCCTCATTTTCAACAGTACTTTTATTACAATAATATTGCTGAGATTAAACCTCAGGTTATTATTTTCAAAATGTTTTTTTGGATTTTTGAAAGAAATTCCATACCACTGAATTTAGGCCGTCTCTTGCCCAGCATTCCCAGAGATGTCAACATACACAGTAAGAAGGTGATTATGTCAGACCAACACCACCTAGAGAGAAGGCCGCGACACACTCGTGTGATGTCGCGCAAAGTAGACACCGTTCACGTAGCTGACTGGCTGCACGCTACAGAATAGTGGGCTGTGCAATAGCGGCCACCCAGTCAGCTATGCGAACGATGCCTACTCTGCGTGACGTCACACGACAGTGCCGAGGCCTCCTCTCTAGGCGGTGGTGGGCTGACACAGTTGGGAAATCATTCACATAGCATATAAACAAGAAGGGGCCCAAACCAGCCTTTTGGCACACCAAGATTTATATTTCCTATGTTCCATCTTCTTTTCTGATTACCTCTCCAACATCATACACCACTTCTGTGCACTGTTGCCTATTTTCAAGACAAGATTCTAATAAAAGCATCAACTTACTGCCGACACCATTATTTGCAAGTTTACTTAAGAGAGCACCACGACGGACCCTGTAGAATGCTTTAGACCAGCGATTTTCGAACAGCGGGTCGCGATCCCCTTCGAAAGGTCGCCTAGACAGGAAACGAATAAATCGCCAAATGTTTGTAAACCTATTGGACCAAACTTCTGTGGTCATCAGTCCTTAGACTTACAAACTACTTAACACACAAACCCAATCCCAAGAGAGTATTCGAAACTCCAGCAGTAATGGCCACGCAGCCCATAGCGTAACGTTTTAGACCACAATAAATGTGTGTTTATTAAAAAAACACGAATGCCTAACAGAAATTTGTTTAATGTTAAAATTACAGAGTTTCTTGTGTAATTAAATAATTCCAGTCTCTGTTGCAATATTCTTTATTATATCCCATAAAGTGTTTCAAGCTGTTAGCACATCATCAGAATGGAAACAAAGAAATGTTTTATTACAGTCCGTGTACCTGGCGGGCAGCGAAACTAGTATGGCTAAGGTGAGCAAATTTTGAAAAGTCAGATGGAGCCACAGAACTATTTAAAGCTGTGGTGGAAGCAGCTTAACATGCAGTTACTTCCAGGTTCTAGCGGACTACATTTTGACGTAACAATGTAATTAATTTCTTATTTAATTAAGGAGTTCCATAACTTTTGCGATGACGAAGTGATATTTTAGTAAGAGAGGTATAAAATTGGGATATTAGAGTAAAAACAGCCCAATTTTACTGATTCAGTGGTATAATGTACAACTTTATGGGGAGTCAATCATTAATTACGTCACTGTCCAGAAACTCCATCCAGTTCGCGCTGCCTCTGAAGTATTAAACCGAGTGAATTTTGTGTTGTTACTGTTTATTTTTGTTTTTTATCGAGTTTGTAACATTAATTGTGAACTGATCACAGATTGTTTTATAATTTAGTACGTTAATGATGAATGAGCGTGAACTCTGAAAACTGTTTTCAGGAACCAACTGATAGGTAGAAGTACATGATAGAATAATTAATTCTGACAAATTTGAAAAAGATTGACTTCTTTACAAATTGTCTATACAATGGAACCTTTCTCAATGAGCATAATTAGTTTACGAGTCTTGTCCAAAGTGCAAAGAATTAAGTTTGTTTCCTTTAAGATAACATAGTTTTGTTAGGGTTTAGATGGATGGAGGGGAGAGGGTCACCCGAATATTGTTATTTAGTAGGGGCTCATCAGCAATATATTTTTTTTTTTTTTTTTATGGGACTTAACTACGGGGTCATCAGTCCCTAAACTTACAAACTACTTTTGAACTACTTACTAACTAGGACGGCACAAATATCCATGCCCGAGGGCGGATTCGAACCCCCGACCGTAGTGGCCATGCAGACCGTGACTGGAGCGCCTCAGTCTCCTCGGCCACCGCGGCTGGCTTTTTTATTTGTATGTCAGATATTTGGTAAGGTTGAAGAACTGAGCAAGTCATTAATTCAGTTTCATATAGGCCTAGTTTATACCCAATGCATTTCATTTAGCAAAAGCTAAATGAAAGCGATAAAACTGATAAGCCAGAAAATACACAGAACTTCCTGCTCTGAATGATTCAGCATTCCCAGTTCCTATCACACCTGATATAACACACACATAATTTTTCTTCTGGATATGTGTTAGCATAAGAAGACACCATACCACACCTGTAAACATGTATGCGCCTCAATCTCAGCACAATTCCTTCAGTATTGATGGATATATTATGTTTCGCCTCAAGCAGGAATTAAATGAGGATCTGAGACTAAGGATAGCGGGTGATGAAACACTACATATGTACTGTGCAACATACAAGAATTTAGGTTGGAAGGAACAGAAATTAAATTGGTTAAGAGACCACTGATACTCAAATAAAAATGTGAGTTAATCTCCCACAAATTTTCACCTGTCACTATTGGATTTATTTTAATGCCTCAACACAGCTGATGTCAAGCATATAATTGACTTGGGCTACAGAAGAATTGTAGTAACTTTGACAATTTTACATTTTTGTGTTCAAAATACTTTTAATCAAAAGAACCATCTCTCATATCAATTCAGCCCAACTACTGTCAGGCCGGGTCATCTCGGGGTAAAGCGCTCGACTGGAAACCTAAGGTCACGGGTTCGAAACCAGTTCGGACCACGGATTTCTTTCAGTGTGCACTTTAACCCATCTTTCACCTCTCAATGATGTGAGGAGTCGCCAGAAACGACCCGTGGTTCGGATTCCACGTTAAGCTGTAGGTCCCGTTTCCTTTCCTTTCCCCGGTCGGATAACTGGGGTAGGCTAGGAACACGCAAGTCGCTGAAGTGGCATCCATTTGAAAGACTTGCACCAGGCCAATGAGACACACCAAATTATTATTATTATTATTAGCCTAACTACTGCAATGTAGACTTCAATTAAATGTCACCAGTGAGCTTTCCTACATCCTAATAATATAAGCAATTTATTAATGGGAAAAAATTAAAAGTGACAATATTTGCGGCTTACGGTTTACTTTAACGACCAAAATCTGTCACCATTCCATGATTTATTGTACAAGAAAAAGATGAATGCTGCCAAGTAAATATAATTATTGTGTATGCAGCATGAAAATAAATTGCCACAAGTTGTAGGATAGGCATGATATATTACGAAAGTGAAAAAGTTGATGCTCACCACAGCTGTTACAGAATTTGGCGTTGTCTTGGAGAGTCTTTCAGCTGTCCCACTGGGCTCATCAGATGTCTTTGAATTACCATTTGCAACATCTTCACTATTTTTCTCCGGTGTGGAAGAATACGGCCGGGCATAGTTGTGGTCAGACAGACAGATGGTGCGCTGCACTGCTTCCCTCACTTTGCCTGCAATAAACAAAATAAAAGTGTGTCAATAACAGAGAGAATGGGTAAATGGCATGGTGAATTAGGGGAAAGGGGGGGGGATAAATAAATATTTGAAATCATTAAAGACAATACATTGCACTGATAAGCTGAAGTTTCAAACCTGAAGGAATTGCTAAAGCACAATGACAACGTTTTTACCATACAAAGAGTGTGCAGGTAAGAGTGTGTCAAACTCTGAGGGCTCCATACAGACAAAATTATGGATGTAGACAGTTTAGCCAGCTTGGAAATTAAGGATCTACAAGGATTTTGCCTGTTACCAATACTGGAGGGAAGTGTGTGGGGTAAAAATCGCAGAGGGAGACCTGAGAAATTCGAAGACTGTTGTTGTTATGGTCTTCAGTCCGGAGACTGGTTTGATGCAGCTCTCCACAATACCCTATCCTGAGCAAGCCTTTTCATCTCCTCATACGAACAACAACCCAAATCCACTTAAATCTGTTTACTATACGCGTCTCTTGGTCTCCCTCTGCGATTTTTACCATACACACTTCCCTCCAATGCTAAATTTACGATTCCTCGATGTCTAAGAATGTGTCCTACCAGGCGATCCCTTCTTTTAGTCAGGGTATGCCAAAAATTCCTTTTCTCACCAATTCTGTTCAGTACCTCTTCATTTGTTATGCAATCTACCCACCTAATCTTCAGCATTCTTCTGTAGTACCACATTTCAAAAGCCTCTATCCTCTTCCTGTCCGTACAGCTTATCGTCCATATTTCACTCCCATACAAGGCAACACTCCACACAAATGCCTTCAGAAAAGACTTCCTTACACTTAAATTAATATTCGATGTTAGCAAATTTCTCTTTTTCAAAAATGCTTTTCTTCCCATTGCCATTCTGCATTTTATATCCTCTGTACTGCGACCATCATTTGTTATTTTACTGCCCAAGTAAGAAAACTCATCTACCTCCTTTATTGCTTCGTTACCTAATCTAATTTCTTCAGCATCGCCTTATTTTCTTACACTGCACTCCATTACCCTAGTTTTGCTCTTGTTAATGTTCATCTTATATGCACCTTTCAGCACACTGTCCATTCCGTTTAATTGTTCTTCCAGGTCCTTTGCTGTATCTGACAGAATTACTATGTCGTCGGCAAAACGCAATGTTTTTAATTCTTCCCCCTGAACTTTAATTCCTTCACCAAATTTCTCCTTGCTTTCCTTTATAGCTTGCTCAATGTACAAAGTGAACAATATCGGAGAAAGGCTACAACCCTGTCTTACTCCCTTCCCAACTGATGCTTCCCTTTCATGCCCTTCGAGTCTCATAACTACGGTCTGGCTTTTGTACAAGTTGTACATAACTCTTCTTTCCCTGTGTTTTACCCCTGCTGTCTTCAGAATTTGAAAGAGTGTATTCCAGTCAACATTGTCAAAAGCTTTCTCCAAATCTACAACAGCTAAAAATGTAGGTTTGCCTTTCCTTAATCTATCTTCTAAGGTAAGACGTAAAGTGAGTATTGCCTCCGGGTTCCTACGTTCCTCCTGAATCCAAACTGATCTTCCCCGAGGTCAGCTTCTAAGACTATCATCAACATTTTAGGTTTACTTTTTGTACACTTTCATATTCACATTCACTAAGGAACTCTTGCAGTGATGATAAGTCTGCAACCCAATATGCTGAAGGCCTGTTTAACACTGTATTGGTCATGCTCTTAAAAGAAACATAAGTGGTCGCATAGATTACATATGTATGCCATTTTCTCAACTAGAAAAAAATATAAATAAATAAATAAGGTAAGTCCTTCCACTCCTGGGATTGGAATGACTCCTTTTCCACTTCCTTAAAACCCATATCCTTTCCTTTCTCCTCTTTTCCTGAAGAAGCGACCAACGGTTGCGAAAGCTTGTATGTGTGCGATTTTATTTGTGTCTATCGACGAGCCCATCCTTTGGTTAAGTCATCCGTTTTCTATTTTTTATATATGTTTATCCCACCAGGAAAGCTTCCTTCTATACTTTTCGTTTCATCAATTTGAATCTAACAATAATTTTATTGGGTGTTTTAAATATATATCGCCGATTAAAAACTATCATATTTGAAAAAAGAATGAACTTCTCACAGCAAATCACAATTTTAACAAAGATAAAATCATTGGCATTGATATACTTTCAAATAGATATATTTCTATAAAAACAAATCCAATCATTGTTTTCTGAACAGAAAATACAGACGATCTTAGAATTACCAGGGGGGCAAACAAATTTTTAGATGTATTACACACTTTCCGGCACTTTAGTTTCTGAATCTTTCACAGTCATAACAGCGAGCCACAGAACTCCTCTTTGTCATTCCTGAAGTTGACGGATGACTTCTTTGTTTGTCTAAACTCTGCCGAGCCAGAGGTTTCTAGCCAGAATGGGAGCTTCTTGCATCTGATCCATAATTTTCACAAAATTCAATGGAGTTCACTATTGTTTCAAATATTTATACATTGTAAAACAATCGTGATTGTTTCGATCGATTCAAATTGCAGCAGCCGGAGGTGACGGTTGTACGACTGTGTTGTGTGCCTGTGTGATTGCACGAGTGTTCTATTTTCTGAAGAAAGCCACGGCCGATAGCTGAAAGTGTTGTACGTGTGTGTCTTTTGTATGTGCCTGTCGCAGCTCGTCGCCACGTCTTTGCAGCGAGTTGTAAACTGCCCTTACTGTATTATTAATTCCAACCTGGACTTCCCATTATTATATATAAATCATGAAATTATGTAATATGTATTCCAACAAATAAGTTGGGAAAAAAAGACTGGGGGGGGGGGAACCTGCTTTTTCGAAAATATTGATGTAATAGGTGAAGCGGATTACAGTGGCAGACCACAGACTTCGACGAGGTCTTGTGAGGCGACCACACGTGACTGTCGCTCGCACGACACCGAGGGGGTCTGCCGGCAATCCATTGTAAAGTACACAGGGGTTCCAACCACTGCTGCTTCTAGATGTGCAGATTTATTTGAATTTCCACAGGTGGATTACACATTAAGACCTCAGGGGAAAATAATGATAATCCTCATTTATAAAGTTCTGAGATATGATGACTACATACTGCAGATTGTAACAATACTGCCGGCCCCCTCATCATACGATACCATCTGCCTGGTCCTCGCATCTCAATGTCATCCTACGACACCGTCTGCTTCGGAGCCGGAATCGTGTGGTTCAATAATAAAAGTTGCGTGTGAAGTTAAAAACGAAATAGCCAGCCTAGGAATCAGTGTAGGACAGTGTCTCGGTGATACTGTGATTAAAAAAAGTGATAGATTTCATTAATTAGGATATTCATATATTTGCTTTCAGACAGTTCTATAAACAATAGTTGCGTCATTGTATGTTATTTCAAGACTTAAACAGACAAATTGTAAAAAACAAAAAGAAATGAAAATTAATAGCATTGTATGCATGTTAGGCTCATAAACAAGTTGTGTAGATCTGCTAATTGTTTTAATTACTGTAAAGTCGAAATTTGTATATTGTGTTTCTTTGTATATATTGACTGACGTGACATTTTTAACCTAGTTTCAGAACTGACAATATAATTGATAGTTCAATATATGTTAGGAACATGTATGATGTATTCATTAACAAATTAATTGACATATAACATCGCACATTCTTGGCAACAAAAATATCGGATATTTCGTCTTAAAAATACATGCGCCATCTAAAATTATTGATTGCGTGGTTTTCATTTTATATTGTGTTTATTTTTGTGTACATGAAATGTTTTTCTGTTATGTTTGGTAATTGTAAATCAGTATATTCTATTGTTATAAACAATGGATAATATAACGTCATTATTGCCGATGTTATATATTTGCCTTACCGCCTTGCGTGGAGGAGTTCGAGTTTGAGTCGTTTGTCAACTGCTCTGGATTCTATGTCAGGCTTTGTTTTGAAACGGAAGTACTACCGTTCTGATGCTTTGTCAATGTGTTGTTGTTAAAATGTTTGGTGCAGATGAAGTTTGATTCTCATTAAAGAAGAAGTGAAAAATTGTACATATCGAGTATATATTTCTATCACGACGCCCCAGGAGAATAACGTTGCAGCGAGCAGAACCCCCATACAACGCAATATTAAAAAGCTGAGTATCGGTAGAATGAACAGTAATTACTTAAAATCTATCAATACGTTTCAAGATGCATGTGGCGGGTTATAAAATATAGTCTGAATAGTGCTGCCTCCTTTCCACAGAATCACCCACTACTTGAAGAAAACAAAACATACTGTCGGATACGATTGTTTGCACCAGAAACATTAAATTACAAAAGTCTACAGTTATCAAATAACCGCAGGGCCGGGCGCGGTGCGCTGCCCCAGACAACCGCCGCACCGCGGCACGCTCCTCGCCGCAGCGCCGCTTCTCGAGAACTCCTAGAGCGCCGGCAGCTCGAGAAATTCTCGGTGTGCTCGAGTCGCCGCACCTCACAGTCCCATCCCTACTTCGCATACCAGTCACGTCGTCCTATTCCAATTGTGTACCGTTTGCGAGGAAAAACGATTGCCTGTGTGCCTCTGTGTCGACCCTAATCTAATTTTATCATTTTATCGTCATGGTCGCTTCACGAGATATATGTAGGAGGAAGCAATATGTCATTTAACTCTTCACGAAACTTACACTATCGGAACTTTGACAGAAGCCCGTACCACGGTACAGAACGTTTCTCTCACGGCGTCTGCCACTGGAGTTTCGCATTTATCTCTGCGACGCTTTCACACTTACTAAATGAGCCAGTAAGCGTGCTGCTCGCCATTGGATCTTATCTGCTACTGTATCCACATCAAACAAGGACATAAGACGATAGAATGTGGTGAAAGAGATACAGAAGAGGTAGATCGGTTAGAGTAAGAGAAATAGTACGGTAAGATTCAAAGCTATGATGGAGAGAAGAGAGAAAGAACTGAGAGGAGAATAACAGTGGACGCTATGCCGTCATTAATAAGTAAATGTTGACATTTCTCTCGAATGTCTAGTGGTTTAGGGTGAGACGTAGATCACGTGGCAATGTGTTCCATAGTTGTATGGCTGAGACAGAGTATGACAGAGAGAAAGATTTAGTGTTGTGTAAACGTACAGCCAACATGCTAGACGTATCTGATCTGGTATAGCGGTTGTGGAATGATAGCTGTTTAATGAGAGAAGATAAGTATTGGGGGCACCGGTGGCCGAGAAATCGATGAAGTAAGCACAGCATTTGAAAATCGCGCCACTTATGTGGCCGCATCCAACCTAGCTGGGTATATGAAGGGATGCCACGATCATACAACCGTACATTACACACGTACCTAACGCAAGCATTCATCACTAGCTCGAGGCGTCTCGAATTTCTCTACAAGTAGAGGTCTGCGCGGATGTGGATAAAATTGTGACGGACGCGGACATCCACGTGTTTCATGCGATTAAAGAGTGAGGTACCTGCCCAGTACGTTTGTCGAAGTGTTAGCTGATAACTTCAAGCTTGTGGGCATACGTGGAATCCTCGTAGGTCCCAGGTAGAGCGGAAGTCTGTTTTCCTCATCCCCTGGTCACAGCGGACATAGCTGTACCCGAGTGACCTGCGCCTAGTCCGTTTACGCAACCGTATCAACGGTGTGTCCAGTGCTTTCTGGATGGTAAACCAGCCCACTGCCCACCAGAGGTGCCGTGACAGATTTCCACTGCCTTCAGTCGGCGCTTTGTGGTGACCGAGTGACAACGTATATCACAGTGAATACAGTGACAGTTCTTTCTTAAAAGGAACGTGGTATCAATGGATACTGTATCGTGTGAAGTGAAAAAGAGGCGATTTGACCTCAGTGAAGAAAAACAAATTGAAATTGTCAATTTGGAACATTTGGATACGTATTTGATGGCAAGGAAAAGGATACAGTGGTCTGTTTTGCGTGCAAAAAATTATATTCTTACACTGGAAACAAAAGTGGAACTGCAAATTTGCTGAAACATTCGTGTGAGACAGGACAAAGTAGCGTAATTACTTATTTAAATACCAAGACAGATGCAAAAGTTCCTGAAGTTCTGCCAAATTTGAAGACAACCGCGACCGAAAAGCTCATCAATCTTGTTAGCAATGGCATTTTACCATTCGAAATTTCGTGTGGATTTGGGTTTTCCAAGACGGCACAGACGCCCACTTCATTGTTTATTATGTCATATCTCCTGAACTGTATGTCTTACAGTCATTTAATTATGTCAATAACCGTAGCGAAAGAGCAAGCAATATGTTGCAAAGTTTCATTGTAACCAAATGAACGATACAGCCGCGCGTAAACTACGAACAAACATTCATGATTATGTAGTAGATAAATGGTGACGGAATTTATAAAGACTGACAACAGCATTTTATAGTAACTTTCATAATGCAATATGGCATACAGTGAAAATAGCATATTTAGGAAGGTACACAATCTTAGACTGTATAGGCTGGCCATAGCTGCAGCCAAAAATCTCTCTTTTTGCTGACAGTTAGCAATTAGAAGTAGACGGCAGTCTTAACACTTGAATGACGTGCTTTGCTTTCTGCCACATAACCTCTTGTGCAATATTATTGGGAAAATAGTGTGTCCCTTTTGTAAAACTTTGAAAGAACCATTTCTGTTTTTGAATGTAAACGCAGTGAAATCTCCTCTATGCCGACCAGTTTCAACCACTGAAATTTAAGAAGATGCCTGTATTGTACAGCTGACGTAGTGCTCGGACTACACGGGCTCCGAAGCTCTATTATGTGTGTTCAGAACACCAATGTTTTCCTGTTTGGAATAGCCTGTTTTGGAGTACGTATAGAAAGGTTTGAGAAGTAGTAGTAGTAGTAGTTGTTGTTGTTGTTGGGCTTTTTAAAGTCAAAAGTAGTTACATTGTTGTAGAAAGGACACTAACAATAATTATATCATTAAATACCATGGTTTTAAATACTACTATCTATTACTATTACCCATTCAAAACTAATAACTGCAGATGCGGATAACGAACTTGCGAATGCGGATGAAGTGCCGCGGATGTGCATGCGGTTGTGTATGTAAGTCTTGCTGATGTGGTGCGGATAACAGTTTTCTTATCCGCGCAGACCTCTATCTATAATCTATAGCATCATCTATAAAAAGCCTCATTGAAATGATGATATTACCTACGACGGTGTTGTTCAACATTTTCAAATGAACGACCCCCTTGCGAGTAAAAATATTGCGGCGAATCCCTACCAAGAATATTCTGGATAACGCTAACCCCGTCATTATGTACCCTGGCAAAACTATTTTGGAATTAGAAAGGCAACAAATTTAATTTTCTTTCTGTTGATAAATCTTCCTTGTAAATTGTTAGAGTGTTTCAGATATCAGACATGCGTCAGAAGTTAATTATGTTCATTAAGGTAGGTCCCACTGTACAGACACTGTGAAGAAGTAGGCTGTTTTCCGAATTTCTTAGATTTAAATATTGCATCTTAATCATTTACCTACCGACTGGTTCTTGAAAAGTTTTCTAGCCTGTTGCTTATTAATCATTAACACATTGTATTTACAATTTAAAAAAATCTATGTTACATTCGATTCAGAGTTAATGTTAAACAATGAATTACATACTTTCAACATATTATGGAACCCATAGTATTCAGACATGCATTGAGCTCATTGTTTTATGGTACAGCTATGTCTTTGAGACCCACAGGTTCAAAAACACTGATTATGTAAAAATTCCTAACAGGAAAAATATAGGTAAAAAATAGATGAAGTCCACTTACCAGGCGAAGGAGCACAGGCAGTGATAGTAACAAATAAACACACACACACACACACACACACACACACACACACACACAAACGCTAGCTTTTGCAGCCTACCTGCTTCGTCAGGCAGAAGGGAAGGAGAGGGAAAAGGAAATGATGAGGCTTTTTTTAAGGGAGTGGGTAAGGAGTCATTCCAATCCCGGGACAGGAAAGACTTACCTTGGGGGGAAAAAGGCTGTGAAAGCTTGCGTTTGTGTGTGTATGTGTGTGTGTGTGTGTGTGTGTGTGTGTGTGTGTGTTTATTTGTTACTATCACTGCCTGTGCTCCTTCGCCTGGTAAGTGCACTTCATCTATTTTTTACGTATATTTTTCCTGTTAGGAATTTTTCCTCTATATATATAATGTGGCGTCTGTTCCAAAAGAACAGACCTCACTTCTGATCCTGCAGTTGTTATACTTTAATATTCACAGAATATATGACATCAACTGCGATTGGGCAAAGCTGAAAATGTGTACCCAGCCGGGACTCGAACCCGGGTCTCCTGCTTTCTAGGCAGTTGCGTTGACCCCTACAATGATCCTATCGTTAGTGGGGAGGGGGGGGGGCAAAGTTTGAAGCCCTTACTCTTACGGGAATTAGTTTCATAACTACGAGTTTGAGTACTGTGGGCAGGGCGAAGCTGGGAATTTGTATCTGACGGGAGGCGTACTTAGATAGTCCTTGTAGGTGCGGTGATCACTGTGTCCCCAGTGGTGTAGGGGTGTGACTGACAAAGAACGTTTCCCCGGCAGCCACCTCCAGCCATGGCCTCACTGTTAGGTAGGCGCGGCTTCAGTCGAGCTGCCTGCTGGCTCGCTGGCAACCACGCGCACCTCGACTCGCTCAACACCGACCTGTCAAAAGTCGCAAGATCGAGCCTGTATCACCGACAGTCCGACGCAGATATTGCATCGATTAACATTTATTGTATTTATTTTCGAGCTGCCGTAACATGTTATACTAACTGGCAAATGTAGAGTTATTTATTTTGTTTTCTCTTAATAGTAAGCTACTGCAAAGATTAGACCAAAGTCTTCCGAGGTGAGAAGCCAGCCGCATTGTTATTCCAGTTGCACATATATTATTAAATTGTTCTGTGGACTGCTTCTTTTGGAACCTTATTCTAAATGATGGAACAACAATCCTGCACCAATTCTATTTCTTTGCTTTGAAACATTACAGAGGACACAAGACCACGGAAATGTTTCTGAAGGTGAAATGCCTAAGCAAAGGTCACCAGGTCAAGCAGAAATTTGTCAAGGATTCCCACGACAAGATCCTGACGAATGACAGCGATATAGATGACAGATGGAAGGAGTATTTTCAACAGCTGTTAAACTGTGATGAACCTGAACTGCAGTTTGATTTCCCGTCCCCAATTACAGCCAATCCAATGCAGAATACCCCCCCCCCCTACCCTGGATGAGATCAAAACCAGAATCAAACTCCTTAAGAAGAATAAGAGCCCAGGTGAAGATGTAATTCAGGCTGAAATTATCCTGGCAGGAGAGAAACTTGCAGAGAGAATACACCGACTCATACAAACAATATGGACCAAAGAAGAACTACCAGCAGAATGAAAATCAGCTCTGATCTGTCCAATTCATAAATAAGGGTGACAAGCTGAAATGTGACAACTATTGTGGAATCGCCCACTTAACGTCTGCTATAACATCCTGACCAATTTCCTCATTCACAGAATTCAGCCAGTGGCAGAATCAGTGACTGGGGAATACCAGGGAAGGCGGTCAACAGCAGTTCACAGAAAAACTAGGTGAATACGGTAAAGAACTAAATATTTTATTTGTAGATTTCAAGGAAGCTACGATTGCATACATCGCAAGAGCCTGTTCAGATGTTTAAGGGAGTTTGGGATGGCAGACAAACTCACCAATCTGATAAGGATCTGTCCGAGCGACACACGTGCGAAAGTGGAAATGGGTAATCGTGTAACTGAGGGATTTGAAATTGTGACAGGACTCAGGCAAGGAGATGGGCTGTCCCCTATTATGTTCAATTTTGCTCTCGAGAAGATTGTTTGCGAAATCTTCCAAAAGAATGAAGGGATTGAAATTGAGGGAAAGGGGCTGGCATACTTGGCCTATGCAGATGATATCTGTCTACTCTCTAACTCTGAAGAGGAGTTGAAACAAATGACCACAGCACTAAAGGAGGCCACCAGCAATGAAGCCAACACAGACAACTCTTCTTGTGAAGTGGAGATTGACGCCAGAAATCAAGCTTGAAACCGATCTCACCACACCCTAGTGCAACTGCTTCGCTCCAAATGTCTATCCAGACAGTTCAAAATCCGACTGTACAAAACCCTGATGCAGCCTGTTGTGCTATATGGCTGTGGAAAACAGGACTTCCGCAACCTCCTCGTTTTTGAGAGAAACATTCTTTGGAAGATCTACGGCCCGGTTTTGGATGCAGACACAGGGAAATGGAGGATCAGGCACAACCGAGAGCTTCAGGAGTAATACTGACAGCCCAGCATAGCAGAAACCGTAAAAGCCAAGTGTATGCAGTGGGCCGGTTATGTGGCGCAGATGAAAGATGGCAGGTGGCCTCAGAAGCTCCCGGATTTCGTTCCTGCAGGAAGGAGACTGCAAGGAAGACCGAGGAAACATTGGGGGAATGGCCTCCGTGAAGACCTGAAACGAGCAGCAATAGACGTGGACAGGTGGTGGATAATAGCAATGGACAGGAAGCATTGGAGACGGAAACTTGTAGCAGTGTACGGCCCACGAGGCCTGATCAAGTGAAAGAAAGAAAAGAAACATTACACATGCAGTTCATGTTTATGGCACAGACAAAGGGGAAAGGGCCGGATATCGAACAAACACAATACGGTGAGTCAGATGTTATATATATATATATAATTTTTTTTTTTTTTTTTTTTTTTCCCCCCTTCAGAGATTTAATTCTAGGTCCAGTGGCCTATGCTAAAGGCAACCAAACATGTCAACACTTTGGTGTGGTGGCGTAAGACCAATAACTACATATTTGAATATCACAAACTGATCAGCAAAAATTGCTTGTAGCATTTGTGAAAGTGACATTTGGCTCTCAACATATCATTCTCAATGGAGGCAAAGTCATTTCTAGGTTGTCTCCAGCATTATCCTCCACAAAGTTTGCACAGAGAATGAGCAAACTTGTGTAAATTGTGTGAACTGACAGTTATTGCAGCTCGGTGGCAAAGCCACGGTTTTCACAACACCAGGGGCTTCGCTTCACCACAGCTCAGGCAAAAACTGCAAAAGTTAAGAAAAAATCCAAAACGCATTATCTGTAATTATAAAATAGTAGGCCTAATATTGTGCCATTACTAACTTATAGTGCATTCACATTCTTCAAAAACTGTTGTCACTATTTATTCTGGTTTTCATTAATAGAAGAGACTGACTCACAAAAAAATGTGTATGGATATAATTCACAAATATTTGTAATAACACTTTATAAATATCTCTAAACTATACATGCAAATATATGTTTTGAATCATTCTTGAGTAGGCTATTACTGAAAACAAAAACTAAATCTCTTCAATAGAACGTGAGATTTTTGACAGCTTACGATGGCATTGTAAGTTCACGATTGCTAAAAATTACTTTGTAATTTGGAAGATGTGTTGCATAACAGAGCTGCAGCGTCCTAATGATACATATGGAAGAAGCGACCACTGTAGCCTAGTTGAGTTATGTTCACTAAGTGCGGGAAATAACAGTTCATTTAAATACTGAGGATATAAAATCCAATATTTGAAACTAACTCATCGTCATTATATACACAAGTCAGCTGCTCTCTCATAATAGACTATGAACAATACTCAATTGTAGATTAGATTAGTACTTGTTCCATAGATCCATAAAGAAGGTAGATGAGTTTTGTTACTTGGGCAGTAAAATAACAAATGATGGTCGCAGTACAGAGGATATAAAATGCAGAATGGCAATGGGTAGAAAAGCGTTCTTGAAAAAGAGAAATTTGTTAACATTGAATATTGATTTAAGCCTCAGGACGTCCTTTCTAAAGGCATTTGTATGGAGTGTTGCCTTGTATGGGAGTGAGACATGGACGATAAACAGTGCAGACAGGAAGAGGATAGAGGCTTTTGAAATATGGTGCTATAGAAGAATGCTGAAGATTAGGTGGGTGGATCGCGTAACTAATGAGGAGGTACTGAACAGAATTGGGGAGAACAGAAATGTCTGGCATACCTTGACTAAAAGAAGGGATAGATTGGTAGGACACATTCTTAGACATCAAGGAATTGTGAATTTAGCGTTGGAGGGAAGTGTATTGGGTAAAACTCGCAGAGGAAGACCAAGAGATGGATACAGTAAGCAGATTCAGACAGATGTAGGTTGCCGTTCTTATATGGAGTTGAAGAGGCTTGCTCAGGATAGGGTATTGTGGAGAGCTGCATCAAACCATTCTCCGGACTCAAGACCACAACAACAACAGATCATGAATACAACACTTCGTAATGATGTGGAATGTGTCAGGTTAATGAAAGGTGTCTTTACAAATTATTACTTTGTACTAAATATTACATGACTTTTTTTTCCAAATGTACTAATTTATATCTAAAAATTCATCTATAGTATAAGGAGTTGCCATGCAGAAATTATTTTAATTTATTTTTAAATGCTAATTGGCTATCTGTCAGGCCTTTGATGCTGTTTGGTAGGTGACCAAAGACTTGTGTGGCAGGATAATTCACCCCTTTCTGTGCCAAAGCTAGATTTAACCTTGAATAGTGAAGATCATTCTTTCACCTTGTGTTGTAGTTATGTACACTGCTATTGCTTTTGAATTCGGTGGGATTGATAATAACAAATTTCATAAGTGAATATATATACTGTCAAGCTACTGTGAAGATCCCTAGCTCTTTAAATAAGTGTCTTCAGGATGATCTTGGATGGGCTCCGGCAATTACTCTGATCACACACTTGTGCAATGAACACTTTTTTACTCAATGATGAATTACCCCAGAAAATGATGCCATATGAAAGCAGAGAATGAAAATAGGCACAGTAAGCTAATATACTGAGATGTAGATCACCAAAATTTACAATTACCCTAATAGCATAAGTTGCTGAGCTCAATCGCTTCAACAGATTTTCAATGTGTTTTTCCAGTTCAACCCCTCATATATCATTTGAAGACACATCTTCCAAATTACCAATTACTTTTTTACTTGATATAATTGTACATTCACTAGTTTCAGATTAGGGTTGTGTCCGAGTGGTTCGGCCGAATCCATTATTCGCCGAATCTAGCACACTGGCTTCGGATTCGAGATTCGGCGCATAATGGCCGAATACTACCGAATCCAGAATCCAAAGTTTTATATGAAAACCTTCAGTTACAAATGTACATTACGCCATACAATCTTCCGTGTTAGCTGTTACCATATTTATATTCCGTCCGCCTAACAAACCAGAAAGACAATGGCAAACGCGGAAGAATATACGTATCACGTTAATGTTTACATTCGTATTATTCTTATGCTGAATGGGAATAGTTAGAAATGAAGCATGGCAAGTGACTTCTATTAGTGATTTTTAAATCTTGTACGAATAAAAATTCTGTGCAGACTAGGTACGTGATCTTAAAAGTTTGAAAGAATAAATAAATCTGCAAAATACCCTTGCTTAACCCTCTGGAATGCACAATCTTTTCACAGGTCTGAAATATCTTCGTGGCAATAACAAGTACACACATGTCGAATAAACGCGGTTTTCTATGTGTCTGAATGTTCTGTCCGTCACTCATGAAATGCCTGATATGTCACTATAAAATTATTTAACATTTACACATCTTAATTTTGAAGAATCTATTATTTAACTTCCAAAATATGTACTCATCTTTTCAGGTTTTATTTTTGAGTCTTCTCTTTTGAAAAAAGAAAAACAATTCGTAATCCTTTCCTTTCATTATTTGTTATTTCAAAATGAAACATTTTGTAATAGAGTGAAGACAGTTTCTTATGATCTTTTAGACCACCTCAACAATATATATATTGAAATGTCTCATACAAATTTCTTTTAAGGGTAGGGGGCATTAAAAATCTTTAAGATTTAAAATAAAAATATAAATTTAATTTTAATTTCTTAAATTATACTGTTAACATTGTCATTTGGGATTCACCCCAGAAGGCTTTATCTTCATCACTGGCTGTGATAGAGTAGTAATTCTTTTTAAATACATGTTCTTGCCGGCCGCAGTGGCCGAGGGGATTGAGGCGCTCCAGTCACGGTCTGCACAGCCACTACGGTTGGCGGTTCGAATCCCCCTTCGGGCATGGATATTTGTGCCGCCCTTAGTATTAGTTAGTTCATAAATAGTTTGCAAGTTTAGAGACTGATGACCCTGTAGTCAAGTGCCATAAGCTATACAAAAAAACATTTTAGATGTACTTAAGTTAGATTATTTGGTTTCGAGATTCGGAAAGATTCGATTCGGGTTCGGCACATGTTTTATTTAAGATTCAGTATTCGGATTCGATTTGGTAAAATTAGGGTTCAACCCATCCCTATTTCAGATATTATTTTCTTTTATATTTACTAAAAAAACCTTGTGACTTGATCAATTTCATGATCCTAGGAACTCAGGTTATGGATGTTGTATTTACATTAACTAACCATTAGGCCTACGTACAAACTTACAAGCACAAGAAGAATTAGAAAACAGTAAACAACCAAATATCATGAATGTGGATATAAATCTACAATTACATTTGACATGTATTGGTCGTTTCACATTGCATTATCTTCCTATATGTCTTAAGGACAAATTTCACATGCAATGTTGGCATCTGGTGTGTAGCTGTTGTCAATGAATGACAATGTCTGGAAATGAGGTGACCAATGGCGAAGCAGATGCAGCCTAACAGAATTCAGCTGGTTTTAAATATCACTCAAAAAGTAATTACAAGAAATGAAAGGACATAAAAGAATGTTCCACGAAATACCCTCTTTCACATTTTATGACGAATTGCGAAACGGTTAATTTTTTTCTGTAGAGCAGTGACGGAATAGTGAAATATAGTGACAACCAAATGTTTCCTTTACGATGATCGTTAATTTACTGACCGGACAAGAGTGTATGTAAGAATCTGTCAACCATAGAGCAGGAACAGCATTCATTATTTCCTTCATGGTCAACAGAAAGAATTACACCCCTCATTCTATGACTTAAGGAAAAGTTTTTGTGAGAGGGAATCAACCCTTTGTGTAGAAATTGAAGTAAATTATTTTTGCTATTCCTGCTCTATATCATATTGTGACAAAACAAAACATTAAATGTCAAACAACAAAATGTTTCCATTTATTCCAAGAAAGAAACAAGCAAATCTCATCAGATACAGCGTGCTATCACACAATTGGCTAACCACAACTTGACACATCTCCCACCATTTCATCCACTGCCAATCGACAAACCACGCTGCCAACGTCACAAGTGAAATTTAACCCTCCTCAGCTACCCGTCACTATTTCTAGCATGTCGTCTATCCAGTTTTCCCGAGCTCCCGCGATTTGTCTGAAAACTTGATGTAGTGGATATTATGTTTGGAAAATGTCTGAATCTGCAGTTTTTCCTTAACAAATTAAATATTCAATTTTGTATGCCTAGAAAGCAGTGTTATTTTCAAAATAAATTACAAAAGCTCACTATTCTTTCAATTAGTGCTCCACTCACAGGGCAATATCACTCCTGTAATAGGCATGAGGATCTCCCCTACGAAAATCAAGCTGGTGTAGCCCGTCTGAGCTGAAATGTTCTGTAACAACGGCACTTGCTGCTCACAGCCAGGCCTCACAATTTCTTCCTCTCGTCGTTCGTATCTGACCTCTTGTTTCGGGGCAGAAGCGGGACATTTTGGGGACAGCAAAGGAACTGCACCTCGCTTCAAATGCGGTTTTTTGAGTGCAAAACTAATCACTTCACCCGTTTTTTGATCGCAAGATCGTGTTTCCCATACGACATCCTCCTCCTCAAAGTGGATGTGGCACACCTGTAAATAGAAAGGAAATGTATAAGCACGTAATTTAACTAGGATACTAATACTTCTTAAAATAACACTGCTGGAGATGGCCACGTAGACATCTCTTTCAGTACTGGTTAATCACTATATACAGGGTGTTACAAAAAGGTACGGCCAAACTTTCAGGAAACATTCCTCGCACACAAAGAAAGAAAATATGTTATGTGGACATGTGTCCAAAAACGCTTAATTTCCATGTTAGAGCTCATTTAAGTATTTCTCTTTAAATGTAAATTGAAATAATTCGTGCAAACAATTGTCAAAATACCCAATTGTTTCGTTAGTATGTTCTGTACTTCCTCGATTCACCGCCAGTTGGCCCAATTGAAGGAAGGTAACGTTGACTTACAGTGCTTGTGCTCCTGTTCTTCGCCCTACGCTCACTGGAGCACATTATCATGATTTCATATGGGATACTCTACTTGTGCTGCTAGAACATGTGCCTTTACAAGTCCGACACAAAATGTGGTTCACGCAAGATGGAGCTCCTGCACATTTCAGTCAACGTGTTCGTACACTTCTCAACAACAGATTCGGTGACCGATGGATTGGTAGAGGCGGACCAATTCCGTGGCCTCCACGCTCTCCTGACCTCAACCCTCTTGACTTTCATTTATGGAGTCATTTGAAAGCTCTCGTCTATGCAACCCCGGTACCAAATGTAGAGACTCTTCGTGCTCGTATTGTGGACGGCTGTGATACAATACACCATTCTCCAGGGCTGCATCAGCGCATCAGGGATTCCGTGCGACGGAGGGTGGATGCACGTATCCTCGCTAACGGAGGACATTTTGAACATTTCCTGTAACAAAGTGTTTGAACTCACGCTGGTACGTTCTGTTGCTGTGTGTTTCCATTCCATGATTAATGTGATTTGAAGAGAAGTAATCAAATGAGCTCTAAAATGGAAAATAAGAGTTTCCGGACACACATCCACATAACATATTTTCTTTCTTTGTGTGTGAGGAATGTTTCCTGAAAGTTTGGCCATACCTTTTTGTAACACCCAGCATATGCAGGGAATTAACTGTGTAACGACAACTTCCCTGCACTGTGCATTGATACACTTCTGATCCTCCTGCATTTCACTAATCTTTATCGGTGTCGTAACTTCTCAATATAGGTCACAATAAAGCATTGTTCATAAAAAGCTTCACTGATCTTCCGACGTGATCTATGATGTCATTTATGTATATAGAGTAAAGTTAACACTTCCCTAGGCATGACAGAAATCACTGTCACATCTGAAGACTTCCCCCTGTTGAAAATGACACGCTGCATTCTGTTAGCTACGAACTCTTCAATTAAGTGACAGAATTGATCTGATATTATATGCTCGTACTTTGTCCATCGGGTGTCATTGGAACCATACCGAATGCCTTGCAGAAGTCAAGAAACACGACATCTCCCAGGGAGCTTACTTATGGTCTTTAAAGGTTACGGAGTGTTTCTTGTTGTTACACATTACTTTTATCCTATAGGCTTTATTCTTCTAGTGTGTTTTAAATGTAGGAGCAAGTATTTGCTGTAATACAAGACCCAAACGGCACATTATGGGTTCTCGCACCTATATACCAGGTATGTATCTGCTAAAATCATTCTTTAACTCGGTGGCAAAGAATTCCAACGTACACAGTAAGTCTTCAGTACTAAACCTCCTTTAAACGCCTCCAAAAGTAAAAATATAGAATTGCCATCAGAATATTTAACAGGCATAGATGATGCTGCCCAAAATCTATTCTGATCATTCCTTGGAAACTCACGGGAGGTGATAAGGTGACCATTTCAGAATTTGATCATATTTAGTACATGGGTACCTACATGTCTTAATACAAAAACTACCAAATATCACTGTCGTATCTCGAACTATTGTTGAGAGTTATATTTGAAGGTTGCAAGGTGTCTATGCAATCAACAGTCGAGCACCAAATCCCCAACTTCAGAGGGCTACTGCTTAGTGATGATTTGACCTATAGACCTCAATTTTTTAAGCATCACATATGTAGAGCACCAAGTTGATGTATAATATAAAAAGTGACAAATATCATTTAGATTATGCTATGAAGGCTTTCACAACCAGATGTCATGGTTGCTGATAGAACTTCCAGGTTATAAGGCCGTGGTCCATAAAACTTTTCAGTTTTTCCTAACGTTTCATCCAGAGCTGCGCCAGACATCTTCAGAGGTCTTCCTTCTTCCGCCGAGTCTTGCCGACTGATGAGTCGGGTGTCTGAGAGCACCAAATATACTGTGGAAATGGGGCCGACTAGGAAAAACAGAGAAATCGACTGTGGCAGAGCATGCTCTTCAGTCTGGAAGTCATATAGTGAGGTTTTCCAAAACAACAGCTTTATCTACAATGATGAATTATTATCCACAGCAATACAGAGAAGCTATTGAAATATACAAACACAGGGTTGGCATGTTTAAAACAACACTCATTGATTAAAACTTATTTTCTTTAAAACATTTAAAACAAAATGGTTAAAACATTTTAATTAGGCCTAAATTTTTTTTATTTTTTAAATAGGAGTACATACTTAAACAAGTGATTTTTATAATTTTCTTCGGTTAAATTGTTCTATGCTTCTCGCCGGGCTGCAGTGGTTATGTTCGCACCAGTGGCAATTATGGCAACTCAGATGACCAATAAATGTTTTTTCCTGACAACTGCAATTAAAACGAAAATTATTTTTTTCTGAACTGACAAGGTACATACAAGAACCTGTTGACCATAGAGCAGGTACAGTATTAAATTTGCTGCGAGTGAAACGAGCAGCAATAACATTTACTCTGTAGCTCGTGAAAAATATTAACGCAGTTCTACACTTCATTGTTCATCTGTTGTCAACATAAGCACTGGATCCCAGCGAAAAGCGTCGTAAAATTTTACGTTTTCTTCTTATAGCTTTAATATATGTAGCCTTTTGTCTCTAAAATGAAGACTACAAAAATTTGAAAAAAAAAAAACAAAAAACAAAAAAAAAAAAAACATTTACACTTATTGCCCAAAAAAATTAAATGCACTGCAGCACAGTATATACA
Organism: Locusta migratoria; assembly: GCA_026315105.1. NCBI lineage: Eukaryota > Metazoa > Arthropoda > Insecta > Orthoptera > Acrididae > Locusta > Locusta migratoria. The sequence continues at coordinate 75,890,387 of CM048752.1, read as the reverse complement.
AAAATGTTGATACAAACATCACTTTTGTAAAACAATATATTTAAAAACAATGGCTATAGAAACAATTTAAATGAGAAAGTGCGTAATGAACTTGTTTGCTTTAAAAATCACTGTACAGATTTGTAAAGAAAGCACTTATGTCAAAAGTAAACTGAAAATGAAAAATTGACGATACATCTAGAGTGAAAATGTCTCTTCCTTATTTATCTTCTACTTTTTGGTTGAGTATTCAAAACACACTAACAAGCTTAGCACTTTTTTCGGTTCCTAATCTAACTCGTACTTTACTCTGTACAAACCCAAAGGTTTGGAAAAGGCGTTCAATCCCAGCTGATGAAGCCACAGCAATATGAAGTTGTTGTGCCAGACTTAAGGTTGCAAGGTGCATACTGTTTTCCAATGACCTCCACCAAACTACAGGTTTTATGTTCAAAAGAGCTTCGTGAATAGATAAATATGACTCAAAAGGTGAATATTTGGCTTCAAGCTTAATAAAATCTGGCATTGTGTCTGGAGGGTAAACAGTAGCATATTCCATAGCAACGTCGTACTGTTTTTTCATTTATTCTTTCCCCCCTGAAAGCGAGGGTCCATAATGTTGGCTAAGTAATGAGCATTTGTCATGGCAGTAGTATATCGATTTTGTAAAGTGAGCCAGATACCCCGGGTTAGAGCTGTTACATTTTTAAAAAAATCTTTAAGATCCAACCATTCTTCAATTGCTTCTCCAATGGTGCAGTTATCGCGATGTGCCTTATCGAGAGAAACTGACACTGCTTTGAGTGTTTTCATATAATCTTGGGCATCCTGCTTTAAGTTTACATAATTTACTTTGACAATTATATTTGAGCTAATTGCATTTCTGTTTTCACTGCACACTTTAGCTATTATATGCCTGTTGTTTTAATAAGCCTCTATACAGTCCGCTAAGGAATTCCAGTGAACATCTGTAGGAAGAACAAGAGCAGTCCCTTCTGCTTGTTTGTATTTGGCTGTTGTAAAATGTGTATTTTTAAAATACACAACAATCTGCTTAATGTGTTCCTTAATACCAGCTATCTCTTAAGTCGTGTCAAAAGATATTTTATTTATTTATTTATTTTACTTAAGCTTTAGGGACTTAACTGCGAGGTCATCAGCCCCTAAACTTACAAACCATTTATGAACTACCTTATACTAAAGACGATACAAACATCCATGCCCGAGGTGGGATTTGAACCCCCGACGGGGAACGGCCTCGCGCATCGGAGCACAGCACCTCAATGCGCTTGGGCACTCCACCGCAGCCAAAAGACTTAGAAGGTGAGCTGGACAACAAGGCATCTTTTATGTCTCCTTTTGGCAGTTCCTCCCTCATTTTAGCCATGTTGGCCGTGGCCGAGCGTATTGAGATGCTATGCTGCAATGTGCAAAGTCGTTCCCCATCGGGGGTTCGAATTCCCCACGGGCACAGTTGTTTGTGCTGTCTTTAGTGCAAGGTAGTTCGTAGGTTTAGGGACTGATGACCCCACAGTTAAGTCCCATAAGCTTAACAAACAAATGTTGGCAGCATTATCAGAGATAAAACTTTTTACTTTGCACCCATATTTTTGACAGTTTTTAACTGATTTTTCTGCAACCTCTAAAAGGTAATCAGAAGTGTGACATTTACCTTCAGTGTCAATCGTTTCTGTTAAATGTCTACAGTCAGCACAGTGTCACTACCCGAGACACAAAGAATTGGGTCATTGTGCACATTACTCCAACCATCCAAAGCCATAGGCCTACATACTGATTTGCCAGTTACAGATTGTTTTACCTCATGCCATTTCTCGTTATAAACAGCATCAAGAAGTTAATCTGTGACTTGTTTTCTGTTTGGTGGCTTATAGCCAAGACGAAGAAGTTTTATCATCAATCCTTACTGTTTCAAGAAACTTGAACGAAAGATATTTTAACCTGTTTTTAAAAAGCTTGTATGCTAAAGTATACAATATGCAAACATGACAGGATTGAAAAGTAGGTAGGGAAATTAATTTAAGAACCAGGGTGCGCAAAATTTCTCGAATAAACACGGTAATATGTTTAAAACATTTTTATTGTTTAAAACATTACAGTTTTCAACATTGTTTAAAACATGTTTTAAACAAAAAAATTAAAAACTGTTTGTTTTGTTCTTTTTTAAATTAAACAGGTTTTTGCCAACCCTGTACAACGTAAGGAAAATTTTAACAGGAAAGAAGAAGCTATGAAACCTAGCGACATATGGACAGTAGCTTTAAAAGATCGACAGGTTTTATGTCTGACCGATTGCAATCGATTGTGATGTTTTATCTCTGACAAGGACTATCTCTGCTGATAATGTGACAGCTTGGCCATGCCCCCTTTCCACAGTATATATGTCGCTACAGACACCCGACTCATCAGTTGGCAAGACTCAGCGGAAGTAGGAAGATTACTGCAGATGTCCGGCACAGCTCTGGACGAAACATTAGGAAAAACTGAAAAGTTTTATGGCCCACAGCCAAGTAACCAGGAAGTTCTACCAGCAACTATATCTTTTAGATTGTTTATGAAAAATACACTTTTTTCACACTGCGGTGAAAATTCACCATTTTTAAAAAAATTCGTAACTCTGCCTATGAAAACAGTACAGCCCCCAATTTTGGTACCATAGCCCGGGAAAATAAAACAGTAGAAGAGGAATGGGTAAAATTGAGAGATGAAATAGTGAAGGTAGCAGAGGACAAAATAGGTAGGAAGGCAAGACCTACAAAAAAAATCCTTGGATATCACAGGAGATACTAAATTTAATCGATGAAAGGAGAAAATTTAATAATGCAGTAAATGAAACAGGCAAAATGGAGTACAGACGACTAAGAAATGAGATTGACAGGAAGTGCAAAATGGCTAAGCAGGAGTGGCTAGAAGGCAAATGCAAGGATAGAAGAATGTATAAATAGGGGAAAAATAGATACAGCCTACAGGAAAATAAAAGAAACATTTGGAGATAAGAGAAACAGATCTATGAATATCAAGGACAATGATGGAGGCAATACTCACGTTACGGCTTATCCTAGAAGATAGATTAAGAAAAGGCAAACCTACATTTCTAGCTTTTGTAGATTTGGAGAAGGCTTTTGACAATGTTGATTGGAATAAACTCTTTCAAGTTCTGAAGCAAGCAGGAGTCAAATATAGGGCGCGTAAGGTTATTTACAACTTGTACAAAAACCAGACAGCGGTTATCAGAGTTGAAGGGCATGAAAGGGATGCAGTGGTTGGAAAGGCAGTAAGACAGGGTTGTAGTCTTTCTCCATTGTTATTCAATTTGTACATTGAGCAAGCTATAAAGGAAAGCAAGGAGAAATTTAGTGAAGGAATTAAACTTCAGGGGGAAGAATTAAAAACATTGCGTTTTGCCGACGACATTGTAATAATCTCAGAGACAGCAAAAGACCTGAAAGAGCAGTTGAAGGGAATGGACAGTGTGCTGAAAGGTACATATAAGATGAACATTAACAAGAGCAAAACTAGGGTAATGGAGTGCAGTGTAAGGAAATCAGGTGATGCTGAAGGAATTAGATTGGGAAACGAAGCAATAAAGGAGGTAGATGAGTTTTGTTACTTGGGCAGTAAAATAACAAATGATTGTCGCAGTACAGAGGATATAAAATGCAGAATGGCAATGGGCAGAAAAGAGTTATTGAAAAAGATAAATTTGTTAACATCAAATATTGATTTAAGCCTAAGGAAGTCCTTTCGGAAGGCATTTGTATGGAGTGTTGCCTTGTATGGGAGTGAGACATGGACGATAAACAGTGCGGACAGGAAGAGGATTGAGGCTTTTGAAATATGGTGCTACAGAATAATGCTGAAGATTAGGTGGGTGGATCGCATAACTAATGAGGAGGTATTGAACAGAATTGGAGAGAAAAGAAATTTCTGGCATACCTTGACTAAAAGAAGGGATAGATTGGTAGGACACATTCTTAGACATCAAGGAATTGTGAATTTAGCATTGGAGGGAAGTGTGTGGGGTAAAAATCGCAGAGGAAGACCAAGAGATGGATACAGTAAGCAGATTCAGACAGATGTAGGTTGCCGTTCTTATGTGGAGATGAAGAGGCTTGCTCAGGATAGGGTATTGTGGAGAGCTGCATCAAACCAGTCTCCGGACTGAAGACCACAACAACAACAGCTCTTCAGTCCAAATATTATTTATAAAAAATAATGGAAAGCATATTGAATTGCATTTAGTAGTTCTTACTTTCAGTTAAAAATGTCGATTTTGATTAACTTCAAAGTCCTGGATGGGTACATAGACAGTTGAATCTGAACTTGATTTTTTTGCTGAAATGTTTACATATTTGGTAGCATTCTTGGGTGCAAAGAAGAATATCCTAACTCACTTACTGCATAGATAAACATAAAAATGCCATATACATGAATAATTAATTTTCAGTTAATCGAAATCGACGATTTTTCTGATGGAGTCAACTTTAACTGAAAGTAAGAACTATGAAATGCAATGCAATATGCTTTCCATTATTTTTTATAATTATTACTAGGACAGTACCAAAATTGAGGGATGTACTGTTTTCATAGGTAGAGTTACGAATTTTTTAAAAATCGTGAATTTAAACAGCAGTGTGAAGAAAGTGTCGTTTTCTAACATTTTCCATAAACAATTTAAATGATGTTTCTCACATTTTATATCATATATCAACTAAGTGATCTACATATGTGATGCATACAAAAATTGAGATCTATAGGTCAACTCATCACTAAGCAGTAGTCCACTGAAGATAGGGATTTTGTGCCCGACTGTCAATCGCTTACATACCTTTCAGCCTTCAAACATAATTTTCTCAACAATGGTTCAAGATAGGACAGTGGTATTTGGTAGTTTTCCAATTAAGATATGTAGGTCCCCATACACCAAATATGAACAAATTCTGACATGGTCACCTCATCATTCACCAAAATATCTGATTTTCCATGGAATGACCCATTCATTCATTTGGGAAACCCTGGTTTAAGGTTCTTGCTTGTAGAACACAATGGGGTTGGGGGGGGGGGTGCATCAATCACATGTAGTGGAATGTCTTCCAACAAAATATTTGAGAGAGAGAGAGAGAGAGAGAGAGAGAGAGAGAGAGAGAGAGAGAGAGAGAACCACTGCAGAATACTCCCGTCAGGGTGCCACAGAATATGAAATGGGCAGATTATCTCCTATTATGCCAGTCCATACATCCACACTAAATTACAGCATAGCAAGTGTAGCAAGGCCGGTGAGTCAGTGATGCGCAGTTGCCTGCGAGTCTGTTGGAGGGGAGGGGATAGCGTAACGGGACAGCACAGCCGCAGCGCATAGCACACGGCAGTCCAGCCGTCCCACCACCACCAGCACTGAGTAGCTCACTTCCAGGAGTTGACACCATTACCCGCTCTGTGCAGTTTGTGTATTTTGTGCATCTATAACCGATTATGGAATGTGACAGTATTAAGAGCAATTTAGGCGGTAGGAAAGTGATCCACGAACAAGCTCGTGAAATTGTTGCAAATGTTTACAGGTTCGTGAAGAGAGTAGCAGAAATGAAAACACCTATAAAAATTAGTAAATACAGGAATGTGTGTATGTGAGGCTACTGGGGTGTCTGTTCGTACCCTCAGAAGCATTGTCAACGAAGAAAAACAATGTATCCAATCACGTGGCTCTTTTAGCACACCTAACAAAAGAAGAGAGCGAAAAATGCCTCAAACAGATGTGGACGATTTTGATTTAGGCTATGTGCAATAAGAAGAACTATTAACGGATTTCATCGTCCTGAAGGAGAATGGCCAACCGTCAAATCCTTGTTAGCTGTTCTGAAAGAAAAAATTGACTTCAAAGACAGCAGATGGTCTTTGACGAGAATTACGAAGAAACTGGGATTTAGGTGGAAACAGTCCATAAACAACCAAAAATTTCTCACTGAAAGGTGAAATATATGACAAATGAGAGTGCAATATTTGAAAAGTTTGTTACAATTTAGAAAAGAAAACAGACCTGTATCATTCGACCCTCACACAGACGTAAACTTGGACTTATGCAGGTGATTCAGGGTTAAAACTCCTATTGGCAAACGACAACGTCTCATCATTGTTCATGCTGGTAGTGAAAACGGGTTTGTAAAAGACGTGCTGTTGACATTCAAATCTGGGAAGACAACTGGAGACGATCATCATGGTATGAACTATGACAACTATGAAAAATGGGTAAAAAATAATTTAATTCCAAACCTTCCACCAAAGTCAGCGGTTGTTATAGACAATGCCCCACATAACAATGTTCAACAAAATCCGGTACCAACATCAAATTCTAGGAAAGTGGACATGGTTAAATGGCTTCAAGAACGTAACATTCCACACTCCAGCTCAATTTTAAAACCGGAACTGTACAGCATCATTCAACTACACAAACCAAAATTCAAATTTTTAAAAATTGTCTTATTATTTTCTGAATCTGGACATTCTGTTTTAAGGTTGCCACCATACCACCTGGACTTAAATCCAATTGAACTAATATGGAGCACTGGAACAGAAAATTCTCCAAAAGAAATATTCATTTTAACATTGATGATGTCACTAGATTATTAACGGAAACATGCAACTCTATTACAGCGGAAGATTTGAAAAAAAAAAAAAAAAAAAGTGACCACTGTAGGAAAATTTAAAAAGAATACACGGACCAAGAGCCTCATATAGATGACACTACGAAACAATTTATCATCAGATTAGGCGAGGACTCTGACAGTGAAGAGAGTGAAGAAGAGACGGACAGCTCTAGTGAATGTGAAAGAGATCAACCAGACTTTAGTGGAATAGAATCACTTAACTCTTAAACCTTTGTATAAATTGTATACATTGTAATCTGTGAATATCCCATTGTAAATATTTGTAAATAAAAAAATAAATTTGTAAATAACTTTTAATGCAGGCACTGGCAGTGCCAAGCACACAAATTGAGCATTACAATAAACTCGGAATGCAGAGAGAAAGTTATTTGTCAGATGACAATATACGCGTAAATTATAAAATATGTATCATATTTTATGTATTGTGCTGCAGAGACACTAGGCATTTCGATCAACAAAACTAAAGAAGGAATGCAGCTAGAAGTACATACTTAAAAAAAAAAAAAAAAAAAAAAAAAAAAAAAAAAAAAAAAAAAAAAACTACTGGTACTCCCTTTTATTTGTACAAAATCACAAGCGGTGCCCGTTTTCCGCAGTTTGGGTATTTTTTCCTAGTGCAAGCATTTATTGAAGTAAAGGCATCTCAGGCGCGCCCCGTGTGGTGTGGAGGCATGTTGTGGCCTTGTCGGGCCTCTCCCCACTCCGCTCCCTCACCCGCCCCTCTCGCGCATTTCACCGGCCATGCTACACCTGCTCCGCTACAGATGTCACGTTTCCAACAAAGCAGAGATTGTCATTCCTCCATTTTTCAAAGTAAAATTTGTTTCAGCAGTAAATAATAAGTGTTGATCCTGCATAGGCTATACAAATCCCTAGGTATAAAGAAAAAAAAAAAAAAAAAACTGTTATGGAACTGAAAATCTGGTTCAGTAAGTCCTTGAAATCTCTTCTTTATAATCCAAAATATTTTTTTTTCAAGACGAGTTGTGCATCGTAAGGAAATACTGGTAATGAATTATTCCTTCGAAGTTAAACCAGCAGCCAAATTGTTGTGAATGTGGTTTGATTCTGGAGTAATAATTGTGAGTCTACTATGTTCCCTAATGAGAGTTTGATGGGATGCAAACCTAATGTTTTAATAACCTCATATAGAGCTTTAATTAGAAGCAAGATTGAGTATGGTTGCACAGTATAAGGGAATGCCAATTTCAAGTATATTCACAATACAGCTTTATTCGAACTTGTCTTTGAGGGATGAGATCTACACAGAACAGACTCAGTCCCCATGTAAACTAAAACATAATTTATTATAAAACATAAAAAATACAAATTTGTGATGTTGGCAAAACTACAATAACACACTGAGCAGACTCAGTCATAACCAAAACAAACATGTCTGATCTGTGAAAAACAATTATGGACAGTGTAATAGTGAAAGTGAAATTAGTGGGAAAAATGCTCGAGACAGACCGGTATCACTTTATGTGAGGCAAAAACAAGACAAAAATTTCCGTAAGAGACAAAACATTAGGCCTACTTTACATGTTTAACCAACAAAGTGTTTTCGATCCACCCCCCCCCCCAAAAAAAAAACACACACACACTGTAAATTTCTATTATTACAGACCACTTATGATATTTTATTGTCATTAAAATGAAAAATGTCTGGTGAGAAAAAATCACATTTTATTTGTAGCTATTTGCATAGAAGGACAAACACTACCATTCATAATGTTACTGAATATTTTCTTGTTTGTATGTACAGCAGTACAAGATATTTTACAAAGTAAGTCCAAGTAACTGCAAATCTTATTTATTTGCTTGTATTATAATATTTAGCACAACAAGCCTTCCTTTTTCAGCGTATTGGGATGCTCATGTGTGTTGTTAGGTGTAACAATTGCAATTTAATGATGCATATATATTGCCTTTACATAGATGTTCACCTACATGCCCAAACTGTTAAATAATCAAGTACGTTTCCTACAAATGATATAGAAATATGTGATTGGTGTCATAACAACTGAAAGTTGACAGTTGGTCAGTAGTAAATGCCCATTAGGAAATCTTTCAGCATACAAATATGTGGATTCAGATGCAATGAAATTTGGAAGTTCTTACAACAGGTGTGTTACTGTCAAGTGATAATTAGAATACATCCTGGCAGGGATGTACACAGTACATGCTAGCCCAATAACAATACAGAATAACGCAGAGCAGATGTCACACCTGTGACTGCAAGTTGGGCCCCATGTATGTTTTTGGTTGTACCCTCTCAAAAATAGCATCTTCAATTCCCAGCAGGTGGAACAATAGTTGTTAATCACATGTTAAACATGAGCACAGCAGAGTAAACTTTAACTAGACTTACTGATTGTAACATCAATATGAATAAGATTTGTTTACTTATTAGTACTGGTATGTTGACAGTTCAGTTAGAAAAATAGGTCCCAATAGAAACAACACTTCAAATGAAAAAATATCTGCAAAACCAGTAACTAAGAAAATAAAAACCAAACCAAACAATACTGTTAAGACCCAGTGTATGAATTTACTAGCTGCTTCAAAAACATAGAGACTTAAACAGATAAGTATCAATTATAGGTATGAGCAGGTATTTTATGAAAGCAACTTCGAAAATAATGATCCATACTCAAAAAGGGGTCAATTTACGAGTATAATCAGATTATTTATTGTCTATGATACAGGTATTACATTATCCCGTATGTATATATTCGTTGACAATGTTTGTTTTGTTAAGTTGGTATATGTAAACAGCGTATCTTGTGAGGCTGATATAACGTCATTGGCCAAAGCCGACATATATCGCGGTCTTCAATTATGCCTACGAATGTGACAGCAGGAAACTGTGTTGTGAAAAGCATAAGTCGAATATTGGAAATGAACATTTCTATTCGCTGGTCAAAGAAACTTGTCTCGTCTTTTCCCTTCAGTGGAATTCCAACTATATGGTATTTTGAAGACAAATATTGTTTGTTGTTGTGCATTGTACGATCTGAAGCAGTTGTTAGTCAAGAGTGTTCGCCTTTAATTACTAACTGAATTTTAGAAAACTCTGGTTTCTAAACGTAAGTTATTAGAAGTAAGGTACAAGTTGTTTGACATCAGTGAAAGCACGAAATCATTGAATGTGGCACATGCTCCGTTTTGAATGTGTCGTGTTTCCAACAGGTAATTACTGAAAGGTAACAGAACTTAATACTATGAGACATCCATGCTGAAGTGTTGCATTTTGGAGAACATTACACAGATGAAATTTAGTGCAACATAAATATATAAAAGCCAAATTTCTGTAATATTCTCTACTTCACATTCAATTATAAAATGATTTACACGATGAAAACAAGTTATCGTATGAGAGGTTTTCAAGACATGTAGTATAACGCTATACTGTGCACTCTTTTCGTCTTATACTTGAACGTAAACACACACACACACACACTCACCCTAGAACAAGACGAAGGGACAAAATCTTCCCTGCCAATACTTGATAACCATTTCTTCTTCAGCTTTTCATCGTTCGGAAATTTAAATACAGTAACTTTAGGGCCTCCGTTGTAATTTCCTCGACAATTCGGAACAGAACAATGATATGGCATATTGTCAGTAACACGATCACAGGTTGATCGGAAGCACACCATTCGTCCAAACTAGTACACAAAGTCAAAAAATACTGTTCGGCCACTTAGATTATTAATTACACGAACAAACTAAACTATTTACAGTTGAGCGCGAATGTTTACAACTGGAAGAAGACTTCATACGACGCCATATTGTGACATCACTCATTACGTACACACACAGGGTTGCCAACGCGATAGTATGAAATACCTCTGACCACAGTTTAGAAACCCTCTGAATCGCAAGAAAAACCTCCAGATTTCTCCTTTTTTATTACATAAGTACCGGTACATAAACAATATTTATAATTATTATTTTCAACTTTTCGAACAAAACATACTGGTGCTGCCCCAAATCTGCAGTAGTTGAAAGATATTCATTTATTTACAAGCATCGCCAATATTACAATGCTCCTTGAGGCGAAGTATTACTGTACACTGTAACGTTTCCAGCACCGCAACAAGCAGCGGATGCTGCCTTCAAACACGCCTCCTGCAGCTCTCAACTGCCACCGCGCCAATCGTCAAGTTAAGGCCAATTCACACTGTCCGTCACGTCACGGTCCGTCAGAACATTCCGCAATGTATTTCTAATGGCGGCATTCACACTGTCCGTCACCGGACCGTCACGTCACGTCAACGCCCGTCAAGCTTTCTCGAGAAGAATGTTTTGATGGAACGGTCGTCTGCTAACATCGCAAGTTAACCTAATTTCTTCACGCGAATTACATGTTGCAGTCGACGATTGCACTGTTTATATGCAAATGTGTGTTATTCATCTTTGTGCTGTTGTTGTACTTCGTTTTAGGTGTAAATCTCAAATGTTTCATGACGACTTAAATATTTTTGTCAATTGAGTGTCCCCCTATAATCGAGGTCGGATATCTGAAACCAAAAAATGGTTTATGTTACGTAACAATGTAACAGAAACGACTGAAGCAAACGTAATTTGAATACGCATTTTTCATTAAATAACACTTTAAATGAAAATGTCAGTTATAATGAAAGACAAAAATTCAGTTGTTTACGACGTATTAACAATGTCAGCATGCAAATCGTAATGGTTAAAGTATACAGGCGATATTTATGCTCTTACGAGTATGGTTTGATGTCTTCATATGTTTATTTTTTCGCTTGAAAATAATGTCGATGTTTTGAAATGTTGTTTCAGTTCCCAGTAAGTTGGCCAAAAACACACACTGTAAAGTTTTCTTTGGCTGTTAACAACATTTAGCATTGTTGTTCCCCCTTTCTAGTATGAAACTATGACTTTCTACATAACAAATCGCCACTCATAACATCACTTTCAACATCGCGTATTGAGATGGACGAATTGACGTGACGGACACGGACGGACAGTGTGAATACAACTTGACGTGACGGTTCCGTGACGTGACGTTGACGTGACGGACAGTGTGAATTGGCCTTTATCGTGGCCAAATAGCATATAATGAAAGAGTGTCCCGTTTAATCTGAAACATAGAAATAAATCGAAAAATAAAAATATTCACCGTATCCAAAAATGAATATCTCCAGGGGATGAATTGCCTGACCTGACCTCAAATATACCCCGCTCCTGGATGTACCCTTGTCCGCTCAGTAAATTAATTATCATCGTAAACGGAATATTTCACAACAAAACCTTTTCGTTGCTATGAAGACACACAATGTAATACATTCGGATATTCCGCGAAGACAAATTATTAAATATCGAAATGGCTGCCATATACTATCACCTGAGTTTCTCATCTCTAAACCATTCTTTCCTAAACTTTTGAACGTACTGCACTTTAGGTTTTCCCATTGTTCGCTCACTAACGGTTCTTCAAAAATTTGTTAAAAATAAAAGAAACACACCTGCATATAAACACTTTCAATTTCACACACTGTATCTGAACACCATGCCATACGAACTGACTTGCAGTTGCAGCAACAATCGCGACGATGACCTACGTCAGTCTTCATTTATTATTGTTAAAGTGAATTATTCGCGCCACTCTAAACTTTTATTTTTCAAGTGACGAAAGGAAACTAAAATACCTTCGTGTTGTGATAATCAATTAAAAATGTTTATTATTATTATTTTAAAGTACTGTGTTACTGTCTTATGTTTTGTCCACTTTGCAGTTGTCTATGCTTTGGCATAATAGTTCTTTGCAAAGAGTAAATGCATATACAGACTATTTGTAGATTTACTGCTCTTTGTCTCTTGCCTAATGGTTGTGTGCCTCTTGAGTTAAAGATAACTGTAGCAGTTTTTCTTGTTAATAAAACTTGTCATTATCCTTTTGTGAGAATCAGTGGTATTATATTTAGCCTTTCAACAGGTTATGGGCCCAGTAATCACTGAGTGACAAGTTTTGAACTGACAAAAGTAAAACTGAATAGTGGGTGCATTATTGTAGTATTAAACTTGTGTGAGCAAAAGTTTTAAGGTTATTTCTGCTGTGTTAAAATGATGGAAAACGAAATTTCTAGAATTACAAAACTCAAAGGCATTGAAAATTGGTCTGCCTGGAAATTTCAAGTTCGTGTTACTTTAAGTGCTATGGGAGCTTGGGACATTGTCACAGGTGAAGTAATTAAACCAGAGTGTAATGACAACATGAATACTGAAGCAAGGCTGAAGTATGAAAAAGATCTTGTAAGATGGAATAAGTTGGACAATGCAGCTCAGAAAGTTATTGGAACATCAATTGAAGACAAGCCATTGCTACATATCATTAACTGTGAATCTTCAGCTGCTATGTGGATCAAATTACTTTCAGTTTATGAACAGAAAAACAGTGTAAGCATACATTTACTCCAGCAGCAATGGTATAACCTAAAAAAGGATATTTCAAATGATATGGCTACATATATTTCACAATTAGAAGACCTGGTACATCGGTTAAGGAATCAAGGTGAAAATATTTCAGATTCTATGGTGATCACAAAACTGTTAATGACACTACCAAAAAGTTATAACCATTTTCTGAGTGCATGGGAATCAACACATCCGGATCAACAGACATTAGCAAATTTGACATCAAGATTATTGATGGAGGAAAAACGCCTTAATCTTCAGGAAGACGTGAAGGGGGAAGCATTTGCAGCAGGTACACAAGGAAGAAGTAATCATTTTAAGAATAATCCCTGTCCTACAAATAAAAATTCAAGAAAACAAGGTAAGTGCTTCAAATGTAATAAACCTGGTCATTGGGCTAAAGATTGCAAAACCATTTGTTTCAAGTGTAATAAACCCGGTCATTGTGCAAAAGAATGCAGAAGTACTGTATCAAAGCATCAAGGTCAGAATCAGTGTGAACTAAGAGGGGATGCTTTGATAAGCAAAATTTTAGCAGCCAATCATGTAAATAAAAATGCATGGTTTTTAGATTCTGGTGCTACTGATCACATGTGTAATGAAATTGAATGGTTTGTAAATTACAGTCCATTTGAGAGTGAAGTCCAAATCTGTATTGGTGATGGTAGTTATATTACTTCACATGGGAAAGGCGACATAAACATTCTAGCCTTTGATGGTAAAAGGTGGAATGAAAAGTATTTGTCAAATGTTTTATATGTGCCAGATATTCGGTTTAATTTATTTTCACTTGGAGCAGCATTAGACAAGGGCATACAATTTAAATCTGACAAGACAACATGCAGACTTTTCAAGGGAGAGAATGTTGTTGCAGTGGGAGTTCGTGAAGAAAGGTTGTATAGGATGAAATTTAAGATTTCACTTAGTGAAAATGACAGTGTTCAAGCAAATGTGGCTACCAAGGAAGATCTTAAAATTTGGCACAAAAGACTTGCTCATCAAAATTTTCCCCATGTGAAAAAGTTTCTGAAAGATAGGCAGATTCAATTTAAGGAAGAAGATAAAAGTTTGTGTGAAGATTGTGTCGTTGGGAAAATTCATAAATTACCTTTCCACAAAAGTGATTCAAAGTCAAAAAGGGCAGGTGAACTGATTCACTGTGATTTGTGTGGCCCTATGCAAGTTGATTCTATTGGTGGTTCAAGGTACTTTCTTTTGTTAAAAGATGATTATTCACATTGGAGAACTGTGTATTTTCTAAGACATAAATCTGAAGTTGCGGAACACTTGGAATCTTTCATAAAAACTACTGAAAAACAAATTGAAAATGGCATTAAAGTGATCCGAACTGATAATGGACTAGAATTCATTAACCATGAAGTGCGAAAAATAATGCAGAATTATGGGATAACACATCAAAAATCAGTAACTTATTGTCCTCAACAGAATGGTGCAGCCGAACGTGAGAACAGAACTTTGGTGGAGACTGCAAGAACAATGATTCATGCAAGTGGGCTGCCAATACGACTGTGGGCTGAAGCCATTAATACAGCAACTTATATTTTGAATAGAACAGGTACAAGCAGTGTCAATGGCAAATCACCTCACAAAATGTGGAATGGATTGGATTATGATGTGACCAAACTCAGGATATTTGGAGAGATGGTTTATACACACATTCCAAAGGAGAGACGGCAGAAATGGGATTCCAAAGGTGAAAAAGGTTTTCTAGTTGGCTACGATACAGAAGTAAAGGGGTATCGTGTTTGGTTTTCTCATAAAGATCAAGTTAAAATATATCGTGACATTGTTTTCATGGGCAAATTATATAAGGACTGTCAATCAGAGAAAACTTTCAATACTGAATGTGTACCTTTCCTAATATCTGAGACAACTGATGACAAGCAGACTACTCAAGAGGAAATCCTGAATCAAACAGGAGAAGAAATTAGAATCTTTGAAGAAGAATCAAATACTGAAGCCAACTGTAGATCTTCTATGCAAAATGACAATCAAGAGGTCATCAAATCTGAGAATAAAATTAGAAGCAGCCTACGAGACAGGTCAAAAATCAAAAAGCCTGTCAGATACGCCAACTATACTACTGTAAATTCTACCTGCATAACGAAGTGCTATGAACCCATCTCATATCAAGATGCAATGGAATGTGACAATGCAGAAAATTGGAAACAGGCTATGCAAGAAGAAATGTATTCTCTTAATCTTAATGAAACTTGGATCTTGACTGAGCCCCCAGAAAACCAAGAAATACTTGACAATAGGTGGGTGTTCAAAGTGAAGAGGAGAACTGATGGAACTGTGGATAGATTTAAAGCTCGACTTGTTGCTAGAGGATTTAGACAGAAATTAGGCATGAACTATACTGAAACCTTTAGTCCAGTGGTTAGATTTGATTCCATAAGAATAATCTTGTCTATTGCAGCATCCAAAGCAATGCATATGAGGCAGTTTGATGTGAAAACTGCATTTTTATACAGTGAAATAGATACTGAAATATATATGAAACAGCCAGAAGGGTTTGAGGATGGTACCAAAAAGGTATGCAAGCTGAAGAAAAGTATCTATGGGCTTAAACAAGCTTCTAGACTATGGAATAAACGATTCACCAGTGTGTTGAACAAATTTGGACTGACAGAAACAAGTGCAGACCCCTGTGTTTTTGTCAATAATAAGGGTGAATTCTTGACCATTCTAGCCATTCACGTTGATGACGGACTAATCATATCAGAATCTATGGAAGTAATTAATTTACTAATGAGTGATTTGGAACAAGAATTTGAGATAACAACCAGCAGTGTTAATCATTATCTCGGTTTGCAGATAGAGCAGTTCAAGGATGGCTCCATCTTCTTAAACCAAGAGGCATATGCAAGAGCTGTACTGGAACGGTACAACATGGAAAATACCAATGCTGTAGCTATTCCTGCTGATCGTGGACAAATGTACTCTGAGGTGGGGAATGACTCAAAAATTATCAATGCTCCATACCGTCAGGCTGTTGGAAGTTTACTATATTTGTCTGTGGCAACCAGACCTGACATCACTTTTTCAGTACATAATGCTAGTCAGCATCTTGAAAAACCAGAAAAGATGCACTGGAATGCTGTGAAGAGAATCTTAAAGTACCTAAAGGGAACTATTTCTTATGGCTTGTATTATCCAAGGAATGAGGATATTCGTTTGTCTGTATTTTGTGATTCAGATTATGCAGGAGATGTTCTTACTCGAAGATCGACCACAGGTTTTGTTGTTAAGTTTGGTGAAGCTACTATAGCTTGGAGCTCTCAGAGGCAAAAAGTGGTGGCATTATCAACAACTGAAGCAGAATATTTAGCTTCTTGTCAGGCTGTAAAAGAAATTGTATGGATACAGTCAATTTTACAAAATATTATTAATCAGAAAGAAATTACTACCACCTTGTATATGGACAGTCAAAGTGCCATCCGGTTGATCAAGAACCCTGAGTATCACAAACGAACAAAACACATAGACGTGAAGTATCATTTCATACGAGAAAAATTTAAGTTGGGAATCTTCAACCTTGAACATGTAAGCTCTACAGATCAGCAAGCAGATATTCTTACCAAACCACTCACTAGAAGCAATTTTGAAAAAATAAGACAGCTACTTTATGTTGGTGATGCTAAAGTTCTTGCTGACAGAAGACTACAGAAGTGTTAAACATTTGTTAATTGAAGTGGGAGTGTTGTGATAATCAATTAAAAATGTTTATTATTATTATTTTAAAGTACTGTGTTACTGTCTTATGTTTTGTCCACTTTGCAGTTGTCTATGCTTTGGCATAATAGTTCTTTGCAAAGAGTAAATGCATATACAGACTATTTGTAGATTTACTGCTCTTTGTCTCTTGCCTAATGGTTGTGTGCCTCTTGAGTTAAAGATAACTGTAGCAGTTTTTCTTGTTAATAAAACTTGTCATTATCCTTTTGTGAGAATCAGTGGTATTATATTTAGCCTTTCAACACTTCGAAAAGTGAAAAACCTCCATCCGAGCAAGAAAAAACCTCCAATTTTCCCTCTTACCTCTGATTCTTGTTTCTTCCCCTCTGACGGAAGCAAAAAACCATGCAAAAAACCTCCAGATTCAGAGGGAAACCTCTGACATTGGCAACCCTGTGCACACAAACAAACAAAACACGTTCGGCAAAGCATAGGCCTGTGCAGTGCGCATTGTCCAGTGGTTCTGTCTCCAAGTTTACTTTGTATGAACGTTATTTGGACGATGTTTCTCGTCAGTTTAAAGGCCAGAGACGTGTCGTGTACATTAATTTGCATTCTATCTCAAATTGCCTTCTATTGTGATCATAAGTAAATAGAATACTTAATGACGTGTCCACACGCTTTCCAAACTTCGACAAGCCATCACAAATTCAAACGTGTGGATATTTAGTAAGTCTACGGTGTGGATGGGGCTTTTGGCTCGACGTGCATAGGCATTTGTTTTACGGACCTTGGCGTAGGCTTGCTAGTGCTTGCGGCCAAGACAAGGTAAAAGCAGCTAAAGACATTGACACCAAGGACAGACTGTACAGTAGTTATCTACAGCCTAAACGGATGTGCAGAAAAGAAATAGAAAAAGCAAAGAAGGAAAGCAATGCAAAATTCATTGAGGAGGCCCATAATCCCTGTAAAGCTCCATGGGCTTTAGTTAACCCTCCTACTACCACTGGGGTCAATATGACCCCATAAGCACATTTGAAATCTATATCTCCCTTATTTTCAATGCGATTATTTTCAAAATTTATGACTTTGTCTCTCTAACTTGCTTGTATGCAATGACATATTATTCAGTTTTACATTTACAACATATCAAAATTTATTCATGGACTACGCACTGAGTACCACTGGGGTCAGCATGACCCCAATGTAAATTTTTTTTTGTTTTGTTTCTTGAATGAAACATTATAAAAACATAACAGCGAATATTACGTTGAACAGATGTTATAGGAAACACCTGCAACAATGAAACTAACACTTTCCACTTCTTATTTATACCCATTGTTGTCGTTTCTTTCCTCAGCAGTTGTTGTGTGTTGTCTCAGTTGTTGCTAGTGTTTTGTGGCAGCGTGTGACAGAACTACATTATGTCTAGAAAACGTCTGAGTAGTGTTGAAATACAAGCAATTTTGAATGAAGAAGAGGAATTAGGAGATACAGCGTCTGATGACGACGAAGAGATTGATGGTGTCATTTCTGGAAGTAGTGAATCAACTGAAGATTCTGATGAAGACGTTGGAGATTTGCTGAGTACTATGCATTTCAGGGAGGAAACTGGTGACGGCAAAGCAGCGAAACCTATTATAATCCTAGACTATAATGCAACAAAATCAGGTGTAGACACTATGAACAAGTTAGTCAGAACCTAAACCACAAAACGTATGACAAGAAGATGGCCCATGGTGATTTTTTTATGATATTTTGGATATTAGTGCCCTGAATGCTTTCATAATTTGGCTGGACTTAAATCCTGACTGGAATAAAAAAACCAACTACAAAATAAGAGAATTTCTTCTGGAACAAGTCTAGTACAGAAAAACAGAAGTCAGCGCAGCAAAGCTTCTCTGCCTCGTCCTCCTCCTCCTTCAGCACAAGTGGATACGGGGGTAAAACGTGGACGGTGCTACCTGTGCGAACGTTCAGTGGATAGAAAACATTCAGAAACGTGCAGGAGATGCTTTTCCTATGTCTGTAAACACCATTCAGACATTCTTTGTTTTAAATGTAAAGAGATGTTTTGTTTTACATGTAAGGATCTATAAGATCAAGTGTTTAGACAAGATCTGTAAGTGCTTATATATACCAGGTTTCAATCAGTAATGTATGCTTTTGTGTTAGTTCATTAAAATAAATTAAATACTGCCAATATATCCCGTGATAATTACTTGGGGTCATATTGACCCCAACGGTACTCAGTGTAAAAAAATTCTGGTAGTAGGAGGGTTAATGAGCACATGCAAAAGCCAACCTCCTGCACAAATTCCTGCAGTCCAGATGAATTTAATGAGTATTTTATAAACATAGTGGAAAGAACAGTAGGTGAAATTCCTGACCTTGGAATGGATCCTGCAATCACCATAAACATTGAGAATCGTTGCAGTATGGTAACATGGAATAGGGTTTATGCAAAAGACATAATAAAAATTGTAAAAAGCTACAAACCTTCAGTGAGTCCAGATATTTATGGCATGTCCTGTACTGTACTAAAAACCATAATATATGAAATTGCTAAACCACTGACAGTAGTGATAAATAAATGTCTCCATGCTGGGGAAATCCCAGATTTCTTAAAAGGTGCCTGCACAGTACCTGTTTACAAAAAATGAAATCCACATGAAGTGTCAAGTTACAGGCCCATATCCATAATAACAATACTAGCTAAAGTGATCGAATCAATAATGAAAGAGCAACTTGTAAGTTACTTTGAAGAAAATTATCTCTTGTATGATTCACAGCACGCGTTTCGAAAGGGAAAGTCGACAACAACAGCTGTACTTGATTTAATTTCAAAAATAAGTCATGGATTTGAAGACAAAAAGTCAATAGCTTTGGTCCTCTGTGACCTTAGTAAGGCATCTGACTGCATCCCACATAAGAATTTACTCAACAAACTAAAATCATATGGTATTGGAGGAACTGTCCTGCAAACTCTTGAATCATACTTAATGAACAGACAGCAGATTGTATCAGTGCAGGGAGCAGTCTCAGTTGAAAAGAATGTAAAACACGGAGTGCCTCAGGAATCAGGCATAGGGCCCCTCTTGTTTCTTATACGTGTAAATGACCTAGGCTCCAATGGACACACACTGCAGTTTGCAGTTAATACTATCTTGTTTGCAAAAGGAGAAAATATTACTCAGGCTGTACAGCAGGCAGATATTCTGTTCGGTGAAACCAAAGCCTGGTTTGAAATGAACAGAATGAAAATAAAAGAAGAGAAAACACAGAGGATGATATGTAGTCTCAGTGTTACTGGAGTACCGGGTGACACAGCAGCCGTTAAACTACTGGGTTACTTCATTGACACCAAGTTAACCCGGCAACAACACACTAGACATGTGTGTTCCAAACTTTCACGGACCCTGTAACTCTTGAGAAAACTAAAAAATATAATCTCAGAACAGTACTTGCTTATTGTGTACTACGCAATGTTCCCCAGCCACATCAGTTATGGGCTGTTGCTATGGGGCCACTCTGCTGGCTGTAAGGATGTGCTCTTACTGCAAAAGAAAGCAATGAGGATCATTACCTCTTGCATAAAAACTGACCACTGCAAACCTATTTTTCCTAGACTGGGTATGCTCACTGTGTTCAGCCAGTATATATTTAACTGCCTCATGTACATAAAGATAAACCAAAAGACCTGCACGAAGAGGAGTGACATCCATCAACACTGCACCCGTAGTAAAGACAGTCTAGACAGACCAAGATGTTGTTTAACAAAGACACAAAGCAGCTTCCCAATGGTAGCTATAAAATCATTTAATGGACTACCAAAGGAAATACAATTATTACCACTGGAGCAATTTAGAAAAACTATCCTGTGTAAATTAAAAGAGAAACCGATGTACAGCATTAAAGAATTTTTTTTGCAGCGATATCACAGTGACTACCTAACTTTTAACTTGATGTCAAGAATAGACTATTCGTGTTTTGTTTGTTCTTGTATTAATGTTATTGTGCAGTTATTGTTAAGTGGATATTATGCTCAATTTATGTTAAAATATGTGTAATCTGATCACAGTTGTTAGATTCATTTTATTGTGATGCAAATATTGTAATTTTGACGCTGTCTGTCCAGCCGTGGCTGGTGAATGACAAAGATTTGGTAATAAAATTGAGTGTCCATGGTTTTGGCACAAATCAAAGGAGGTTTGAGGCAAGCGCTTGCGACGCGCCCAGATGTTTGTTGTGGACTTAGTATTGTTAGTGCACTGGTGGTGCTCAAAAGTGCGTTTCTCTTTGTACAGAAGTACACTACAGTAGGGAAAAATGAGTACGGGTAACTGGTCCAACAAGGAAATATTACAATTCTTCGAATATTATCAAGCAGAATCCTGCATTTGGGACCCGAGGAATAAAGACCATAAAGATAAGAAACAAGTAGCTGATGCCTGGAGTCGTCTTAGTGAGTGTTTAAAGAAATCTGTCAAGGAGATTAAAAAAAAAAAAAAAATTCTTATGGTCACATTTCGTAAACATTTAAATAAGAAGCAAGATTCTATTTGTTCTGGCTCAGGTATAAATTTATTTAATTGCATTTACAGGACGTAGACAAATTTGATAAATATATGATTGTAAGACAGTGTATATTTTACAAAGTTCTATACGTATTTTTACTGACCCAGTTGTGTTACTAACAAAATGGCAATCCCATCCCTGATGTCCAGGCAGAGCTTCAAGGAATCCTCAAAACCTCAGGCCCCCTACAAAACCTTTCACCTGACTCCATTAACCTCATTACCCCACCGACACCCTGCACCCCCACCTTCTACCTACTTCCGAAGATTCACAAACCCAATCATCCCGGCCGCCCCATTGTGGCCGGTTACCAAGCCCCTACAGAACGAATCTCTGCCTACATAGAGCAACACCTTCAACCCATCATGTGCAGTCTCCCATCCTTCATCAAAGACACCAACCACTTCCTCGATTGCCTGAAATCCTTACCCAGCCTGTTACCTCCAGAAACCATCCTTGTAACCATTGATGCCACTTACTTATACACCAATATCCCACAAGCCCAGGGCCTTGCTGCGATGGATGTATATATATATATAAAAACTTTCCCGGTGGGATAAACAAAAAGAAAAAAAAGAAAAGAGATGACTTACCAAAAGGACCGGCTCGTCGATAGAAACAAATAAACTAAATAAAATCACACACAAACACACATACAAGCTTTCGCTTCTTTGCTTTCTACAGTTCTACAGTACGTCTGCCTAAGTGTACTTGCGTCTGTGTAAATGTGTGGGTGTGTGTGTATTTGTTTACCCTCCTTTTTTCTCCCCAAGGTAAGTCTTTCCTGTCCCGGGATTGGAATGACTCCTTATCCACACCCTTAAAACCCTCATCATTTCCTTTTCCCTCTCCTTCCCTTCTGCCTGACGCAGCAGCTAGGCTGCGAAAGCTTGTATGTGTGTTTGTGTGTGATTTTATTTAGTTTATTTGTTTCTATCAATCTACAGTTCTACAGTATGTCTGCCTAAGTGTACTTGTGTCTGTGTAAATGTGTGGGTGTATGTGCATTTATTTACCTTCCATTTTTTCCCCCAAGGTAAGTCTTTCCTGTCCCGGGATTGGAATGGCTCCTTACCCCCTTCCTTAAATCCCTCATCATTTCCTTTTCCCTCTCCTTCCCTTCTGCCTGATGAAGCAGCTAGGCTGCGAAAGCTAGCATTTTTGAGTGTGTGTGTGTCTGTGTGTTTATTTGTTGCTATTACTGCCTGTGCCCCTTCGCCTGGTAAGTGTTCTTCATCTATTTTTTACGTATATTTTTTTCCTGTTAGGAATTTTTCCTCTATAATATATATATATATATATATATATATATATATATATATATATATATATATATATATATATATATATATATATAAATAGACGAAGATTACTCACCATGCGAAGGAGCACAGGTGTGACAGCATCACAAATAAATAAATGAATACACACACACACACACACACAATCGCAAGCTTTCGCAACCCAGTTGCGTCTTCAGGCAGTAGGGAAGGAGAGGGAAAAGGAAATGATGAGGGTTTTAAGGAAGGGGGTAAGGAGCCATTCCAATCCCGGGAGAGGAAAGACTTACCTTGGGGGAAAAAATGGAGGGTAAACAAATGCACACATGCCCACACATTCACACAGACACAAGTGGGCATGTGTGCATTTGTTTACCCTCCATTTTTTCCCCCAAGGTAAGTCTTTCCTCTCCCGGGATTGGAATGGCTCCTTACCCCCTTCCTTAAAACCCTCATCATTTCCTTTTCCCTCTCCTTCCCTACTGCCTGAAGACGCAACTGGGTTGCGAAAGCTTGCGATTGTGTGTGTGTGTGTGTATTCATTTATTTATTTGTGATGCTGTCACACCTGTGCTCCTTCGCCTGGTGAGTAATCTTCGTCTATTTTTTATATTTTATTTTTCCTGCTAGGAATTTTTCGTCTTAATAATCGTTATATATATATATATATAAATTGATGAAATGAAACTTATAGAGGGAAACTTTCCCGGTGGGATAAATAAAAATAAAAATAGAAAAGAGATGACTTACCAAAAGGACCGGCTCGTCGAGAG
The DNA here is from genome assembly GCA_026315105.1 of Locusta migratoria. Lineage (NCBI taxonomy): Eukaryota > Metazoa > Arthropoda > Insecta > Orthoptera > Acrididae > Locusta > Locusta migratoria. The sequence continues at coordinate 75,866,948 of CM048752.1, read as the reverse complement.
AAACAAATAAAATCACACACAAACACACATACAAGCTTTCGCCACCACTGGCAGCTTCTTCAGCGTTTCGATATGTCAGTGTGTGTGTATTTGTTTACCTTCCTTTTTTTCCCCTAAGGTAAGTCCTTCCACTCCTGGGATTGGAATGACTTCTTTTGCACTTCCTTAAAACCCATATCCTTCCCTTTTCCTCCCCTTTTTTCCTCTTTTTCCTGAAGAAGCTGCCAGTGGTGGCGAAAGCTTGTATGTGTGTTTGTGTGTGATTTTATTTGTTTCTCTCGACGAGACGGTCCTTTTGGTAAGTCATCTCTTTTCTATATATATATATATATATATATATATATATATATATATATATATATATATATATATATATATATATATATATATATATATATATATATATATACGTAAAAAATAGATGAACACTTACCAGGCGAAGGGGCACAGGCAGTAATAGCAACAAATAAACACACAGACACACACACACTCAAAAATGCTAGCTTTCGCAGCCTAGCTGCTTCATCAGGCAGAAGGGAAGGAGAGGGAAAAGGAAATGATGAGGGATTCCCCTCTCCTTCCCTTCTGCCTGATGAAGCAGCTAGGCTGCGAAAGCTAGCATTTTTGAGTGTGTGTGTGTCTGTGTGTTTATTTGTTGCTATTACTGCCTGTGCCCCTTCGCCTGGTAAGTGTTCATCTATTTTTTACGTATATTTTTTTCCTGTTAGGAATTTTTCCTCTATAAAATATATATATATATATATATATGGCCACTACGGTCGGGGGTTCAAATCCCCCCTCGGGCATAGATATTTGTGCCGTCCTTAGTTGTAAGTAGTTCATAAGTAGTTTGTAAGTTTCGGGACTGATGACCCCGTAGTTAAGTCCCTTAAGCTTAACAAACATTTGAAACTGGGCAACCTGGCATATTATAATGAAGGTTATTTTAGAATGTAATGCTAAGTGGTAATTTAATCAAACCAGAACCAAACAGTGATGGTTATGTTTCAAAATCAGCTGCTTGGACTACAGCAAATCCAAAGGCAAAGGAACGTCTTGTTTTGTAACTAGATACTTAGTGTTGCCACATGTGAAACCACAAAAGATGTCCCAGAGAGATGCACCAGATTTATTATACTCAGTCTGCTCAAAATATTGACTTGTTATGACACAATTTTCATAATACTGAATGGGAGCCGCGGTGGAGTAGCCGGGCGGTCTAAGGTGCCTTGCTGCGGACTGCGCGGTTGCCAAAAGTATATCATATTTATGTGGAATGGCATGATCTTGCACAAGAAGACAAAACATGGCATAAATTACAGAAAAGATGTCTGAATTATGAGCTGCGGATACAATGAAGAGACAACTCAAATGTAGCAACTGCAATGTTTTCAAAATCCATAGGAAATATGTCAGTCCAGCTACGAAGCAAAAATAAAACTGACTGTGCACAAAAAGAAAACAATTCAAGAGAATGTGACACAAAGAAGTGTTTTTCTTGTCGTAAAAGTTGACATTTTTCTACAGACAGGTTTGGTGTGTTTTAAATGCGAACGTGAAGGTCATATTTCTAAGAACTGTCCTGACCGTGGTGATTCTGCAATGCTAACAGTTGTGAATACATTACAATCAGAAATACCAAGAATGATGATATCCAAGATTTATCTGCAAATATAGTTATGTACAAACGTGATGAATGGTTCATTGATAGTGGTGCTACACATCATGTGGCAAACAATTGTGATTTGATTGTTTTGTACAATACTTTCAATATGCAGAAGAAGGTGGATGGTGCTAAGAATGAGCATATCAAGGCATTTGGAAGTGGTCGAATCAGTGTTGAAACTTTTGATGGAAGAAGGTGGACAAGACAAAACTTTGATGATGTGTGGTATTGTCCAGACGGTGCTTGTAATATATTCTCAGTTAGAAAGGTTGGAGAAAAAGATATTGATCTAAGTGTCAATAATGATGGGAAATTATGGTTCTTTTACGAAACAACATACCAACTGCTGTTGCTCTTTCTGAAAGCAAGAATGAACTGTATTGTTTGGCAGTGAAAGTGATTAAGCAAGAAAGGTCTTGTGTTGTAAAAGAAGTTACTGACACACACCAAATGTGGCATGAAAGATTTGGACACCAGAGTAAACGTCATGTATAATCACTCTTGAAAGAACATGATATTGTTGTAAATGTATAAATATTTGATGGCCAATTTTAAATATTCCCGATATCTTAATATACATATAAATTGAGGTGTTTGTGCCTATATTTCACTCTGCAGCCAAGACTACACATCGCAAACGAATAGTGTTTGTATGTGGTAGTAGTCTCGCATTGTGCTCTATGGTGGTAGAGGTTTGATAACAATAAGGGGGTGGAAGATATGGAAGTTGAAAGTTACCAACTTATATAAAATTCTTTGTGTGGGAGTGTTGCTCTTCAATAAAAGCTACACAATAGAGATGAACAATATGTGATGTTGTTGTTGTTGTTGTTGTTGTTGTAATACGTCTAGTTGTACACCATGGCAGTTCCGTGTTGATTGCTATAAGAGGGTGGAAGATATAGTGATTGAAAGTTGCCAGCCTATATAAAATTCGGATTGAAGACCATCAATGACTTTTGACACTATAATAGCAAAGAGCGAAACGTGATGCACATTCTTCAGTTGTTTTTCTGCAACAAGCGTACAAATAAAGAAAAATAAGTGCATATTGCAGTTTGAAAAGTAAAACTACTAAGAAAGATGCCAAAGCACAAGAAAGAAATTTCGCGTTCTCGATCCGTTTCTAAAAGACAGAAAACGGTGCTGAAAAGTGAATCTACAGACGGTAGAAACTTGAAATTTGTATATGTTATTTATCTTACACTGTAGACGTTGGCAGCTTTTCCATTTTCCCATCTCTAAGGGGGTTAAATAAGGGATTGATGGTTTTTCAAAAATACGTTGCTATTACGGTACTTTTGAAGAAAGAAATACAAAACTTAGAATTTAGATTTTTGATAGGAATTTTAAAAACAAGTTTCGATTTTTTTCAAAAAGTGGGTGAAATAAGGGAATGTCTTTTAAGGGTATTACTAAGACTATTTTGATGCTAGAAATCCAAAAATTTGGATCTGAAACCATGGTTAGAATTAATAAGAAAAAAAAAAAAAAAAAAAAAAAAAAAAAAAAAAAAAAAAAAAAAAAAAAAAAAAAAAAAGAGTTTCTAGACGTTTTGAATTTTGCCCTAAATGGTGCAATAGGGGGTGGCAATTTGTATCAAAATACTTGATTGATAATTAATAATATAGTAAGGACAGTTTACAACACACCGCAAAGATTCAAAGTGTGGCAGCCAGAGGTCATGGTTGTATGACTGTGTTGTGTGCCTGTGTGATTGCGTGAGTGTTCTATTTTCTGAAGGAGGTCATGGCCGATAGCTGAAAGTGTCGTATGTGTGTGTGTCTTTTGTATGTGCCTGTCGCAGCTCGTCGGCACGTCTTTGCTGTAAGTTATAAGCTGTCCTTACTATATTATTAATTCCAACCTGGACTTTCCATTATTATACTTGATTGGTAAAGCATTTTTAAAGCTAAATCTATGAACTTTTGTATACAAATAAAATTATTGATCCTTTGACCTCACTCAATGGAAAATATATGGTGTATGGATACCCAACGCACATCCACATTATACTACATTATAATGTATATCATCAGCAACATTCAACAAATTTATATGAAACTGTCACATAGATACACAGTACCACAGCTTCAAAATTGTGTTTATGTATTAAACTGAATGTTATGATGTGGTACAGGACACTAAAAAATGCACTCTATGATCAGTTCTAGTTATAATGTTCTTCTCTGTCAACAAGTATAATACAAATAACTCTAAAAATCCACACTGTGTGACAGCACATCTCTGAAGAATTCATAAATCAAACCATTACACGATAGGAATTTTACTTGTATTTTTGGTTTTGCTCACAGTTGGATCTTGGACAAATGTCCCTATCCTAATTTCTAGGTCTGGAAGCCTTCAGGTTTTTAACCATAATTTCTTGGTATCTACAGGGACAATACTTGTAATATTTAGTTCGGTTCTTGGGGAATAAACAGTTTTGTTTCTATCCTCTTGCTCTGTTTGTGTCTCCTTCCACAAAATAACTTGTAAAGAGCTCTTGCCATATTATCTTAGCTTATTGAGAGTGACAGTGTATAAATAGGGTGAAATTTTCCCAATCAAAACATTGTTTCTTAAGAGTCAAACTGTACTCATTATTAGCCTTAACAGTCAAAGTGTTTCCAACTGCACATATTACATGTCCCTTAGTAAGATTTCTAAGCTGCTTGTTTTTTTACCCCCCCCCTTCTCCCTGTGATTAAAAAGTGGTCAGAAATTGTGTACTCGTATAAGTAAACCCAAATCTATGTTTGGTTTTCGGGCCATTATATTTGTATTTTCAATTAAAATAAAACAGGACTGTACTCATTTGAATCATTCAAAATCAAATGTCTGCACATCTATCAGACCAAACTGCGTTGTCATCAGTCCATAGCTTACAAACTACTTAAATCTAGGTAAACTAACCTACAGACAAACACACACACCCATGCCCCAGGGAGGACTCCTCCATGGCGACAACCGCGCCCTCCGCAGCAAGACACTTCAGACCGCTCGGCTACTCCACCATGGCTTTGAATCATTCCCCTGTGCTCTGTATATGGTGAGTTGATTACAGTGTTATTAGCTATTTTGAAAGTTCTGTAATTGCTATGCATTTGTTATAGATACATTAATCTTTATTAAAATACATGTGACTGAAAAGGGAATCTGTTGTACTTCACAAATCAGTGATGTTTCAGAAGATGATGCTAATTATGACCATTTAATAAGCTAATTTGTTTTACTTCTGTTAGAGGTTTTAAATTTGACAAGGACACAGTACAGTCTTGCCAGTATGGAGAGTTGTGATGACTTTGAAATGGTACTAACTTGTCAGGTACAACCTTCAAATACTAGGTTCAGTATAAATTACAAAAGACAACAGCTTTAAAATTTTGAATTTATTTTGTTGCCTACAATGGCAGTTCCACATATGTACAATAAACAATAATTGCCATTGGAGAGTGTACATGTTTAATTCCATGAACGTAAAGTGATTTGTTTACACAATCATGTCAAACCAATTGAATCTAAGTTAATAATGGGCAAGTCTTTAGAGGAAATTTTACACGAAACACGTGAAATTGAAGAAGTAATTGAGGAAGAAGGCTGTAGCCTCGTGGATGGTGCAAAGGATGATGAACTATTACACGTATTGGCCTAGCACAAGTTGGTGTAGACTGAATATAAATATATCTTCCTTACTGAAGATTTAGTCCTGGTTAGAGTGAATCATTATGTAAAAACCATAATAACGAGAGAGGTCCAACTTAAGTTGAGCCTCTATCAGGTTTTCCTTTGGTTGAGATTGTCATAAACATGTATTTATATAATATTCTCTTGAAGCATATAGCTGAATAAACTTTAAAGTGAAGAAGTAACTTTAAAATCCACTATTTATTATAGTGATAACTATACAGATTAATATTCAAAAAGTTAACCATGCTTGACATTCAGCAGCAGAATAATCAACAATACATTCTTTTGTTTCAATAACTATGCACACTCTTTAACCATGGAATTTGTATCCTGGGACTTCTACTTGCTGCTGCAGCCTCTACCATAATCTGAAACAGATTCTGGCGGCAGCTTCTGTCTTGAATAGGCCCAATTATATTCCCATAAATTGAATAGGGAGATACTATACTGAGAGATGAATTTGACAGAGCCTTGAAAGACCTAGGTCGGAACAAGGCCCCAGAAGTAGATGACATACCCTCAGAGCTACGAAAGTCTCTGGGAGAGCCAGCCATGACAAGACTATTTGAACTGATGTGTAGGATGTATGAGACAGGCGAAATGCCCTCAGACTTTAAGAAAAATGTAATAATCCCCATTCCAAAGAAATCAGGCGCAGACAGGTGTGAAAATTACAGAACTGTCAGTTTGATAAGTTATGGTTGCAAAATTTTAACACGAATTATCTACAGGAAAATGGAAAAGCTGGTAGAAGCTGACCTCGGGGAAGATCAGTTTGGATTCAGGAGGAACGTAGGAACCCGGGAGGGCAATACTCACTTTACGTCTTATCTTAGAAGGTAGATTAAGGACAGGCAAACCTACATTTTTAGCTTTTGTAGATTTGGAGAAAGCATTTGACAATGTTGACTGGAATACACTCTTTCATATTCTGAAGTCAGCAGGGGTAAAATACAGGGAAAGGAGAGTTATTTACAACTTGTACAAAAGCCAGTCCGCAGGTATTAGATTCAAAGGGCATGAAAGGAAAGCATCAGTTGGGAAGGGAGTAAGACAGGGTTGTAGTCTTTCTCCAATGTTATTCAATTTGTACATTGAGCAGGCGGTGAAGGAAAGCAAGGAAAAATTTGGAATAGGGATTAAAGTTCAGGGGGAAGAAATAAAAACATTGCGTTTTGCTGATGACATAGTAATTCTGTCAGAGACAGCAAAGGACCTGGAAGAGCAGTTGAATGGAATGGACAGCGTGTTGAAGAGAGCATATAAAATGAAGATCAACAAGAGCAAAACAAAAATAATGGAATTCGGTCTTAGAAAATCAGGCGATGCTGAAGGAATTAGATTAGGTAACGAAACAATGAAGGTGGTAGATGAGTTTTGTTACTTGGGTAGTAAAATAACATGTGATGGTTGCAGTACAGAGGATATAAAATGCAGAATGGCAATGGGAAGAAAAGCATTTTTGAAAAAGAGTAGTTTGCTAACATCGAATATTAATTTAAGGGTAAGGAAGTCATTTCTGAAGGTATTTGTGTGGAGTGTTGCCTTGTACGGGAGTGAAACATGGACGATAAGCAGTGCGGACAGGAAGAGAATAGAGGCTTTTGAAATGTGGTGCTACAGAAGAATGCTGAAGATTAGGTGGGTAGATCACATAACTAATGAAGAGGCACCGAACAGAATTGGTGAGAAAAGGAATTTTTGGCATACCCTGACTAAAAGAAGGGATCGCTTGGTAGGACACATTCTTAGACATTGAGGAATCGTAAATTTAGCATTGGAGGGAAGTGTGTGGGGTAAAAATTGCAGAGGGAGACCAGGGGCGCGTATAGTAAGCAGATTCAAGTGGATGTGGGTTGTCGTTCTTATGAGGAGATGAAAAGGCTTGCTCAGAATAGAGTAGGGTGGAGAGCTGCATCAAACCAGTCTCCGGACTGAATACCGTAATAATAATATAAATTGAATAGCAAAGCTTTGGGTATCTCAAGGTGATAGAATAGGGATTTTAGTTTGTGCCACTTCAATGATGGCAGTGACGTTATTCTGGTGCCTCAAAAAGCGAGGCAGCCACCACCTAAAGGAAGGAGAAATACAGCACAGGCTGATAAACGAGGCCCTGGGCATAATCAAATCACTTGGCCAGAATGTCAGAAGACCTGCGGCACAAGCGCCGAGGCCCCAGTGTCATACATTTGGAGAATATGTGGCCTCAAAAGTGAGAAACTACAGTGATAAAGTTCAAAATATTGTGCAATTTAAAATTAACAAAATTTTATTTGAAGCAGATATGGCTACTTTTGATGAAGTATTCACAATGACTACTATGTTTAATAATGATGATTTCACTTCAATTATTTTTTGTAATACCAACCTTCCACATCCATGTGAAGGGCAACCAATCAAAACATACATTGTCCACTTCTGGACAAAACTGAGTTTTGTGTGGTATTTCATGTTCCCTACATGTACCTGCATTAATTTATATATTTACACACTCTCTTGACATAACAAATCAGTGTCAACATGGTGAATAACAATTTCATTTTACATTAATTTCATGAATACTGTGTAATGTAACTTGAAGTAGCAAGAAACAACTTATAAGAAGTAAAGAAGAGTTAACTTTGTAAAAGTAGCTTAAGTGAGTCATGAGTAGGGATATAAAAATTGAAAACAAACTCCTTAGTATTTTGATGACTCTTCTAAACCATTTGATAACATTGACAAAACTGAGCATTAGATCCACTCTGATATTACAAGACCTACAGGAGCATGATCTAATAAAGAAAAAAAAGGAAGCAGGACTAATTACTGGATAGTTAAAGATTCAGAATATACTGAAAAGAACAAAGACTTTTTTTGTGTGTGCACATTGCAAGTTTCATGCAACAGCTTCATTCCTGAACATATTGAATGTAATGTAAGGCGTTATAACAAGTACAGTAAGTTATGTAATATCTAAGGTAAGTAAACATTTTCAGAGATCTTGTGTAAAAATTTTAATAAACTGATGATTACTTGCTCCTCATAAGGGTCAGGCCATGGTACAGTATGCCACAGGTACTAAAATTCAAAAACTTTTAGTCACAACAAAGATTTGTGCAGAAAACTATATAGTTCAGAAGCTCAAGTTGCATTCCTTTTCAAAAAATTCGTAATGTTATTTTGTTACACAAGTTTAGGGGAAAAAATAAATAAATAAAAATATTTTACACAGTGCCATTTTCATAATTTTTGTCAGCCACATTTGTGTTTCTATGAAACAATCCATGTGAGCACTGAAGGTAGCCTAATAAAAGCAATTATTGTTAGCCAAATAAGATATTTGCTATGTTTATAAAAGGCAAAATTATTACCAAAATGTTAAAAATCACGGACAATTACTATACAGTTTTGTTATCCATAATTTCCTACATGAGGGCATTATATCTGCAGTACCAAAGGTCCACATAAAACATGAAAGCTTTCTACAGTATGTCTGCCTAAGTGTAAGAGTGTGTGTGTGTGTGTGTGTGTGTGTGTGTGTGTGTGTGTGGCGCGCGCGCGCGCGCGCGCGCGCGCGCGCGCGCGCGCGCGCTCTATTTATTTGTGCTACTATCGCACCTGTGTTCCTTTGCCTGGTGAGTAATCTTCATCTATTTTTTATATATAATTTTTCCTGCTAGGAATTTTTCGTCTATAATATCATTTTGACATGTTCCACATCCATGAGGTTCACCTCAACAAGGAGCTATTGAACAAACCAACTAATCTAATCTAATCTAATCTGTGATACATATTGTAAACAGAGAATGAAGAGGACCCATTCAGATGAAACAGAAATAGACATTTATTGTTGGTATTTTGAAATAGTTGAGCACATTCTGTGCAAAATAGCACAAAGTTTCTCTTCTTTCGATAAGCTGGAATTTTTCCACCTACTTTACTCTCAAAATTACAAAAATTATGAACGAAAATTTTCTGACCATTTAGTACATAAACTTTTCGCAATTTAGGGACCACAGTTAGACTATGTTACTTTAAAAATGAACTCACTGTACTGTACAGTTCACCTGAGTTCTCTTCTAAAAAGGTGTACGAGGTAGTTTCATTTATGAACGAGCACTGCTTGATTTCAGGGTTCAGTGATGTGTATAAATTAGGAACTTTGATACTGACAATTTCATGTAGTTCATCTTCAGTGGAAAGATCTTTTTCGGCTCTTAGAAGAAGCAACACGTATCTACGAAGCACACAATCTGAGGAAAGACTGAGCAACTTAAATCTACTTTACGTAGAGAAGTAAACTCTTACAATTCTTAAGAAGAAGTCCCCTTTCCATGACAACGTCATACTGAAATTCTTGTGCTTGTCCTAGGATAGATGCATTAAACCCATGTACAAGTGGCATCTTTGTAAGTAAATCTATTTATAATTTTCTTTAAAATCAATTCTAACGAGACTGAGATGTCAATTCTGTTGAGAGTATTTAAAAAAATCGATGTTATTATTCACAACTTGAGCATCATTCTACAGTATGTGTGGCTTCCTCAGTGGTGAGATTATTAATTTCAGTTTCAGTTGCTGCTTGTGACTGTCTCCACAGTTAGCCGACTATTACTATAGCACCCAGATACGTCGCCAGCGCCCGGCCACAGCTACACCTCTCACCGACTCGGACCGATACTCTTAATGACGAACATAGCGAAGTCAACTGGTACCAATCTTGCACGATTCTCGATACAAACGTCTGTCGCAGATAGCAAGCGACCACTACTGGCCTCACTTTCCGACTGGACTGTCACAGAGCTTTTCTTTCCCCTCGGAACTAGCCTCTGTACTTTTTTCTGTCTGCCCTTAAAACCACTATCGTTAATTTGTTTTTTGTGCACTATCTATCCTGCCCACATATATGAACATCACAGACCTGAGTGCTGTGATCTCAATTGAATTACTAACAAATGCAGAGGTGCTAGTGTGGGCGTGGAGGGGCCCCCACTCTTTCTGCAAAAAATAAAAATGAACTCCAAATTCTACCCCTGATACATTCAGTAATTTTAAAAGGTTGTCATATCCACGCCAAAAGCCAAGTCTTAATTGATTTATTAATTAATAAAAATGGGAAAACGAAGTATTGAGAAGCAGAATGTCCTGTAGCGTGGCAGGAGACGCCACGAGGTAGGTCGCAGGCCGCGCGGATGCCAGACAGGAGGCACAAAGGCGACTCTGTGTGCGCTGGATAAGAGGGTCGCTGAGTCAGCAATTACGATAGTCAGTATTTCTGGAGAGACAGAGAGCATGCGATGAGAAGAGGAAAGAGAGAGGGCAGCACTCCGTCCTGAGGAGCCAATGAGAGGCTCAGGACGCAGTGTGTGACTGTATTAGGAGAGGCGCCTCTGATCTTTCGCCCAGCCTCTGAAGAACGACTGAATGCTAGTGCACTATCACAGCCAATGAGAAGGCGAGTAGTCTTCGACGCCGCTCCCGCAAGCGCGTGAGAGGTCGAAGGGGAAAACGCGTACAAAACTTAGGAGCAGGCCGCTCCTAGGTCAGTTGTTGGGCGTAGTCACTTGGAAGCAGAAGGTAGGAGCTGCAGGCAGGCAGCCGGGAGAGATAGGCAGCGGTAGCTGCAGGACCTGATGGGCTTCAAGAAGTAGTCAGGGGACTCTGTTCTTTAGTCGTGTGGGTAGTACTGACGGGTTCTTATTAAGGCAGACGGAACAGTGTCAAACAGAAATCGTCTCTGTATAAGACTTGGCCACTTAGTGGAAGATACCTCACCCAGACAGTTTGCCTGTTAACTTATCTGAATAAACTAGAAATTGTTAAACTTAAACAGAAGGTTTATTTCAGTAGTAAAATCCTTATAATCCCTATAGTCAATCCCAGGGATAACAACTTCTTAGCCAAAGTCTCCATCTCAATTCGGTCAACAGCTAAAATCCCTTATAACGAACCGTGTCGCCCAATCCCTTGCAATAACCAAGTTTGGGACGTAACAAGGTACAAGTGAGGCTGTCCAAAGAGTGTCAAAATAAGATAGGTCTAAGACGTAGTTTTTTTCACTATTCATCTGTATTTTTCATAACATTCGTATTCACAACTTATTACTACCTCAAAAATTCTACAATCTCGTACTGCAATGTCAACAGCTCGTAATCACTTTTAAAATATGCACTTCTCTCGACACAAATGAGAAATTTGTCTGTCTCGCTTCGTAACGCTATCGGGCCCAGAAGATTGCTTGCCGCCAGGCGGCTCCACTCGCCCTGGATCCTGTGTGCTGCCTACTGTCGCCAGGGCCCCTCTACGTGAATCTGTAGCGAGTCCTCGTGGATTCCACCTCTCCACTCGTTTGGTCTTTCTCGCTGTCTCCTCCTGCGGGAAGAGAGATCGGTATTAATCCATTCGAGGCACACGTCCTGCCCAAATGCGAGTCGCTCGACTGTCGTCGGCCGTAACGTGTTTCGCCTGCGTTTATACCAAATTTGTATGTTCATTATGTTTTTAGAAATATGGAATTTTCAAATGTTTAAACAAACACCAATTTTTGGAAATGTTTTTGCAGCATTTTACAACTGTTTCTGCACTATCTATTACTTTTAAAAATAAATGACAATTGTCAAAGTGTGACTTTATACATATTTTTCTGGTAACAGAATTTCCCATTCACTATTCTTATCCACTAAATGAACTGAAAATATTTTTGCAGATCAAATAATTTATATAATGAAAGTTGCTATAAAAATGAAATAACACAATTTGAGTAATAAATTACAGACGACAGTGTTCGTGGCTCACACTAGACTTATGTCAACTTTATTATTAATGCGCAAAATACAGTTGGAATAAATACGCAATCATCACGAGGCAACGAATTGACGGGCACCACTGAAGTGATGAGATGTTGCGGCATTACACGGTTGCAGCGGCAGTATCGAAGACGATGATAAACTGAAGTGCGAGGTCCCCCGCACTGAGTGCAGCTCAGTACGACACTGCCAGAGTGGCAGGAGATCACAGCAGAGCACGACCAGTGGTCCATTGATAGCATCCGAAGAGGTCCGTCTAGGCCAAAAGGTTGTTTTTAAAACGATTAGCTAATGAGTCATCAAACACGGGTTGTCAGTACCCCTCTCAGCACTGCATTTGCCACAGAAGTCTGTGCTTCTCCCCCCCTCCCCGCACTTTCCGAACTGTTTAGTTCAGTGATCAAGAGTACAGCATGCCAACAAATTTCTCCATGACACCCACTGACATATATACACAGTATGCTCAGCCACAGGATATTGGGTGCCCCCAGGAGAACAGTACATCTGTGACCATTCGTCTGCTCAGCCAATTCATTGGTTGTCATGCCGACACAAAAGGCTGCACAGTGGACATGTGTCACTTGATACGTGACGTATGTTGTCTCACATGTGGCCCTGCCTTGAATAGGGTAGGTTATTCCTGTGCTGGTGCTGGAGTATGTGGTTATAGGAAGATGCATTGGACAGATTTTGCAGGGCTAGGAACCATTAGGTAATGAGGGTGGTTTTGGTATGCCGTAAGGTCGGACGAGAATGTTGCGAAGGTTGGGAGGATTGTGGGCGGCTGCTCTGGGTGGAGTTGGAAGAACAGTTTGGAGTGACGATTTCATCTCAGGGCACAATTTGAGAAAGTCGTAGCCCTGACGGAGCAATTCGTTGAGGCATTCCGTGCCGGGAGGTTAACGGGTGACTAAAGGGATGCTTCAGCGTGGTCTGGGGTTAGGAACATTGTTCCTGGAAGGGGAGAAACGGACTGCTCAGGAGATCTGCTTGCCGACGAGGTCTGTAGGGTAGTTGCGGGATAGGTTATTGTTGTAGGTGGTAATGGATTCATTACTCCCTTTGGGAGGGAGGACTGAACAAGGTGAAGGTGAACGTCAAGGAGGCGATCCCCCTTGGTACACAAAACAGGTCAGGACACTGTTGCAAAAGCAAAGGAAAAGGCATACTAAATTTAAACGAACACGAAATCTCCAGGATTTGCGATCGTACTCAGAAGCTCGAAATTTAGCGAGGATTTCAATGCGAGATGCCCACAATATTTATCACAACGAAACTCTTTCTTGTAATTTGACTGAAAACCCAAAGAGATTTTGGTCATATGTTAAATATACTCAGGGCAAATCACAAACAATACCTTCACTACGTGATAGTAATGAAGATCCTGCCGATAACAGCGCTACTAAAGCAGAGTTACTAAACTTAGCTTTTAGAAACTCATTCACCAAAGAAGACGAAACCAATATTCCAGATTTCGAATTACGAACAGATGCCGTAATGAGTCACGTAAAAGTAGATATCATCGGAGTAGTGCAGCAAATAAAATCACTTAACAAGAACAAGTCTTCTGGTCCGGATTGTATACCCATTAGATTTCTATCTGAAGCGATAGCTCCTTACTTAACAGTCATATACAACCACTCTCTCATAGAAGGATCTGTACCAAAAGATTGGAAAGTTGCACAGGTCACACCTATATTCAAGAAAGGCAGTAGGAGTAACCCACTAAACTACAGGACTATTTCATTGACGTCAATTTGCACCAGGGTTTTGGAACATATCCTGTATTCAAATATTATGAATTATCTCGAACAGAACGATCTATTGACCCAAGGTCAACACGGATTAAGAAAATATTGTTCATGCGAAACAACTAGCTCTTTATTCACATGAAGTGATGGGTGCTATCGACAAAGGTTCGCAAATCGATTCCATATTTCTTGATTTCCAGAAGGCTTTTGACACCGTACCTCACAAACAGCTTTTAATCAAATTGCGTGGTTATGGTATATCGCCCCAAATTTGCGATTGGATAGGGGATTTCTTGTCAGAGAACAGTTCGTAGAAATCGATGGTAAGGCATCGACTAAAACAGAGGTGATATCGGGCGTTCCACAGGGTAGTGTTATTGGTCCTCTGCTATTCCTTATTTACATAAACGATTTAGGGGAAAATCTAAGTAGCTCTCTTAAGTTGTTTGCAGATGACGCCGTCATTTACCGTCTAGTGAAATCATCTAAGATCAAAACCAACTGCAGAACGATCTGAATAAGATATCAGTATGGTGTAAAAATTGGCAATTGGCTCTAAATAATGAGAAGTGTGAAGAGTATGAAGAGAAATCCGTTAAACTTTGTTTACAAGATAAATCAATCAAATGTGAAGGCCGTAAACTCCACAAAATACCTAGGAATTACTATTTCTTCAAACCTAAACTGGAAAGAACACGTAGATAATATCGTGGGAAAGGCGAACCAGAGACTACGTTTTATTGGCAGAACCCTTAAAAGATGCAACACAACTACTAAAGAAACTGCATACACTGTGCTTGTCCATCCATTTCTGGAGTATCGCAGCCCAGTGTGGGATCCTTATCAGTTGGGTTTGACGGAGGACATCAAAAGAGTCCAAAGAAGGGCAGCTCGTTTCGTATTGTCACGATACAGGGGAGACAGCGTTACGGAAATGATACAGGATCTGGGATGGGAATCATTACAACAACGGCGCTTATCGCTGCGGCGTGAGCTACTTGCGAAACTCCAATCGCCAACATTCTCCTCCGAATGCGAAAATATATTGTTGACTCCCACTTACATAGGTAGAAATGATCATCAGAATAAAATACGAGAAATCAGAGCTCGAACAGAGAGATTCAGGTGTTCATTCTCCCCCGCACAATATTCGAGAATGGAATGGGAGATAAATAGTATAATTGTGGTTCGATGAACCCTCTGCCAGGCACTTTAATGTGATTTGCAGAGTATCCCATGTAGATGTAGATGGAAGGTGGCTTGAGTTTTAGAGAAGGACCAGGTTCGAGAAGGAGTTGAACCCTGTCTAGAACAATTCTGACCAAAGGGATCCTCCTGCAGGCATTCCAGGAATTCCTCACATCAGCATTGCCTCCCAATCCCTCCTGAATAACATAGCAACCAATCCTTACAGTAGCCCAGCTGAATCCAAGAGCTGAAAGCAGACCTCTACATTGTAATTCTCCCAGCAGACAAGGGTTCCACACTGGGGTACTTGATCAAGGAGAGTAAAAAGCTTTTCACAAATGTCTGCCTTGGTGTGTGAGTGTATATGTGTATGTGTGTGGGTGTTTGTTTACCTTTCCTTTCCCCCCCCCCCCTAAGATAAGTCCCTCCACTCCCAGGATTGGAATGACTCCTAGTACACTGCCTTAAAAACCACACCCTTCCCTTTTTTCTCCTCCTTCCTTCCTCTTTTCCTGATGAAGCAACTTACTGTTGCAAAAGATTGAATTTTTGTGTTTGTGTTTTTTATTTGTGTATCTGTCAACGAGTCTGTGCTTTTGGTAAGTTAAACCATCTCTATTTTCTATACATATTTTTGCTACTGGGAATGTTAAACACACACACACACACACACACACACACACACACACACACACACACACACTCTTTGGCATGGCTCAGTACTAATGTAAAGTATCTCCGACTTCCGCAATCCTCAACCATCATCCTCATCATCTGGGTCATGAATTAGGTTCTCCTCCCAATTCCATTCCTGTTTTCTTCCCTTCTCTCCTACCTGATGAAGGAACCCTGTTCTGCAAGCTTTTTCTTTTTCGTCCTTTGAGTGACTATTGGTGGTTCAGAAGGTAATAGTTTGTTGTGTGATTGAATACCATGGTTTTAACTAAAAGTTGGTTATCGACTTCCAAATAAAAATACTTGCAACATATATAAACATGGCAGTGGAAATACTTTAAGTTATTTGAAGAGGAGGGAGGGAGAGGAGCAAGCTTGCATAAGATCTAGCAGTTGTTCTTTGCTTTGCACTGCATTGCATGCACAGCTCCTTTGGGTTGAGTAACAGCTTTTGCCAGCACCCAGTTTCACCAGAAGGTTACATCATATCACTGTTGATTCTACATTGGCAAGGTAGATGTGCAGAAGTATTTTTCGGTAGGAACAGATAGTGTTCGGTTTATTAGTTACATATTTTGTATATTGGAGCCACCTCAGATCCATACTCCATAAAACCTTGCATCCCTTAAGTTTTCCAAGTTTCAGGTGAAGTACCTAGGTGAGGCTAATGAATGATTCTCCTCTTCTGTGCAGTTTTCACGTTTTTTTTAACACACCTTCAGGGTGAACAGTCACAGATATTAACTAGTCTATGAATGGAGCACATTACTTTATACGGAACTATCAGGTTGTCTATACCAAAGGAGTGTTTTGATTTTGAGTCCCTTTTATCATGCCCAGCACTCACTTGTCATTAGTGAGTTAGTACATGAAACTCGAGATATATGTACTGTTAAGATATTTTGTGCAGTTATTTGTATTCCATTTTAAGTGGTAACACACATGGAAGTTGCTAATGAAGCGATTGATTTGTAATCAGGTTTTGAACATTTCAAGTTTTTCATGTAGGACATGCTGGTTTTATTGAGCAATTTTCTTGAGATAAATTAATTTTCTAAGTGAGGAATAAATTTTGTGATGTGTAGTCCCAAACAAGGTGATTACACCACCTTGATGCCCACAACCAGAGTTTCTGATAAGTAGTTAATTTTTACATTAATGAATAGCTGGTCAACTGTAGAGGCTGATATATTTGCGATGTAGGTTGAGGTTTTAAGTTTGAGAGGCTCTTATTTTTTTAGACTTTTGAAAAGTCTGTATTGAAGGATCTGCATATGATAACTCTTATGTTACTGTGCATTAGTTTAAGCAGTGATTATAAGCTTTATAGAAAGTTTCTAATGTCACCAATTAGTGCTCTGTACAAACGAATACAGCTATTCTTGCAAACTATTCCAGATACCTCCGCATCTTTGTTTACCTGTTTGTTTAGGAGAATGTATTGCTCCAGAATGTATTTTCCCCCCTTACACAGATGACTGCAACCCTGTTTGCAATTGTTTGACAAAAATAACCATGTACTGCAAAAATTTGGAAAACCACCTTCTGAAGTTTTTCCTTACCATTCTAGTGTTCTGTTCGATACAATAATTCCACACTTATTTCTTTTATAATAGTGCTGGAATATCACATACTTAACTAAATATAATAATGGAAAATCCAGGTTGGAATAAATATTTATTGCTGAATAGAACCAAATTTGAATTTAATTTTGAATTTTGTTTTAGAAACTTGTATTAATATGACTTGAAGTGTTAAAAATTGATTTATTTTTACTCTGTTGTGAAAAGTAAAATAAAAATTTGGTGACAATTTACTGGATACTTTTCATTCATAATAAAATGTGTATGTTCCATCACTTCATTAAAAAATAATCATTTGAGTGCATAGACCAATTTTCCCTGAAAGTTGTTGACAGATTTTGTAACCTATTTTGTGCTGAAGTAAGTGTAAAGGTAAGTTCAAATTGTAGCTGGAATGTTAAAGGAAATGTAGCTGAATTAAGCTACATTTCCTTTAACATTTCAATCAAATGAAATCAAATCAAAGGAAATGTAGCTGAATTAACCACCCCCATGAACCAGACATTGCCGAGGTGGGATGGCTTGCGTGCCTCACGATACAGATAGCCGTACCGTAGGTGCAACCACAGCGGAGGGGTATCTGTGGAGAGGCCAGACAAACGTGTGGTTCCTGAAGAGGGGCAGCAGCCTTTTCAGTAGTTACAGGGGCAAGAGTCTGGATGATTGACTGAGCTGGCCTTGTAACATCAGCTAATGTGGCTTTGCCACACAGTTACTGCGAACGGCTGGAAGCAAGGGGAAACTACAGCCGTTACTTTTCCCGAGGACATGCAGCTCTACTGTATGGAAATATGATGATGGCATCCTCTTGGGTAAAATATTCCGGAGGTAAAATAGTCCCCCATTCGAATCTCCGGACGGGGACTACTCAGGAAGATGTGATCATCAGGAAAAACAATACTGGCATTCTACGGATCGGGGCGTGGAATGTTAGATCCCTTAATCGGGTAGGAAAATTAGAAAATTTAAAAAGGGAAATGGATAGGTTGAAGTTAGATATAGTGGGGATTAGTGAAGTTCGGTGGCAGGATGAACAGGATTTCTGTTCAGGTGAGTACAGGATTATAAATACAAAATCGTTGGGGGTATCACAGGAGTAGGACTGATAATGAATAAGAAAATAGGAATGCGGGTAAACTACTATGAGCAGCACAGTGATCGCATTATCATTGTCAAGATAGATACAAAGCCAACACCGACAACAGTAGTACAGGTTTATATGCCAACTAGCTCTGCCGATGATGAGGAGATCGAAGAAATATATGAGGAGCTAAACAAAATTATTCAGACAGTTAAGGGAGAGGAAAACTTAATTGTGATGGGAGACTGGAATTCGGTAGTAGGAAAAGGAAGAGAAGGAAAAATAGTAGGTGAATATGGACTGGGCAGGAGGAGTGAAAGAGGAAGTCGCCTGGTAGAATTTTGCACAGAACATGATTTAATCGTAAGAAACACCTGGTTTAAGAATCACAAAAGAAGGTTGTATACATGGAAGAGACCAGGAGACACCGGAAGGTATCAGATAGATTTTATAATGGTAAGACATAGGTACCGGAACCAGGTTATAAACTGCAGGACACACCCAGGGGCAGATATAGACTCCGACCATAACTTGTTAGTCATGAACTGTAGGCTGAAGCTGAAAAAACTGCAGAAATGTAGGAAAATAAGGAGATGGGACTTAGATAAATTGAAGGAAAGTGAAGTTCTGGAGAATTTCAGAGGGAGATTTAGGCAACAATTGACAGAAACAGGGGGAAATAGAACAGTAGAAGAGGAATGGGTAGCATTGAGAGATGAAATAGTGAAGGCAGCGGAGGACAAAATAGGTAGAAAGGCAAGACCTACAAAAAATCCATGGATATCACAGGAAATACTACAGTTAATTGATGAAAGGAGAAAACATAAAAATGCAGTAAATGAAACAGGCAAAATGGAGTACAGGCGACTAAAAAATGAGATTGACAAGAAGTGCAAAATGGCTAAGCAGGAGTGGCTAGGAATGTATAGCAAGGGGAAAAGTAGATACCGCCTATAGGAAAATAAAAGAGACATTTGGCGACAAGAAAAGCAACTCTACGAATATCAAGAACTCAGATGGGAAACCAGTTCTAAGCAAAGAAGGGAAAGCTGAAAGGTG
The DNA here is from genome assembly GCA_026315105.1 of Locusta migratoria. Classification (NCBI taxonomy): domain Eukaryota; kingdom Metazoa; phylum Arthropoda; class Insecta; order Orthoptera; family Acrididae; genus Locusta; species Locusta migratoria. The sequence goes on along the minus strand of CM048752.1, from coordinate 75,847,464 downwards.
GAAAGAGTACATAGAGCAGCTCTACAAACGAAATGAACTTAGAGACGATATTGTAGAAAGGGAAGAGGAAGTAGATCAAGATGAAATAGGAGATACTATACTGAGAGATGAATTTGACAGAGCCTTGAAAAACCTAGGTCGGAACAAGGCCCCAGGAGTAGACGACATACCCTCAGAGCTACTAAAGTCTCTGGGAGAGCCAGCCATGACAAGACTATTTGAACTGGTGTGTAGGATGTATGAGACAGGCGAAATGCCCTCAGACTTTAAGAAAAATGTAATAATCCCCATTCCAAAGAAATCAGGCGCAGACAGGTGTGAAAATTACAGAACCATCAGTTTGATAAGTCATGGATGCAAAACTTTAACACGAATTATCTACAGGAGAATGGAGAAGCTGGTAGAAGCTGACCTCGCGGAAGATCAGTTTGGATTCAGGAGGAACATAGGAACCTGGGAGGCAATACTCACTTTATGTCTTATCTTAGAAAATAGATTAAGGAAGGGCAATCCTACATTTTTAGCTTTTGTAGATTTGGAGAAAGCATTTGACAATGTTGACTGGAATACACTCTTTCATATTCTGAAGTCAGCAGGGGTAAAATACAGGGAAAGGAGAGTTATTTACAACTTGTACAAAAGTGCCGACGACATTGTAATTCTGTCAGATACAGCAAAGGACCTGGAAGAGCAATTGAATGGAATGGACAGTGTGCTGAAAGGTGGGTATAAGATGAACATTAACAAGAGCAAAACTAGGGTAATGGAGTGCAGTGTAAGAAAATCAGTCGATGCTGAAGGAATTAGATTAGGTAACGAAACAATGAAGGTGGAGGATGTGTTTTGTTACTTGGGTAGTAAAATAACATGTGATGGTCGCAGTACAGAGGATATAAAATGCAGAATGGCAATGGGTAGAAAAGCATTTTTGAAAATGAGAAATTTGCGAACATCGAATATTAATTTAAGGGTAAGGAAGTCTTTTCTGAAGGCATTTGTGTGGAGTGTTGCATTGTACGGGAGTGAAACATGGACGATAAGCAGTGCGGACAGGAAGAGGATAGAGGCTTTTGAAATGTGGTGCTACAGAAGAATGCTGAAGATTAGGTGGGTAGATCGCATAACTAATGAAGAGGTACTGAACAGAATTGGTGAGAAAACGAATTTTTGGCTTACCCTGACTAAAACAAGGGATCGCTTGGTAGGAAACATTCTTAGACATCGGGGAATCGTAAATTTAGCATTGGAGGGAAGTGTTTGGGGTAAAAATCGCAGAGGGAGACCAAGATACGCGTATAGTAAGCAGATTCAAGTGGATGTGGGTTGCCGTTCTTATGAGGAGATGAAAAGGCTTGCTCAGGATAGAGTAGGGTGGAGAGCTGCATCAAACCAGTCTCCGGACTGAAGACCATAACAACAACAACAGCTGAATTAAATCTAAAATAAATCATAAGTTTTTCTAGCTGGGCAGTAAAATAAGGTTCGAAGTAGAGAGAGAAAAATGTATACTGGCACCGGCAAGCGTTCTACCACTGAGGTCCCACGTTCGAGTCCCAGTCTGGCACACAATTTTAATCTGGCAGGAAGTTTCATATCAGCACACACTCCGCTGCAGAGTGAAAGTTTCATTCTGGAAACATCCCTTAGGCTGTGGCTAAGCCACATCTCCACCACATCCTCTCTTCCAAGAGTGCTAGTCTTGCAAGGTTCCACAGGAGAACTTCTATGAAGTTTGGGAAGTAAGAGGCGAGGTACTGGCAGAATTGAAGTTGTGGGGGCAGACCACGAGTCGTGTCGGGTGAGCTCAGCGGTAGAGCAATTGCTCGGAAAAGGCTGAGGTTATAGGTTCTAGTCCCCCTTCTGGCACACAATTTTAAACTGCCAGGAAGTTTCATTATGAGAGTTGTAGTTTGTGTTGTACCTTTTAAAATTTTTAGTCGTTTAAATCCTGTAGGCTTGGTGATACAGCACTTTGGCATGAATAGTTAATGACATGGATGCTGCAGAAAGGTTCATGCAAATGTAAAAAAAGTCTTTTCAGTATGTGGGCTACTGAACTTACTTAAATAGTACACATTGGTATCGGTATTCACTGTAGTAAGCATCTTTTCAGTAGGCCTAATGTACACCTTGGTACTGTCATAAACAGAAAAATCTTGTTCAGCATTAATTGTGAACTACTACACAATTTATGACAAGTGTTTGGGAACGATTTAGAGATGTAAGCCAGGCTTAACGAATGAAATTTTGCGTTAAGAAATCGGTGTTCAGATGTCTGAAAGGTTCGTATTCCTCCACGGAAGTATACCGTATCAAAATACCCCCTCAGAAATGACTGTCAATAAATTGTGTGAAAGTTACGAAGGCAAACGTTACCCCGCGTCCACACATTGGTACCAACGTTGGCGCCAACATTGGCCAATATTTTTGAGACAGCGTCCACACATTGGAGCCAACATTAAGTTGAATCCGTCGAGAGCCAACGTAAACATATCTGACGCACAAATCGCGGCAAATGCGTTAACGCTTTTGAGTGTGAATAATTACATTTTGTCACTGTAAACCAAAATGGGAAACATACGTAAAAGATGATGGGGTGTTGTATCACTTCCTACCGAACATAACTACGATACGAAATCATTTATTTTTAAAATATGCTACAATTAAAAGATACACATTATTAAAACTTAGACCTGCTACTTTAAATGCTTGAAATTAAAATAAAAAAGAAAGATGTTTTGGAAGGATGCTATTCTTTTGGCATTACGCTTCGATTTCTTGCTAAAGGAGACAGTTTTAGGAGCCTACACTTTCCTTTTAAAATAACCATGTAATTGATATTAGTGGTAGTGCTTGAAGTTTGGAAAAAAATATTTAAAACTTGACAGGAAATATTAAGTACTGTACTGTTAATTTTAAAAATTAAATTCAGTAATGGAGTGTGTCTAAAGTCTAAAAAGTTTTTAATTTCACAGTTCGCGCCCACGTTTGGATGTGGTATTCCGTTTTTTTTTTTTTTTTTTTTTTTTTTTTTTTTTTTTTTTTTTTTTTTTTTACAAATGAATCACTTCTGATACAGTGCTAATATTTACAAAGAGATTTCGACACTTTAAAACGGCGACGAACAACGAACGAAGAAAGAAACAGTTTGGAGATGAGCGCCAACGTTGGGTCCAACGCTATTTCACCGATCCACACATTGGACCAACACTGTTGGCGCCAACGTTGGTTCCAATGTGTGGATCCGGCCTTAGACAGCGCTTTAACGTACAAACATTCTTGCACTCCCCAGGTTGGCGAACCTTATCAGCAATTGTCGCAATTGTGTATGGTGAGTATCCGGATCATAGACGTACTAAATAAAAATGTCGTGAATAATTTTCTGGTTTCCCCTGCGAAAACGAGCTCTGGCCGCACATGGGCGAGCGGTCGTGCGCAGATTCTATTTTTATTGAACAACTGAGAGAATTATTAGCAAAAAATTGTACAGCTTGACTTTTCACATATTGTATACATACATGTAGAAGAATGTTACACAATTAAGAATAAATGTGCAGAAAAAACATATAATCATTAACACAGACTAACAATTTGCAGTGATGTGGAGTGTAACTTAGTATACCCATGTACACTTTTCTTCATTATTGGCATATTTTTCAGTAATCTGTGTCAATTACTGAAGAGAGTAGTGGTAAACTGAAGACACTTTTGATAAATCTGTTGACGATAAAATGCTCATTTACTTTGGTATGCTTTCTTCATTAATATAAATTATATGATTGTTAGGAATTGAGATATGATTTTGTATTACATTATTCTATGTAAGAAATTAAGCCACACTTTTTGTGGTAACAGAATGTTTGTATGTGTGATCTTACTTAGACTATCACCATGAGCATGCAGTGCAGTGATGAATAGTAGAACTGACGGGTGTATTGAATGTTATAATACTGATGTGTCGTTAAGCTATATTGATAGCAGAAAATGCTGTGTTGGATTACAGCCTGTGGATTAACTGTTTCTGTAGTGTGTGAATGTTGATTTATAGTTTTGAATGTATTTTATAAATATCTAAAATGAAGGTCATCGGACTACCTGATAAATGTGTCTTAAGTTTTCCTGAAGAAACCATTGTCAGATATTTGTGTCATATACGTAGTAAACTTTGTCCTTGACTTACCGTAGTCTTTATTTCTTACCTTGATAAACAGCACAGTTTATAATACTCACTCGGTGCAGTTAAGACTTTCAGCTTTTTAAATAATTATGTACAGTTTGCCTCTTTTACTTCATTTGAGAATTCTTATAGCTTCTTTCATAATCTTAAAAATAGCTGAAAAACCTTATTTGTTACTTATCAATAACACAGAATTTAGAGGTTTTGAAACCAATAAGTACCAACCCATTAAAATGTATGTTGGTTCTTGTGCGAAGTGAGCTGTAAAATAATTTTACAGTGGTCTTTGAACAAGGTGTCGCAGGGTTTGTACGTTAGAAATTTTGGTTCAATTGAAGACCGGGATTCCACATGTCCGCTTTGACAATTACGAACAACTTTGACTAGAGAGAACACATAGAAAATATTGTGGGGAAGGCGAATCAAAGGTTACGTTTCATTGGCAGAATGCTTCAAAGATGCTCCAGCTCCACCAAAGATACTGTCTACATCACACTTGTGCGTCCTCTCCTGGAGTACTGTTGCCCCTTGTGGGACCCTCACCAGGTGGGACTGACGGAAGACATTGAGAAAGGGGGGGGGGGGGGAAGCGTCACGGAAATGTTGCACGAATTGGGGTGGAAATCATTAAAAGAAAGACGTTATTCATTGCGGCGTGATCTGTTTTCGAAGTTTCAATCACCGACTTTTACTTATGAATGTGAAAATATTTTGCTAGCACCCACCTACTTAGGGAGACATGACCATCCCAATAAAATAAGAAAAATTAGATCGAAAACGGAATGATTTAGGTGTTCTTTCTTCCCGCGCGCTATTAGAGAATGGAACGGTAGAGAAAAGTTATGAAAGTTGTTAATGAACCCTCTGCCAAGCACTTAAAAGTGATTTGCTGAGTATCTATGTAGATGTAGATGTTTATGTTTTCTTCATTAAGTTTTTCATTTGTCAAAGAGTATTTCCATTCAGCCTATCATCAATGAAGATATAACTCCAAGCAGTGAGTAGATCGACCTGTGATTGTCTTCAGAGATCAAGGAAAAGTGCTGGTACCTTCAATATATTATGAGCAGGATTTCCGCGATTTCTGTCTAGTACTACCACTGACCACTTGAATCTGTTTCTCAGCTCGTTCATCATCTCCATTTTCTGATTCTATTTTAGAAGTTTTCCCGCCACTTTCACTCGCATCAGACATTCGATTCCGAATCATGTACGCTATGCATAAAAATCACCATTCCAGAAAAGTTGGATACCTCACTCCGCACTTCATCAATAATTCTTGAAACTTTTGCAGCCGCATAAAGTTTACTACTTCTAATATTTCGGCTGAGAAACGTTCGGCCATCTGCAGAGAGAGTCGAAGACTATCTTCGGCTCTCTCTGAACTTTATGCGGCTGCACACCCAAAACTTCTTTGAACATTCTTGAAAGTTTTTCTTCAATATGTGAATCGTCTGTTCTCACATACTATGGACCAGGGTTACCTGACAATTTCAGCGTTACTGGTGTGAAGAACAAAACAAATAAACACAATGAATGCGACAAACAAGAAAAATATTCAGCCTGTAACTAACATAGTCATGCGGTCCCCGAGACTTAATTCAATAAAACAGAAGGAAACAAAAAATGACTGCTGTGGCAAGCATCAGCAGACTGAGAATAAAGGAAGCTACTGGCCAGCTTACTGCTCGGCCACGATAACTTGACGATTTGCGTGGTGGCTGCTGGGAGCTCGTCTGGCACGAACGGAAGGCCGCATCGGCTGCTTACTGCAGTGCTGGAACCGTTACCCTAACAATGTGTACATTAATTCTTCGCCTCAAGGACCATTGTAAGGTTGGCAGCACATGTAAATAAAAGAGTAACTTTCAACTGGTGTCCATTTTCTCCGCTTGTGGCAGCGCCAACAAAATCGTCACGTTATCGTGGCCAAATAGTAGCTCATCGAGGTCAATAGCGATCCTAGAAATATGGGTGTCAAAAGTAGTCCTGTCCCAGGGACCACACAACTCAAGTGATAGTTAATATTGTAACTGAAGTCCTTGCATAGCATGTATTCACAAGGAGCAACTAAACCCAAATTTGTGTAATAATACTACAAACCTACCTTTCGGAGTATGTCATTTATTAGAAGAATAGCTCTGCAGCAACTTCTGTGCCATTACCTGGTCGAAGATCGACCATTCTGCACGTTCTCGTCGTTCGTCGCTCTCAGTAGTGGTCGGTTGAAATTTCGTGGGGCAAAATAATCTGCCACAACTAATGTAGGCAACACAGAGAATTGCAGTTGTTTGACACTTTTAATGATTCGTAACAGCCCAGTTGTCCCCATTTGTGACCAGCGTACTAGACTCATTATTTACAATTAATGTGACCAGGAACGCACATTCCACACATTGTGCTGTTACCAGGGATGGAGTGTTGGGGTATCAGAACAGTAAGAAGCGAATTTCTATTTTAATTTCATTTAACTACATTTTCTACTATTATTAAAAAAGAGGAAAAAATTAATAATTATAACAACAACAATAATAGACAATTATTAATTAATGTTGTAAAGAAAAAAATTCATCTGTGGAACTAAAAGAAAAAAAAAAAGTGGAAGAGCAGTATCTTTGCTTGTTAATTAGCAGTCAGTCTTGTCTTGTCTTGTCTTCTCGAGCAGTTAGAAGTGATGAGCTGTCTCTCTCTCTCTCTCTCTCTCTCTCTCTCTCTCTCTCTCTCTCTCTCTCTCTCTCTCTTTTGTTTTTGTAAACTTTCAGCTGTGATGTAAATGTTTTTTTTTTTAGAAAATACAAATCGTTTTCAAGAGTGAAAAGTTTTGTTTTAGTACATTACTTAGGCCTTAAAGTGAACCACATAATGACCCTGAGATGTGATGAAGCAATAACAATGAGAAGACATTCAGAAAACTGTCGGTATTTTTTATTATTTTTTATTATTATTATTTTTTTTTTTTTTTTCTCTCTCTTCTTCTTCTTTTCCCTCCCACGAGTTTATTCTAAAGTTTCTCTGAAGTTTATTGATATTGACTGCAGTTCTTCTTTGCTAATTTTCATTAACAATTTTTTAAAATACATATATATATATAATGATGTTCCACAATACAAAGAGGTTTCATAACATCAATAACACAAATTTACACAGTTTGTGTGTGGGATACAAATGTTCAAGTGTACATCTTCATAAAACCAGTAGAAACACTTCACAACCGAATAACACTGACGAACTTTTACATAAATGTTTGAAACGAAAGTTCCAACTGGCACGGCTTGTTCCTCAGATCGCACTATTGTGGGTTGTGCTTATGACTGCTGACAAAACAATAGTCAATTACATGCCACAAATGCATCCTATTTATATCAACCAAACATTAAATTAATTATAATGGAAAAATAAACTATTACACGCAATTGGCTACAGTAAAATATAGCGTAAATAATACTGATTGAATTAATAAATAAATCACTTAATAGTATTTTATTTGCGTAATTAACAAAATAGGTTCATCAACAATACTTTTGTAGTTAATGATAATTATACAGAAACAAATAAGGGCCAAACTTTCCTAACATTACCTGTGAAACATAGTAATACCTCCTTCAACATTATGACCAAAGAATTTACAGTTTTATCAGAAATACTACTACTTTATTGGTCACCCACTATCTGAACTCTAACAATATGTTGATTAAACAAACTTCTATGATGTCAAATAATAGAAAATGACTTCAGCTAGTTACGTTACAAGTTTTGAAAAAGAAAATGACAATAGACTAATTACATTCATATCAAGTATTACGCAACGGTGGTATCGGGAGATTCCGTAATGCAAGCGGATGGGGAATAAATCCTAATATGCTTCGTTACACCTTGCATTGAGTGCAGTAAAGTGGGTAAATAAATTAAAATAATAAAATTCAATAATAAATCAAAGTGAATAATACGTGAAGTAAAAGTGAGAACTTAGTTCAGTTCATTCGGGCAAGGTCGTGTAAAACAGCAGACCTACGCTGCATCCTGACAGTGCGCCGACCGGCTAATGCAGCACATTCAGCACGACACTAACCCGCCGAGTATTCATGCGCGGCAACAAGTCCGTCGCTCTCTCCACAAGCGGAAGCTGCCGATTCAGCGACCGGGCCGTCGAACGACAACATCATTTGAAAGCACAGACTGTAAAACGTGATAGTCTCAAACTTCGCGAAGCAACACGATCAGAAGCCAATAACCTAGAGTACTGACCTCCAGAATAATGTGACCATCCATCTCTCTAGAAACTAAACAACGTGACAGCAGAACACAGCGACCCCAAAGATTGTTCATCTCCAAAAATGATCGAATGTTGGAAATTCTATGAGACTTAACTGCTCGGTTATTAGTCCCTAGCTTACAAACTACTTAAACTAAGTTAAACTAACCTAAGAACAACACACACATCCACGCACAAGGGAGGATTCGAACTTCCGACGCAGGAGGCATCGCAATCCGCAATGTGGCGCTTCGGAACGCTCGGCTACTCCGGCGCGGCTGTTCACCTCCAGCCGGCTCCGTCAAATAAATACCACAGCCGAGAAGACGACGCCAGACAGTCAGAGACAGACAATGTGACGGAGTAGTATCGTCAGACTGGCATAGTGGTGTTAGTAGCAGCAGCAGCAGCAGCAGCAGAAATGGAGTTTTAGTCACGATCAGCCGTGGCAATGGCAATTGGAGTTGAAGATAGAAGAAAAAAGATGGAAGAATCTGGTCGCCAGTACAGTGTTCGGGGAGATCAGCAATAACAGAGGTACTCACCCGGGACGAGTGGCCAGAACGATAGGATGCGGTCCACTCGTAGTAGTCGCACGTGATCTCCTTCGAAGGTTCTGCCACTCGAAGATTTCAGTCTGATGACAATCGGTTCAACCCCAGAGCAAGAGTACGTTGCCTCCATGCCGTACCGTTACCTCTGCTCATAACGACACACTTTTAAAAGTTGGAAAAATCACACAGCACCGACACAAAGTAATTCCACAGCATTCGCGGCCTGTTAACGCAGAGGGCTAGTTTCGACAGCGAGCGCCGTTCTACTGGCCAGTGAACAGCGAGAAGGAGATTCGTCGCCAACGTAACCGGAAACAGACGGCCGACACTGCGAAACGCCTCCTCGCCGTCGCGCGACTTACTGCCGTTGACACTCGCCGAGCCGACGGGTTCACAGTAAGAATTGTGTACGATTTAACTGTTTAATAAATGTATTTTGTGTAAATGCTGTTTCATTTATGACTCATGCCCGAGCCGAGGAAAAGATCCCACATCCCGCATGTTTATAAGATTCCTTGTAAATGCTATCCTGACAATAAAATGTTAATTTGTAGTTAAAACTTGACATCCTGACAACAGGGCAACGCATTTACAGTAGTTGTTGTTTAATATTCAGCAAACCGATAGGGCACTTCATTAGATGACAAAACTCCTACCTATTTAATAAAAGAACACCTCTTCATTTGATGTCAGAAGTGTCCACCTTCAATCACCCTTCTTCACTTGAGACACCTCAAAGCAAGCAGCTAGGTACTCCAAACATACAAAGCTCAATCCCTCCCTACAAAAGGTATGTGCTGGTTTCTGTCAATCGACTAGTGAGGCGCAGACTTCTGAAGGACCATAGTCTATAGCAGAAGCTTTCAGTGCAAGATAATCTGCTACACTGAAGAATCCAGCTACACACTCAGTTAGCATCAAAATAGAAATTTGTATGTTGAGTGGTGTTACAGCTGATAGGCCTTCACCTGCATATTCACTAAATATGTAACCTGACAGACCACTTCTCAAAACTTTTAAGATCATAGGAGTTTTCAAACAGACCATTATGGGTAAGTAAACAATAGCACATTGTGCAACATGACTTACATTTTCCGGTTATTGCACTGGACCACGCAAACACCGACGGGACGGCACCCTCTCGCAGTCTGATTTTTTTGAGTCTGACGATAAGCGTTCTGTCTTTCGCCGCATCGTAATATTGTGTATACCGGCGGATGTCGGACTCGGTGAAGTGACGGTGGCATACCTACAAAAAGATATATCTCAATAAGTATAGCACACAGCTGCATCTAGGGTTCTTATTCACCTTCCACCAATATTCACAATCCATCCAAAACATTCCTGGCATATAAGCAATGTCAGTGGTAGCCCGGGGTAACAGTGGTAATCGACAGACGTTCATTCGACGTGCCAACTGTTGGCAGCCGGTGTTGAGCAGTGGACGTGCAGCCATATAGAGTCAACAGCACTCAATTACAAATCACAATGGAGAAACACCTCTAAATCACATTCAAATACAGGATTGTGGTCTGGGGAAAGAGGGGGGAGGGGTGACGCTAATTTTGTTTCAATATGCCATCTTCAAATTCTATAGAACAAACTACAGTAATCATTAATGTAATATGATACAATTACAATGAGAATGATAAGTATGAAAGCTCATCCTTTTTTACATTAATTAAAAAAAGTTGTAGTTGCAGGGAGTGGGGGGGTGTTGCATCTCCATAACAATCCTTCCCCATTCTCTGGATTTCATTCTGCCCTAAATCAAATGTTCAAGAAGAACAAAAACAGTGTGTGGACCCCTGGCAATAACAAATTGAAATGAAAAATGTGGCCAGGTCTTTTCTGAAGAAAGGTAAATATATTTATAGTGTATTAACTGTTGGATGGCTGAGTTTTCCCTATTCCTGAATGGGTACTATTCGGGATAGGTCGGGGTGCTTTGCAGTCTGTTTTGAGGCTGCGGCCGATATTACTGAATGAACGTGCTGCATGAGACGACCATCGTCATCAGCTTTCTTCTATTTAGGTACCAGTGGTAAGTGTATTCTATATTGTGGAATGTTGTTGTTATTGTTGTTGTTGTTATGGTGGTCTTCAGTCTAGAAACTGGTTTGATGCAGCTCTCCACCCTACTCTATCCTGAGCAAGCCTCTTCATCTCCTCATAAGAATGGCAACTATAGCTGTTTGAATCTGCTTAAGCCCCGTTTACACCGAAGCAAACACGAGCGAACACACGTGAAAGTGCATTCGCCAGGAATTCGCCTGTGCGCCTGTACTTGTGAATAATCATTTACACCGGAGCGAACAGTAGAGAAAACAGCACACTACCGCTAGGCGAGCACACCCAGTTCGTTGCATACGCTAGCGCTGAAGCGGAGGGGACGCGAACTTCCTTTGGTTGTTCGCCCTGAAACTGACACCCAGCGGATCACAAGCGAACACCTGCGAATGCAAGCCAAGCGTGACCGAATACGGCATGCACAGTGTTTACACCAGAGGGAATTCTCGTTCACTGCTGCTCGTTCGCTTATGTTCAGTTTGGTGTAAATGGGGCTTTACTGTATTCATTTCTTGGTCTCCCTCTGTAGTTTTTACCCCAAACACTTCCCTCCAATTTTCACTTCCATACAAGGCAACATTCCACACAAATGCCTTCAGAAAGGACATCCTTATGCATAAATTAATATTCGATGTTAACAAATATCGATTTTTCAAAAATGCTTTTCTCCCCATTGCCATTCTGCATTTTATATCCTCTTTACTGTGACCATCATTTATTATTTAACTGCCCAAGTAACAAAACTCTTCTACCACCATTATTGTTTCGTTACCTAATCTAATTCCTTCAGCATTGCCTGATTTTTTAAGACTGCACTCCATTACCCTTGTTTTGCTCTTGTTAATGTTCATTTTGTATAAACCTTTCAACACATTGTATATCCCATTCAACTGCTATCCCTAGGTCCTTTGCTGTCTCTGACAAAATTACAATGCCATCGGCAAAACACAATGTTTTTATTTAGTCACCTTGAACTTTAATTCTTTCTCCAAATTTCTCCTTGCTTTCCCTTATAGCTTGCTCAATGTCCAAATTGAATAACATTGAAGAAAGGCTACAACCCTGCCTTACTCCCTTCTCAACCTCTGCATCACTTTCATGCCCTCCAACTCTGATAACTGCTGTCTGGTTTTTGTACAAGTTGTAAATAACCTTCCATTCCCTATATTTTACTCCTGCTGATATCAGAATTTGAAAGAGTTAATTCCAATCATCATTGTCAAAAGCTTTCTATATCCTAAGATAAGTCATAATGTGAGTATTGCCTCTCGTGTTCCTAAATTTCTCATGGAATCCAAACTGTTCTTCCCGACATTGGCTTCTACCAGCTCTTCCATCGTTCTCTAAATAATTTGTGTCAATATTTTTCAACCACGACTTATTAAATTGACGGTTCTGTTATTTTTCACATCTATCTGTGACAGCTCTATTTGGAATTGGTGATTATTACATTTTTCATAAAGTCTGAGGGTATTTCACATATCTCATACAGCTTACACACCAGGTCAAATAGTTTTGTCATGGCTGGTTCTCCCAGAGACTTCAGTAGCTCTGAGGGAATGTCATCCACTCCAGGGGTCTTGTTTCGACTTAGGTCTTTCATTGCTATTTCAAATTCATCTCTCAGTATAGTATCTCCTATTTCACCTTCCTTTACTTCTTCTTCCCTTCCTACAATATTGTATCTAAGTTCCTTTCCTTTACAGAGCCCCTCTATATATTCTTTCCACCTTACAGCTTTTCCTTCTTGCTAAGAACTGGTTTTCCATCTGTGTTCTTGATATTCATACAGTTGTTTTTCGTATCTCCAAATATCTTTTATTTTCCTGTAGGCTGTATCTATTTTCCCCCTATTTATACATTCTTCTACAGACTTTCATTTGCCTTCTAGCCATTCCTGCTTAGCCATTTTGCACTTCCTGACAATCTCATTTCTTAGTCGTCTGTACTCCATTTTTCCTGTTTTATTTACTGCATTATTATATTTCATCAGTTAAGTTTAGTATTTCCTGTGATATCCAACGATTTTTTGTTGGTCTTGCCTTTCTACCTATTTTGTCCTCTGGTGCCTTCACTATTTCATCTCTCAATGGTGCCCATTTCTCTTCTACTGTTTTATTTCCCCCTGTTTCTGTCAATTGTTGCCTAAAACTCCCTCTGAAATTAAAGAACTTCAGGTTCCTTCAGTTTATCCAGGTGCTATCTCATTTTTCTACCTTTCTGGAGCTTTTTTCAGTTTCAGCCTACAATTTATGACCAATAAGTTATGGTTACATCTGTTCCTGGGTATGTCTTACAGTTTAAAACCTGGTTCCGAAATCTAGTCTTACCATAATAAAATCTATATGGTCTCATCCATGTATACGACCTCCTTTCGTGATTCTTAAACCAGGTGTTTGTTATAACTAAATTATGTTCCATTCAAAATTCTACCAGGTGGCTTCCTCTTTCCTTTTTACCAGTCCATATTCACCTACTATTTTTCCTTCCCATCCTTTTCCTACTACTGAATTCCAGTCTGCCATCACAATTAGTTTTCCTCTCCCTTAATTGTCTGAATAATTTCCTTTACCTTCTCATACATTTCTTCGATGTCATCATCTGCATAGCTGGTTGGCATATAAACCTGTACTACTGTAGTCTGTGTTGCCTTCATATCTATCTTGACTACGATCTCTGTGCTGCTCATGCTAGTTTACCTGCGTTCCTATTTTCTTATTTATTATCATTCCCACTCCTGTAATACCCTCAACTGATTTTGTATTTATAATCCTGTACTCACCTCAACAGAAATCCCATTCCTCTTGCCACCAGACTTGACTAATCCCCATTAAGTATAACTTCAACCTATCCATGTCTCTTTTTAAATTTTCTACTGTTACCCCTGTAACTACTGAAAAGGCTGCTGCCCCTCTTCAGGAACCACACGTTTGTCTGGCCTCTCCACAGATACCCCTCCGCTGTGGTTCCACCTACGGTACGGCTATCTATATCGTCGAAGCACGCAAGCCGCCCCTCCTCGGCAATGTGGGGGTATGTGGAATGTGTAAGTAAAAAGATTGCTGCAGTTAGGATAGCTATCGACCGTGTGTGTTTAAGTTGCTCGGGTTATTTCTGACTTGTATTTTTGCGGAATCGTGCCGTAGTTTCCGGTGGTAGTACTGCGAGGTGTACGCGTGCCCCTCCCTCCCCCACTCACTTCTCGTTTCCTCTGCTCCCTATACCTCCCAGAACTCTGCCACTTAACAGTTTACACACTATACATATATCGAGGATGGATGTAAAGATTTAAAGGCACAAAAACTGTGAGGGTATCACACTATACAGGACATTTAAGGAAGAATAGTAAATATTTTGGGAGTGATAGTAAAATGCAATAAAAATGCCATTTAACCATTTCCCCCTCGACCCCACAAAATTGTGTCAGTTTGGATCGTGTCACTGCTTTCCGAGACGGAGAGGCAAACTGCCCACAGTTCGAATCCGCCCAGCGGATTAACGAAGGGGATCAGAGTGTCGGCCAGCCTGCATGTTGTTTTTAGGTGGTTTCCCAAATCCCCCCCCCCCCCTAGGTGAATAACGGGTTAGTACCCAAGTCCCACCTCAGTTACACATAACAGTTTACACTTTGACACATATAACACTAGAAAAGCGTTTCTGAAGAAGCAAAACTTGTTAACATCCAATATTAATTTAAATGTTATTAAGTCCTTTCTGAAAGTTTTTGTCTGGAGTGTAGCATTGTACGGCAGTGAAACGTGGACGATAAGGAGTTCAGACAAAAAGATTATAGAAGCTTTTGAAATGTTGGTGCTACAGACAAATAATGAAGATTAGATGGGTAGATCACGTAACTAATGAGGTGTTGTTTAACTGAAATGGGGAGAAAAGGAGTTTCCGGCATATCCTGCCTAAGAGAAGGGATAGGTTGTTAGGACACATTCTGAGACATCAAGGAATCGTCAGCTTAGCATTAGGAGGAAGTGTGTGGGGTAAAAATCATAGAAGGAGACTGAGGGACGAATACAGTAAGCAAATTCAAAAGGATGTAGGTTACCGAACTTATTCTCAGATGAAGAGACTTGCACAGTACAGAGTAGTGTGGAGAGCTGCATCAAACCAGTCTGCGGACTGAAGACCACCACCAGAACAACAACATATAACACTGGACGAAGCCAATATTTGGGGTATACATTTCCTCCCAGCAGTCATGGGGAGGTGACAGGAAGGACATCCAGCCACCCTGTAAATATTAACACGCCAAATCTGAATTAACAAAGCCGACCGTGCATGTGTGGGAACATGGCTGAAAAAATGGCAAGTCACTTGCCGAAATCTACATCTGAAAAATGAAGCAGTTGCTTACAAAAATAACAACTAATTGCTGCAAAACACCCATTTGGTTACGTCCTTATTGTTTGCAGTTATTACAAGCTCTGAATCCTACAAACAATGGTACCCATGCAGAATTTAGAAACAATACACTGCTGCATCACAACAATTTGCCGGTTGGGATCGTCTCCATTGTCGAATCGATATTTCATCCGAGTGGAATTGTAAACACTCAATGTGCAGAGCTGGGGTGAGCAAAGCAGCACCTGAGATGGGAAGTTGCAATGAGACTCCCCTAAATTAAATGCTTTTATGCCATATCTCGTCAAAAAGTGTACGTGTCTTTCTTTTACACTGAAGCAACAGTAACTGGTGTTTCTTGTCTTGATGTGCTTCAGAAATGGCTCTTTCCTCAAAGAAGAACCACAGGACTTTATTTGGCAGCAAGACGGTGCACTACCTCATTCCGAATGTCGCCATTCCTGACCGACGGATTGGCCGCAAGGAGACAGATGACACGGAGCTCACTTTCTGTGGTCTCCTCGTTCACCGGATCTGACGTCTCGAATTTATCTTCGGAGACCGGTAACGGATCGGGTGTCCGTGCCTCCGCTACACTGAGCGAGGATCGGGACAAACGCAGCTATCGAATCGGTGTGTACTATGTAACGAAGGGTGCTCACATTGAACACTTGTAGAAAAAACTGTTCGATGAAATAAATGGCAATTTGCGATCACTTATGGCATCACTGAACTAGGTTTAGATGGAATACCAAAGTGCGGCGAATGAAAATTTGTGCCCGGCTGGGATTCGAACCCGGGATCTCCTGCTTACTAGGCAGACGCATTGACCACCCCGCCACCGAGGACACAGTGACCGGCCCGACTGCGGAGGACTCTTCCCTGTTTGAGTTGCTTATCCATTTGATGTACAATTTGTAATGTTAAGGTCATCGTAATAAATTACACAAAGCTTTAAAACCACAAAGCCAGTGTTCATTTTGGTCCGACCTGTATATTAAATATGTGCAAATGTGGCAGTGAGTGGAAAGGTGGTGGTCAGAGTTGGGCACAAGTTTGTTCATCCTTTAATCAATAAAGTTTTTGAGTAACGGATGAACTTTTAAGTTAAAAAAAAAAAACCATTAACAGACTCTTTAACTTCCATTAAATTGTCCTAAGTCCATTATTTTTGTACCCAGTTCTTGTTTCCATCAGAGATAAAAATGGCGAACCAGAATATTTGAATGAAAATAAATGTTTGTCTTATATGTCTCACTTGATTAATAGTACTTTCAGCAACAACAAAAACTAAACTAATGAGTATTTTTCACGTTCTAACTTGTGGAGCATCTGCTCGCCTTAGGTATTAGTGGTGAATGGGGACAGCAAGGCAGCAGAAGTTAATTTTCATTACAGTTTTCTCACTAACTTTATTATAGCTGACAGGAACAAATTTAAATTGCATACCACAAAACAATAGGTAATGGAGGCTGCGAGAATCGAGATATGGCTCACACACCTAATCGGGAAATTAGCTTATAATTTTGTTTCCCCATCTTATGCTGACTGCAGTTAAATAGTTAACACCAGAGGTGTTTTGTTTTTGTATTTGTAACGTACCTCCTGTGCAAGACTTTTTTAAATTTGTCATTCAATCTAAAGAGAAACAGGCCAAATATGTTTAACAAGTAAGGCATAGAGTCTAATGAAAATGTGGTTGGACATGAAATCAAGATATTGATTTAACGATGTAGTATTTGTTGGAAAAACATTTTAATGAATGTATTTTTCCTATGGGGAAAAGATATTTTGCCCCCAAAACATGCCTAACAGTCCGATGAGAATTTTAATATCATAATGGTTCTTAAAGGCAAAATGTAACTTATGTCAAATGATATTCAGTCAAATTACATATTTTGAGTGCCCGTGGATTTGATTTTATTGCTCTATTATTATTATTATTATTATTATTATTATGATTATTATTATTACTACTACTACTACTACTACAAACTGAGCTTTAGGTATTGCTAGGACCCTATGTTCTGGCAGCCAGCCAGAAGCATAAACAGATGATAAAATCTTCAACATGTACAAGAAGATTAACCATCTCACAGAACAGAACATTTTTCCGCCAAAGGTAATGACTCTAGCGAAGGCGTTTTGGCAACGTGGTATGTGATTAGTCCTCATTTTTTTAAGCCCGCAGCCGAGTGCCAGGATAGTGTGTCCGAGTAACACTAGTTTTTATTTATACTCCAAGTCCTACTTAAAGTTGCAAAACCAAAACATTTTTTTTTTAAATATTAGATAGGGTAACACATTTTATTCAATTGCTCACTTCAATAATACAACAACCGCAAATATATAAATTTGGAGACTAAAGGAGAGTTGTCGCGGATGCACAGTACTTTTACAAGTTAACGAGTAATGTTAACTTCCGTTAAATTGTCCGTAAAGTAATGTTTTCACTTTTTTAGTAACAGATTAATGACTAACAAAGTTAAATTTTTATTAACGGTGCCCAGATCTGGTGATGCTGGCGGGAGGGGGGGGGGGTTGAAAAAGAAAGGACCAGAGAATAAGAAAAAATGGCAGAAAGGTGGGAGGTGACTCAGCAAGGGGACAGAACTGCCGTTCAGACCCCAGACCCATTACCTCATTCCTCATGAGCCTTTCCAACTACATCCTAAAAATCGACCGCATTTCATTACCTGAGAAGGTAAACGAGCCAATCTGCGGCACAGCCACTGGCGTCATCTTACACTGAGTTGTTTATGGACTGCCTAGAGGGAACCTTCCTAGCCTTGCTAAGCCCCAAAGCTTTCACCCGGTCCAGGACCGTTGCTACTTCCATCACTTAGCCTCAGGACGTGGATACACTACCCTCACTCCTTCACAAACTGCACTACTGCTCTCCCACCCGCTTCACCTGGTCCTCTGGAAACTGACATGCCAACTTCCTGGACCTTGTACTCAGCCTCACCGGTAGCTCCAGCCATATATTAATCCTTTTTCTGCCCAACAGGACTTAAACATTTTAGATAGAGCTGCAGGTGGTCGACACGAAAGGAAGTACTCCATCGCAGCGAGGCCCTGGGCGTGCGGGACGTTTGTGTACGTAAGGAAGTGGCATCGATGGTTACAAGGATGGTTTCAGGAGGTAACAGGCTGGGTAAGAATTTCAGGCGATCGAGGAAGTGATCGGTGTCTTTGATGAAGGATGGGAGACTGCACATGATGGGTTGAAGGTGTTGGTCTATGTAGGCAGAGATTCGTTCTGTGGGGACTCGGTAAGCGGCCACAATCGGCCGGCCCGGATGATTAGGTTTGTGAATCTTGGGAAGTAGGTAGAAGGTAGGGGTGCGGGGTGTCGGTGGGGTTACGAGTTTGATGGACTCGGGTGAAAGGTTTTGTAGGGGGCCTAAGGATCTGAAGATTGCTCGAAGCTCTGCCTGGACATAAGGAATGGGGTCGTCTTGACAGACTTTGTAGGTTCTGTTGTCTGAAAGCTGACGCAGTCCCTCAGCCACATACTCCCGCCGATCGAGTCGTGGAGCCCTTGTCAGCCGGGAGAATGACGACGGAATGGTCAGCCTTCAGAGCAAGGATAGCCTGGGATTCAGCTGCGGTAAGGTTGGAAGTAGAATTAAAGTGTTTCAGGAAAGACTGAGAGGCGAGGTTGGAAGTAAGGAATTCCTGAAAGGGTGATTTTGAGGAAGAGCGGGTGGGTCTCTCTGTGACGGAGGACGGAACTGTTCCAGGCAGGGTTCAATATGAATGATGTCTTGGGGAGCTGGATCATTAGGAGTAGGATTATTTTTCTTCGTGGCAAAGTGATACCTCCAGCAAAGTCTATGAGTATAGGATAGTAAATCTTTGACAAGGGCTGTTTGGTTTAATTTGGGAGTGGGGCTAAATGTGAGGCCTTTGGATAGGACGGATGTTTCAGATTGGGGGAGAGGTTTAGAAGAGAGGTTGACTACTGAATTGGTATGTTGTGGTTCAGGATTGTGTGGATCAGGATTTAAAGGTTTGGGGGGAGGGGGTGGGGGGGGGGGAGTGGAGCTGGAAGTGGGAGATTGAGTAGATGGGAGAGGCTGGGTTTCTGTGCAATGAGAGGAGCTCGAGGTTTACTGGAGAGGTTGTTGAGGGAGAGTGTATTGCCTTTCCAGAGGTGGGTGACCAGGAGTTATGATAGTTTTGTGAGGTGAAGGGTGGCATGCTGTTCCAATTTGCGGTTGGCCTGTAAGAGGATGTTATGAACTGTAGGTGTGGATGTGGGAGTTGAAAGGTTGAGGATTTTGATTAGGGATAGGAGTTGACAGGTGTTTGTTGGCAGAGTTGATGTACACGTTAAGGATTAGGTGGGGGAAGGTTGTGGATTGTTCTGTTTGGAACTGGTATAAGACAGGATGAAAGGATGGGTTACAGCCAGAGATGGGAACTTTCAGTGTGTGGCCCTTGGGGGTGATGCCAAATGTCAGAGAATCCTGAGTAAATAAAATGTGGGACCTCAATCTGGCTAGCCATCCTTCCCACTCCACCGAGAGTGTCTTTCCGCCACCCATCCAACCTTTGTAATCTCCTAGTCCATCCCTATAAAATCCCCAAACCACCTTCCCGTACCCTATGGCTCCTACCATTGTAAAACCTGCCCTATGCACCCTTCCACCACCACTTACTCCAGTCCAGTAACCTGGAAGGTGTACACGATCAAAGGCAGAGCCACTTGCGATAGCACCCACGTGATTTACCAACTGACATGCCTGCACTGTGAAGCATTCTATGTGGGAATGACCAGCAACAAACTGTCCATTTGCATAAACGGTCACAGACAGACAGTGTTTGTTGGTAATGAGGATCACCCTGTGGCTAAACAAGCCTCGGTGCACGGCCAGCAAATCTTGGCACAGTGTTACACCGTGCAGGTTATATGGATACATCCCAGCAAAACCGGAGATGGGAACTTGCTCTTCAGCATATTCTCACTGCCAGTTGCCCACCTGGTCGCAACCTCTGTTAATTTCAAATTCCTGCCCACCATTTTACAACTTCCTTGCCTCTGATTACTGGACAGAGTCTCTGCCTCAACTGGCATCTCTGTCTAACTTCTTTTGTCTTTACATATGTCTGCCTTGCGTGTGTGTGTGTGTGTGTGTGTGTGTGTGTGTGTGTGTGTGCGCACGCACCTATAATTTTTCAAAAATGTTCAAATGTTTGTACAACTTATGGGACTCAACTACGGGGTCATCAGTCCCTAAGCTTACAAACTACTTATGAACTAGCTAAGACTAAAGACGGCACAAATATCCATGCCCGAGAGGGGATTCGAACCCCCCCACCGTAGTGGCCGTGCTGACCGTGACTGGAGCGCCTCAGTCACCTCGGCCACCGCGGCCGGCTATAATTTCCCCCCCCCCCCCCCCCCCCCCCCCGCCCAGGTAAGTCTTTCCACTCCCAGGATTGGAATGAATCCTCACCCACATCCTATTCAAAGTGCAGCAGCCGGATGTGATGGCTGTATGACTGTGTTGTGTGCCTGTGTGATTGTGTGAGTGTTCTATTTTCTGAAGTAGGCCATGGCGGATAGTTGAAGTGTTGTATGTGCATGTCTTTTGTATGTGCCTGTCGCAGCTCGTCGCCACGTCTTTGCGGTGAGTTGTAAACTGTCTTTACTATATTATAAATATGTGTAATGAGGTTGAGAAGTTAACAAATGTGAAAGACTATAACAGTGTCGTGAAAGCTGCAGAAGAAGTTGAGTCAATAGAAATAACAGCCACAGAAAACTTTGTAGGCGATAACTGTGTTCTCAATGGTGTTATGTTTGTTCCTCAATTAAGCAGAAATTTGATGTTTGTGAATGCTATAACCGAAAAAGCTAATACAGTTGTCTTTAGTAAACATACCGTTCAAATATACAAAGGTGAAAGACTCATTTTGAAAAGACACAAAACAAGAAACGGACTGTACGAAGTGACCATTAAATCGGGAGCGCAATCACTACTGACACGAGAAGAAAAACAAGAATGACATAGGAAGTTAGGCCATCCAGGCATATGTTGTACTTCAAAGATCAAGAAAATGCGTGATGAATTCCTAAGAGTTTATGTTCAGCAGAAGAGAGAAAGAGCAACAAGACAACTTCAAATAATACATACTGATGTCTGTGGACAGAGAGATTCCCCAACATATGATGGATACAGGTACTACATGACAGTGTTACATGATTACACCCATTTTTGTTTGACCTATTTGTTAAGATACTAGTCGCAAGCTGCAAGATTTTTAAAGAAATGTGTGCTAGAAAGTGAAAATCAGTTCGGTTTGAAAGTGATAAGGGTGGCGAATACTCTAGTAACGATTATAAGAATTGTTGTGAAGGAAAAGGAATTGTGCTAGATTATAGTATTCCTTATAGTCCTCAACTCAATGGGGAAAGCAGAGACTAAATTAACAATAATGAACAAGGCAAAAGCTTTGATACTTGATAGCAAAATGCAAAAAGACCTATGGGGAGATGCAGCGTTCACAGAAGCCCAACTGTCAATCAAAGCGCCACACTGGCAGGAAAATGAGGAATGGTGTAGAACGGGATACAACCCGTCAGCTTTGATGTCGTACATCAACTAAGTCTGAGATATAGGTCTGCTGACATTTCAAATATTAAGCCATCTTGACAGTAATTAGTATTGGGCTGAAGTGTGGAATAGGATACAGGTTCATTAACAACATTTAGGATTTTTCGGTGTTTATATGTGTACCCTAAACTACAATTGAGCAGG
The DNA here is from genome assembly GCA_026315105.1 of Locusta migratoria. Taxonomy (NCBI): domain Eukaryota; kingdom Metazoa; phylum Arthropoda; class Insecta; order Orthoptera; family Acrididae; genus Locusta; species Locusta migratoria. The sequence continues at coordinate 75,825,288 of CM048752.1, read as the reverse complement.
GAGGCTGTAGTGTAGAATAGGATACAGGTTTATCAACATCAACGAAATTTAGGATTTTCCGATATTTAGATCTGTATCGTATACTATAATTGAGCGAGCGGGGGGGGGGGGGGGGGGGGCTGCTGTGGCGTAGAATAGGATACAGGTTGATTAACGAAATTTAAAATTTTTCGATATTTCAATGTGTATCCAATACTACAATGTGATACAGGTTTATGAACGAAATTTAGGATCTTTCTATGTTTAGATGTGTATCCTATACTACAATTGAGCGGGGAAGGGGGGGGGGGGGCTGTAGTGTGGAATAGGATATGTAAGTTTATTAACGAAATTTAGGATTGTTCGATATTTAAGTGAATATCCTATTCTACAATTGCGGGGGATGGGGGCACAATGTAGAATAGAATACAGGGTTATTAACGAAATTTTGGAGTTTTCCATATTAAACTGTGTATTCTATACTAAAATGAAGCGGCGGGGGGGGGGGGGGGGGCTGCAATGTAGAGTAGGATACAGGTTCATTAATGAAATTTATGATTTTTTTATATTAATTTCGTACTTAAATATTTACCTGTTGTATGATACATATTCACGATCACTATGTAATATGCATTTCTTTAGATCCACACATATAGGCCTTTATATATGTCTCAGGTGCGTCCACATATAGTCGGTGAAATGACGTCATTGATCAAAGCTGACGGGTTGTATCCCGTTCTACACCATACCCGAAAAATGGTTTGGGAAAAGACCTGACCTGTCAAGGCTTCAAATTCTTGGAACAAATGTTTGCCAAAAATCTAGGACACTTGAAGAAACTAGATGAAAGAAGTCAACCATACATTTTGGTTGGTTATGCTCCCAATGGTTATAGACTTTGTGATGCAGAGAGAAGAAATATTGTGGTGTCAAGAGATGTTGAATTTGAACAGAAAGTGACAAAAGAAACAATACTGAAGACTCTTGTTATTGGTGAACCATCAAATAATATTAACAAACAAGTAAATGAAATTCAAAACCAAGAAAATGAAGAAGAAGAAGAAGAACAAGAAAATGAAAAAGAAGAAAGTGTATGCAACAAAAACACAAGAAATTACAATCTTAGGAACAGAATTAATTGGGTCAAATCTATTCTCCGATACCGCTTAGACCAATGACGTCATGTTTTAAGTCATTCCATCCTGCGCGTGGTTTCAATACTGGTACTCACTGTTTACGTGACAGATATATTTTTTTTAGTATGTGAGGCCCCGTAGCACCCGAATCTCCAGATCAGAAATGCTCAATCGATTTACACTTGTATGTTCAACATAAATATATTGCCGCGAGAGACCCCGAACACCAACTGCCGGCGTGGCGCAGGGGATAGCGTCACGGACTGCGGAGCAGAAGGTCGCCGGTTCAATCCCACCCACCGGCAAAAATTTATTTCTTTGCAATTGACAATTCCAGAAGGTTCTACATCTTTCTTATGTTCACTTGTAAATTCTACTTGTTCCTTATGTTAAGTGTTGTTCTAATTTCTGGTAAATTCTGACTGTGTATAAATAGCAGAGCACTCTGCCTGATAGGCAGTCAGTGCTGCGTGTATGTTGAGTTCGTAATAAACGTACTTTCACTATAAGTGCTGTGTTTAGTTGCCTTCGAAGTCAAGCCTACTTCCATTGCAACGTGAAATTGTTTGGTGGAGGCGCCGGGTACACTGTTGCAACAGCTGCATCACCGTGGCTCCGATTAGGCAACGTAAAAGCCGTCGCTTACACGGACCGGAACCGGAATACAAGGGATACACCGAGTACGTTCTTCCAAAAGTCCGTATTATCAGAAGAACAATGGAGACGAAACCAGCAATAAGCCAACTGCACATCACACACCCGTCAGTGTTCTCTGGAGATGCTGGACAGGACCCCAACAAATCGCTAAAAGGGTTCGACCGAGTCGCCAAGTAGAACAGGTGGGATCATACGATGTGCTTGGCCAACGTTTATTTCTACCTGGATGGAACAGCCCAGCAATGGTTCGAAAACAACAAAGACAAGTTGAATGACTGGGAGACGTTCCAGGAGGAACTTAAGAAGACGTTTGGAGACCGCCAGCGACAAATCCACTCGGCGGAAGAACAACTGAAGAACCGGGCCCAACGACATGGTGAGCTGACACAATCGTACATACAGTGTTTTGGCCCTGTGTAACGTAGTCAATCCGAACATGACTGAAGCGGACAAAATCACGCACCTGATGAAGGGAATTGCAGAAGATATGTACCAAGCTCTTCTGATAAAAGACGTTGCTACGACAGAAGAGTTCATCAAGTGGTGCCAGCGTATTGAAGAGATGCTGCAAAGGAGGGTTGGACGCAAGAAGTATGACAGACTCCCAAATGTAGTCCCTATGGCCGTTGTGGAAGACCAGCACGACTTGGCTTCTCTCATACGACAAATCGTGAGGGAAGAATTACAACAGTGCATGGCAGCCGGGACTATTAGACCGAGCGAGCATCAGATTATGGCCATGGATGTGAGCCCTGTAAGTCACAAGGTAGCCGACGCTGCTGAGGACGAGGTATTTCAAACATTAGCTCCTGTCTGTCCCGTCAATCGCTCCCGACGTGAAGAATGGCGTCGCCCTGCTATGACTTGCACTGCAGCCGCCAAACGGCAGCCCATGAACCGACCGACGCGACCACAGCCAACTACCCCGGTAACTATGACGCCCAGCAAAAGAACAGACGTCTGGAGGACAGAAGACAACGCTCCACTGTGTTTCCACTGTGGACGCCCTGGACATGTAGTACGCTACTGCAGAGAGAGGAGGCGAATATTCGATGATTATTTTGCCGCTAGACGTCAGCTGTCGGAGCAGTTCTATCCAAGGCAGTCACCTGCTGATGAGTTCAGTCGACCTATGGAAAGAAGCCCATCGCCCTACCCTAGACGAGGTCGATCCCCGATGCGCTGCAGCCGTTCACCGTCGCCGTACAGAGGTACCAGCCGCTCCCCTAGCCGCCGTGCCCAGGAAAACTAAGCGGAGGTGAGGCCGCCGCAGATGAAAATCCTCCATGGACGACAGTCGCCAAGATGTCGGGAAATCTCATCGACGTCATAATCGACGGCCAACCTGTCCGGGCACTTGTTGATTCAGGAGTCTCTTTTTCTGTATTATCGGATAATTACCGCCGCACACTAAAGAAGACAATGTTCTGTGATACGGGGGCAACTGCGCTGAAGGTCGCGAATGGAAAGTACGTCCATCCAGCAGGAACTTGTGTCGCAAGAATAACCATCAACAACAGGATGCAGCCGTTTGAATTTGTTGTGTTAACAGAATGTAGTCACAATGTCATCCTCAGATGGGACTTCCTTCAGGCATCCCAAGCTATCATTGACTGTGGAAGATCTGAGCTGCAAATTGAAGAAGTTGCTCCGCCGGATACACGTAATACAGAATTTTCTGGGAAGTTATTCGTCGTTGACAATGTGACGATACCGCCGTTGACAATGAGAACAGTTGCATTCACAAACACAGATGACCGGTTAAACTGTGAAGTTCTTGTTGACAGTAAAAAGTTTATCAGGCTCACAAAAGAAATTTACATACCAGCGGCTATCAAAGCATTACCGGTGGCCAAGGAGAGATTTGGATCACAAATTGTCACGATCAGTCACAACTTATCCCCAAAGGAATGTGTATCGGGACAGCTGAGCCAATCCAGGACGGTGAGCTCAACGTCATCAATGAAGACCCATGCCCTGCTATTAGTACAGACAACACGCTGGAGAAATTAAACGTGGAGCTGCCAATAGGGCCTGGACTGACCAAGGAACAACGCCAGCGGGTGTTAGGTATACTACGCCAATTTTCGGGTGCATTCACACCTCAGCAGGGGAAAAGTCAGACGAAACGAATACTGGGGATCATCCGCCAATTAGCCAGCGTTCGTATAGAGTGTCGCCAGCTGAAAGACGGCTAATTCGGGAGGAAGTGGAGAAGATTTTGCACGATGACATTATTCAACCTTCGGAGAGTCCTTGGTTGTCTCCGCTGGTCCTTGTAAAGAAGAAGGATGGCACGTGGCGATTCTGTGTCGACTATCGAAGGCTGAACAGAATCACAAAGAAAGATGTCTAGCCATTGCCGCGTATTGATGACACCTTAGACTGCTTGAAAGGAGCTACATACGTCTCAACTATGGACATGCAGACAGGTTACTGGCAAATCGAGGTTGACGAAGCTGACAGGGAGAAGACGGCTTTTATTACACCTGACGGCCCCTATGAATTTAAAGTAATGCCATTTGGATTTTGTAATGCTCCAGCCACATTTGAACGCATGATGGACAACTTGCTTCGATACCTTAAGTGGACGACGTGTCTCTGATATTTAGATGACATTGTCGTTTTCTCGAAAACATTTGAAGAACATCTGAGTCGCCTGTCAACTGTGTTGAAGTGTGTTCAGGCTGCAGGTCTCCGCCTCAATCCAAAGAAGTGCATCTTCATCGCCAAAGAGATAAAAATCCTTGGGCATCTAGTCAACGGAGATGGTGTCCGTCCTGATCCAGATAAAGTAAGGGCAGTCACAGAATTTCCAACTCCTCAGCACATTCGTGATGTGAGAAGTTTTCTCGGGCTGTGTTCATACTACCGACGTTTCATAAAAGGATTTTGTAACAAGGCACGTCCATTACAAGAACTTCTGCAGGGAGACGCCAAAAGATCTTTCCGAGCACTTAAGGAGGCTCTAACTTCCGCACTAGTACTAGCCTTGTACGACGAGAATGCAGAAACGGAACTTCACACAGACGCCAGTGGCTATGGGATTGGTGCAGTGCTTGTACAGGTTCAGGAAGGTGCCGAAAAAGTGATAGCCTATGCGTCAAGAGTACTCTCAAAGTCCGAGATAAACTACTCTACAACTGAAAAAGAATGTCTCGCAGTTATCTGGACTATCAACAAGTTCCGGCCGTATTTATTCGGCAAACCATTCACCGTCGTGACAGACCACCATTCTTTGTGTTGGCTGACTAGCTTGAAGGATCCATCAGGTCAACTAGCAAGATGGACACAAAGACTCCAAGAGTACGATGTCACAGTGGTATTCAAGAACGGGCGCAAACACAAGGATGCCGACTGCCTTTCGAGGAATCCATTAGTGGAACACAACAGCATTAATGAAATTTCAACCCTCACCGAATTAGATGACGTTTCTGGTGAACAGAGGGAAGATCCAACACTATTAAAAATGATAGAGGCCTTGGAGAAAGGAGAACCGACCAATGGAGAGTTCCAACTTATAAACGGAACATTGTACAAGAGCAACTACGATCCACTGGGCCCCAAATGGCTACTTGTTGTTGCAGCTCAGCAGGTAGACGACAATGGCTTCTTGTTCAAGGACTTTAAGGACGGTAATGTTCCTGATGAAGCCACGACAGGAACGTCTGTCGTCGATAATCGCGGAGAAGGGAAGGATTCTCTTGAACTGTCATACAGAGGACCCATGACACGGTCAAGATCCAGGACATTGCAGCTGGCTCCACAGGGATCATAACAGCGGGTCACTGTTTCTCCAGGAGAGGGAGCAATGCCGCGAGAGACCCCGAACACCAGGTGCCGGCGTAGCGCAGGGGATAGCGTCACAGACTGCGGAGCAGCAGGTCGCCGGTTCAATCCCGCCCACCGGCAAAAATTTATTTCTTTGTAATTGACAATTCCAGAAGGCTCTACATCTTTCTTATGTTCACTTGTAAATTCCTTGTTTCTTATGTTAAGTGTTCTTATAATTTCTGGTAAATTCTGACTGTGTATAAATAGCAGAGCACTCTGCCTGAGAGGCAGTCAGTGCTGCGTGTATGTTGAGTTCGTAATAAACGTGCTTTCAGTATAAGTGCTGTGTTTAGTTGCCTTCGAAGTCAAGCCTACTTCCATTGCAACGTGACAATATCATTTCAGGATGTACAACATCAAGAGCAAGCTTTCTTTAAACTGAGGCTACCTAATTACGAAATTTTGAAGATATGGTATCATTAAGTAGATTTGACCTATTTAGGTGAAATTTAACTACCAATACCATGTTGTGGTAAACATGTGTTCATAGTAGGTTATCTCTTGATTATTTATGACGTCATTGGTCAAAGTGGTATCGGAGACTAGAGTTTATCCAATTAATTTGAAGAAAGCTTTAAAGTATGATAATTATGAAACAGCGTTACTTTCATTTGAAGAATGTATTAATGGTCTAGACAAAGAAAATTGGTTAAAAGCAATAGAAGAAGAAAAGAAATCAATTGAACAAAATGACACATGGAAGTCGATCATTACAGAAGAGGCGAAAGGAAAACAGATCTTAACAAGCAAATGGATCTTTAAGGTCAAAGATGATGGTAGATGTAAGGCCAGACTGGTTGTGAGGGTTGTCAACAAGAAAAGGGAATAGATTTCACAGAATAATTCAGCCCTGTAGTAGAGACATGTTCACAGATTTGTGACTGGCTGGAAGACTTCCTAAGTAATAGAACGCAGTACGTTGTTCTCGATGGCGAGTGTTCATCAGAGACAAGTGTATCGTCAGGCGTGCCCCAGGGGAGTGTGATAGGACTGCTATTATTTTCTATCTATATAAATGATCTGATGGACAGAGTAAGTTGTAATTTGCGGCTGTTTGCTGATGATGCTGTGGTGTATGGGAGGGTGTCGTCTGTAACTGACTGTAATAGCATACAGGTTGACTTAGACAAAATTTCTAGTTGGTGCGAAGAATGGCAGCTAGCTCTCAATGTAGAAAAATGTAAGGTGATACCCATGAGCAGAAAAAACAATCCTATAATGTTCGAATACAGCATCAGTAGTGAGCTTCTTGATGCGGTCATGTCATTCAAATATCTAGGCGTAACATTGCAGAGCGATATGAAATGGAACGAGCATGTAAGGACAGTTGTGAGTAAGGCAGACAGCCGACTTCGGTTTATTGGGAGAATTTTGGGAAGATGTACTTCACCTGTAAAGGAGACCGCGTATAAAACACTTGTACGACCACGTCTTGAGTATTGCTCAAGTATTTGGGACCCGCAGCAGATCGGTTTGAAGGAAGACATAGAGGCTGTTCAGAGGTAAGCAGCTAGATTTGTTACCGGTAGGTTCGACCAATGCGCGAGTGTCACGGAAATGCTCCGGCAACTCAATTGGGGATCGCTGGAAGAAAGACGACGTTCTTTTCTGTTAAGTAAATTTAAAGGGCCGGAATTTGAAGCTGAGTGTAGTACGATCTTGCTGCCGCCTACTTACATTTCGCGTAAAGATCACAAAGACAAGATAAGAGAAATTAGGGCTGGTACGGAGGCATATAGGCATTCTTTTTTTCCTTGTTCAATTTGGGAGTGGAATAGGAAAGGAAATGCCTAGTAGTGGTACAGTGTACCCTCCGCCACGCACCTTACGGCGAATTGCGGAGTATGTATGTAGATGTAGATCAAGACTGTTGTTTGCTCTAGTAGCAGAGGAAAATCTCCATATAAGACTGTTTGATGTGAAAACAGCATTTCTCTATGGGAGGCTAGATGGAGAGATTCTTACGAAGGTACCTGAAGGATATCTAGAAGCTGGACAAATCTGCGTTATGAAGAAAGCTCTGTATGGACTTAGGCAAGTGCCATCCAATAGAGTTCCTAACATCAGAAGTACTAATTCAGTTGAAATCAGATCAGTGCATATTTAAAGATGTAACTGAAGAAATGTACATGGCTATACATGTTGATGATGGAATCCTAATAGGAAAAGACTTGGATAAAATTGAAAATATTCTTATGAAACTAAAGAAGAATTTTGAAATGTCTGTGACCATAGAAAATCCAGATATATACATAGGCATACAAATAATGAAGACAGAGAATGGAATATTTCTTCATCAAGAACAGTATGTGAAGAAAGTACTAGAAAGATTGGTAATTTGGTAGAATCCTTGTACATCGAAGGAAACGGCATCGCTAGCGATATATAGTGAATGTTCGATATAGTGTTTCTGAACTGGAGATTCGGGTGCTACGCGCCATCATGTACTAAAAAAAAATAAAAAAAATAATAATTCTTGTTTAACCTATACCTAATCTAACTTTGACTTTAAAAAAAGTCATATGTAGCGTAGCCTTAAGAAGGTTAGGTATAGGTTAAACAAGAAATTTGTTTTCAGCACGTGAGGGAGCGTAGTGCCCGAATCTCCGGTTCAGAAACACTGTATCGAATATTCGATATATATTGATGGCAATGCCATTTCCTTTGATGTACACGGATTCTACCAAATTACCAAAAGATTCAATATGACTAACTGTAAGGCTATGAAGATTCCATTAGTTCCAGAAGGGAAGATAAGTGAAGAAAATCAAGAAGATGAACACATTAAATTCCCATATCGTGAAGCTGTTTGAAGTCTTTTGTATTTATCATGTAAAACAAGACCAGATCTTTGATTTGCAGTGAATTATGAGAGCCGCTTCACAGAAGACCCTAAGAAAAGAGATTACAAAAATGTAAAAAAAGTTCAGATACATACAAAATTCTAAGAACTATGGCCTTTTTTATAAGAAGAAAGATAATGAAGAAGAGAGACTATTCATATAAATGTCTAGAAACAGTAAGAGTATAAGTGGTTACATTGTTCTCTATAATGGTTTTCCAATAATTTTGTGTCCCAAGAAGCAGAGTGTGGTAGCAACTTCATCTGTGAAGCAAAGTACATTTTAGCAGCAGAATGCACTAAAGAAATTAAGCACATCAAGACCCTACTGCAAGAGTTAACCAAAAGAGGAGTGAAGATCACTCTTCATGTAGATAACCAGAGTGCTATTCAAATGATCAAATCAGGACAGTTAGTGAGACAAAGCAAACAAATAGACATGAAATTTCATTATGTTAGTGAACAATACAGAGAATGGTTGTTTGAGATAAATTGCTGTAATACATATGTACAAATAAGGCAACAATATGTTTTCAACATACCTGTTACTATTGTTTCCTGAAAAAATATAGGGTCTATTATTCTCTCGCTACTAACAGCAAACCACACTCCCATTTTTTATCGTGCAGGGGCCATTCATGAATTACGTTAGGCTTTTCCTAACAACAGTAACAATTATTTTGCGAACTGACATACCCACCTAGGTGAAGCCATAATTAGTCCAAAAAGAAAGTTCGGATCAATTTCTCCGTTGTACATCTTTTTTCAGAATCAGTGAGTGTAATGCGCAACTTCCTCAGAATGTGCCAGAAATGCTTGAACAATGAAGGGAGGCTGCTCCAGCACCTCCTTGCGTAATATAGGTGAGTAATAAACTTTTTTAAGTGTTAGTTTCATGCACCGGTATGTCACAAATAACTTGCATGCCAACCCATATTAAATTTGGTACGGACACCGGGTGGCCTGCAAAGCGGGCACAGCATCTGCCATTTCCGGCAAGTCATGCCGAGGATTGATCACCCTGTATATACGGTGAATTGGGGTAAGTGTAACCACGGCTTATGGTGCCTTAAAGAAGCTGTATTTTTACCTCTGACCTATCACATATGATAATTTATTCCTTTCTTTGTTATATTTAACCACAAATTGACAAATCTGACATAAATTGGTAATTAGTTTTTGGACTAGAATTGATGTCTACATTTTCCCTCTTGTGTGAGTGACATGGTCAGAATTGGGTGCCCTGTCATTTTCTCAATATTAAAGATAATTTCACAATGTTTTGGTTACAAACGAACTATTGCATGATAATTTCAAATACTATGACGTTTGTTTTACTTTACTGTTAATGCTCTTGATATGCCAGACATGGTCAAGCTTACCCCATCTTTTCCCCATGTGGGGCATGTGCAACCATTTAGCTGGGGCAAGTGTAGCCAAGGGGGTCATAGAAATATCTGAGGGGGAGGGGGGGGGGGGTGAAAAATGATTTAGGAGGTCGAGAAGTGATTTTCCTCAGATGCAAAAATAAGACAAAACATGGCACCACAATCTACTAGCCTGATAAAAGGGATGAGATATAAGTTCTACAGTTTTGTAGAATTTAAACTGATAAATTACTGGCCTAAAACAAAAATAAATCATCTTTGAAGCATTCTGTTTCAGTGCTTTATGATTTAGTCTAACAATTTTCTTTAGTTTAGCTTACATTTTCCGTGTATTTGATAATATACAAAGAGACGTATACAAAAATGTTCGTATCTCGAGCAAAATTTAATATATCTTAATAATTTAAAAATCTTCAAATTCAGTAAAAATTGGATAATCACGACACTTACCCCAAGTCTCTTTTACAATGCTCTGTATGGGTACAAAAATGCCGGGTTATACTTGTCCTGAACCATGGGGCAAGTGTAACCACACAACTCAAAATTTTGAAAATTATTTGACCATATAATTTTAGTTTTTCAAAAACAAAATGTATATTGTTTAAAAGTGAATGTTTAAGCATGAGAAATATCAAAATCATATCTTCAATAACAAGTTAGTAATTTGGTGTCAAAGTTGAACTATGCCAAAACGTGGTTAAACTTACCTCACTTCACCCTACATAAAACCGAGCTTTCGGTAAGTTAGGTTGCTTCTTCAAAAAGAGCAGGGAAGGAGAGGGGAAAGGAAAGGATGAGGGTTTTAAGGAAGTGGGTAAGGAGTCCTTCCAATCCCAGGAAAGTTACCTTGGGGGAGGGGGGGGGAAGGATAGGTAAACAAACAAACAAACAAAAACACACACACACACCAAGGCAGACATATGTAAAAAGTGCCCCTTCCCCCTGAATCCACCCTTACATACTGTTAAGTATATTTCATTGCTGTTGGGCATCTGAGGGTAGGAAGTGTGCAGTTTTGTCAAGTTGTGGTTCTGCCATAAAATAGTTACCGGTACTCTGTCAATGCCTATGCAGTCTATCAAATATATTACTCCAAGTATATAGTCTAACATGCAGAAGAACGCAAACATTGTACAATTACGATTTTTTTAAAATTGAAACATGCATGCTACTGTGAAACTGCTGTAAATCTTCAGTAAAGTGGCAGAGGCGTAGATAATGGGGCCGGAGAGGCAGGGTGTCCACTGACCAACCCGAAGCCACATCCATGATTATTATTTTTTTTTTTCCATCACCAGATATTCTGTATACTAATTTGAGTGAACTTATTGTAATATGAGATCATTGGTCAAAGCCGAGGGATGATATCCCTGTTTTCAATTATGCCAAGGGTAATATATGTTATTTACGCCTCTGCAGAATATTTACATATATAATTGATCAGAAATAAATTACTTGCCACCGAATGTCTGGTAGGAAGATAATCTTCTCTCCTTATCGCTGTTAACCACTTTCTAATCAGGTTTTCATCTCTTGGGAATTTGAAAATGTGAACTCCATTGTTCTTGTCGTAATTGCCGTTACACCGGGGAACACAGCATTTGTATACCATTTCAAGCATTATATGAAACTGCTAATGAGTAGAAAACAAAAGTTATCCGCAACGTAATGCCGCCAGGGATTGCTACCTGTATTTTTTGATGACACTTGCCGCCTTTTCTGAGAGTAGTACGAAAAAATCACACTACACTATTTGAATTACTATTTTACTTCCCTATCATTGAATTATTTGTAGGCATATAATCCTTTCTGCGAATTGCAGCGATTTATCAACTCATCACACCTGGGAACTGAAACACGTGAACTTTTATTCCTTATTCGAATTCATAATTTCCCCGGCGATATGGAACGCAGCGTTTATGTCCCATACTTTGAACAAAATCTGCGGGCGTATATTATCTAAGCTGTAACACTTTTAAACACTTTCAAAGAGGCAACACTTTCACAACACAGAAAACACAACTATGACTTCCTAAACAACCCGCCAACAGCTGCTCCCTGACGACCCTAGAGTACTGAGTAGGAATATCGATCAGTGATATATCGAAATATCGATACAATTGAATAAAAAACAAGGTTCGTTCGAAGAGCTGCATGGATGCAGATCCTGCAGCAGCAATGCAGGCACTACTGCGCATGCGCTGCGACGATGACGTCACATGCCGTGCATGCTGCCAGAGCTCTTCGAATACTAACCTGCAGCCTGCAGTTTGCGTATCACGTGTGTGCTCACTTGTTCTGTGTAGCATAAGAGAGCGATTTATTGTGCCAGCTTCTAAAAGTAAATTGCTTTCTTACGTTTAAGGAATTGAAGTGTACGTGTAATAGTTTTGTGTATTTCCGTGTAATCCAGTTTGAAAATTTCCATATTAAGTCTTCCCTTATTTGCAGGCGCGGAATTTTTAAAGTTGCAACCTCCCGCATCCGCAGCTACTCTTGTACCTGTACAGTAACCTGCACAAGAATAGGAACCACCTACACAGGAATCGGTGTGGAGCACGGACCGCCACTTTAGCATTAATAGAGCTTTACGAGAATAATAAAGAAACACCTGGAAATGTTCTACAAATTCATCTTCCGAATACTGCGGAACCACATATTCAGTTTTCTGTCTTATATTTAGGCGCAAAATTTCATCGAAATCGTCATCACTGGATACAAAATCTGAATCGCTCAACATTTGGAACAAATGGAATTGGCAAATGCTCTTGTGTGGCCATCTTCCGCAGCGGCTATTAAAGTCGAGTATATTACGTAATCCAGCTTATGCTGACTGCAATTAAAGACATTTGTTTTACACTAGACGCGTTTCGATTTTTATTTTAAAAATGATGTGTAAAGACTGAAAGATTGAAGACAATTTTTAAAAAAGTTTATGCACATTAGGCCTAGGTGTTTTGATATTTATATACGGTCTACTCACGGTGTTGTCTCTTCTTTACATCTCACTGCTGTTTTTCCGACTTGTTGGCTGGGTTGGTTAGTTCCTGACGTGTGTTTTTCGGTTTGTACGGCACTTTTCGCCTGTTTTTGTGGCGTTTCTTCCTTTTCATTTATTATCACTTCAGTTAAAACAGACGAAAAGTTCCGTACACTACCGGAAAATGCACGTCAGGAACCAAACAACATCAGACAACAAGACGGAAAAAAGTAGTGTGATGTAAAGAAGAGACAACACCTTGAGTAGATCGAATATCAATTTAAAAACGCATAGGACTAACGTGCACAAAGTTGTTTTTTAAAACTGTTTTTAATCTATGCATACAAAACAAACTGTACTACCTTTATATCATTTACAGTCCACTGAAGATGCTTTTAAAATAAAAAGCGAAACACATATGGTGTAAAACAAATGTCTTTAATTTCAGTCTGCATAAGACGAATTACCTATTATAGAGAATTTTGCTCTTCTAATTTTTAGAGGTGATTTCATACAAACAAAAATAATACTTATAAAATAAAATACTAATACATCAATATACACAAACAAATAACGAACTTGCTTTACAAACAGTAGAAGAAACGCAGAACGACAGAAGTAACATGTAGTACACTTATATACTACAATGCTGTGGACTTCTGAAAACTTTGAACACAGGCGCTTCTTATGCCCCCACTACAAGCCTGAGAGTTATGCGCATGCGCGAGTCTGGCTGCATGAGCTGCAGGGAGAATTTCCACCTGCAGCTCTTCGAACAGCCGGCAGACTGCAGGAGCGGCGCCTGCAGCTCTTCAAACACGACTCTTCGTACTGCGCATGCGCTGCAGCCTGATTGCAGCTCTTCAAACGAACCTACAAACGAGATTGAGGCAAATTGAACTAGCGTCCGCCATATTATTTGGGGTACCGGCTGACACCCACTCGGAAATTTTACAGTTTCCCGTTATAAATAAAGAATTACTATTGAATACGGATGTGCATCAAGTTCCGTCAGACGTTTTCAAAACTGCGAAATGACGAGCCTCATAGTAAATTTCATTGTCATAACTTGGCGGACATCTAAAGTTCTAGACTATTTAGTGAGCGAAATAAAGTGATTTCAGTAGTGAAAAGTGCCATAGTGAAGTTCAAAGAGTCATGTAATAGCATCTGCACGTACTAAGGAAAGAAAACAGGCAGTATTAGTGGGAAAATACGAAAATCATATCGACGAAAGGGAACGTGTAAACTAGGTTATGGCACGCCATAAGGATGCAGTGTGTGAGAAGTGTAAACAAAACACAAAAAGTGGTTCTACAACAGTTAAATGTAACGCATTCTGTGGAGCAACGTACCGTATTGAGTGTATAGAAATAAGTAGTAATGAAGCTAGAATTGTAAACGCAAAGAATTGTAAAAATATAATATATTGTTGTGATGTTTGCATGTAGAGGTTAGAAACAGCAAGTACACAAAGTTAGAAATCTCTCGGCCTTATTCAGGAGAAAATTGAGAAACTAGTAAATATTATTTCTACACAGACTGTACTCCTGCAAAAACAAAATGAAGATCTAAAATTATATATAGAAATGATGGATGAACTAAAACAAGAAGTGAAGAAAATGAAAGAAGAAAGTACCAAAAAACGTATGCACAAATAACTAACAAAAAAAAGAAGAAGTTGTTTTAATCCAGCCAAAAACTAATCGAAGCAGTGAAAACCACAAGACACATTTGTAAGGCAAATATAAAACCAGTAGAACTGAAGGTTGGGGTTACTGGAATACGAAACTTGCAGAAGGGAGGGATAGCCATAAAATGTTCCAGCAGCAATGAAGTAAAAAAAATCGAAAATGAGGCTAAGAAAGCCTTGGGACAAGATTATACTGTCAGAGTTCCGTCGCTTTATCAACCCTGCATCAAAATAGTAGGCATGAAAGAAAAAATAGAAGATGAATTTGTCCTTCATTGCCTAAAAAACCAAAACAAGGACTCTATTTGAGAAAATTCAGTAGTACAAGTAATGAAAAATAGAAAAATTAGAGAAGGTAAAGTAATAACAATTGTGTAAATGGATCCAGAGTCTTTCAGGAAAATCATATAAGTGGGGAAAGTAAATATTGAATGGCAACGACACAAACTCTATGAACACTTGAATATTGTTAGATGTTTTAAATGCAAGGGGTTCAATCACTATGCAGACCGTTGTAATGAAGACAGCCCCTGTTTAAAGTGTGCTAGTTCTTCTCACCAGGCAGATAAATGTACAGCAGACACATTGAAGTGTTCAAATTGCATTAAAGTAAATGGAAGATTAAGAATGAACCTGGACACAACCCATAATGTGATGGACAATACATGCCCAGTTTACAGACGGCAAGTAGAGAATTACAAAACAAAAATACAGTATTCCAAATAGCAACTAAAGAATGGTAAAAGCAACAACATACATGAAAAAGGTGAAATTGTGTCAATGTACAGGGCTATCTATGTCACAAGGATGAAGTAGAAGAATTTGCAAGACAAAATTCTCCATGGCTGCTCTGCCTCTATGAAACTCATGTCACACAAGATGTTGAAGTCATAGAACTCGAAATAAAGGGCTATAATATAGTTTGTTGTAACACAGAATCCAGTCACACAGGAGGAGTACTTATCTACATACAAAAACAACAAAGGCACAAGATTGAATTCCACAATGTGAAATCCATGGAATACTGGGCTGTAGGAATTACAACTGCTATTAAAAAGGAGAAATACTATATTGGCTACATCTATCGTTCACCAAGTGGAAGCTGCTCAAGATTTCTAGATTTCTTTGAAGAGAGGCTGGAAATGCTAATTGACAGTGGAAAAAACATAGTTGTACAGGAGATTTTAATATAAATTGGTTCAGTGGTGCAGAATCATGTAGAATAAGAAAAATAGTTCAGATGTATAGACTAAAACAAGTTGTAAAAGAAGCAACTAGAATAAGCACAAGATATCGCCAGTATACTGATACCATACAGACATCAAGTACATTAATAGACCTAGTAATGACAAACAACTATACACTGGAGGCTAGTGTTCTGACTACCCCTAGAATTAGTGACCACTTCATAGTGCTGATCCACTTGCATGATTTGAGCAGAGCAGAAGAAAGAAAGAAGATACTTGACACTGGAAGCTTTGCAATAAACATAGAGCATGTATATTTTCCCTTATGTGATCCATCCAATAGTTTGACCTCAACTTACCAACAATTAATAGAAGAAATGGAGAATGTTGTGGAATTATCCACAAAGGAATATATAAATCATGCAAATGCTAAGCCTTGGTTTAATAAAAATGTCCAGAATGCCATGAAGCAAAGTGACCTCTCATATAAGAGGTACTCATATCTCCAAAGTGTATATCCTAACAATAAGGTTATCCTAGAACACTTTTAAACACTTTCAAAGAGGCAACAAGTACGAAACGTTAAAAAACAACTGTCTATATGTCATTAGAAGAGAAAAAAAGGAATACTACAGTAAGACTATAGATAACTGCAGACAAAACCCAATCAAAATGTGAACCACACTAAAGAAAGTAATATCAAAAACAAAAAGCAGTAACAATATAGGGGATCTAAAAGTGAATGACAGTGTTTATACAAACAAGACTGACATTGTGAACAAGCTAAATGAATTCTATATAGACAGTATAAAGGACATAGTGGACTCATTACCTCGCACGAGGAATATAAACTTCCTGACTCAGAATGAAAATTCATTTGACTTATTTAGGAAAATATCTGTTGAAGAACTGGATGAAATTGTTAATGATATGAACAGTAAAACAGCCACAGGTGATAAAATCTCTATACAAGTAATGAAATTGAGTTGGTCACATGTAAGAGTAAGAGTACATAATATAATAGTGAGATCACTTGAGACAGGTGAAGTACCTGAACCACTTAAAGTCTCTACCATAAAACCTATACCAAAAGTGAAGGACTCCAACAAAGCAGAAGATATGAGGCCAATAAACTTGCTGCCTGGTATTGGAAAAGTACTAGAGAAGGTAGTACGCAAGCAACTGCTGAAGTTCCTAAATAACAATGACATATTAACAACTGTCCAGTCTAGATTCCGAGCTGGGTATTCAACAGAAACTGCTCTACAATGTATCATTTCTAAATGGAAGGAGCAAATGGATCTTGCACAAAGTGTAGTGGCAGTTTTCCTGGACCTGAAGAGAGCCTTTGAAACCATCGACAGACTGCAACTACTTCAGAAACTGGAAGCTTATGGTATACGTGGTGTTGTGTTAAAATGGTTTGAAAGCTACTTGACGGGGAGGAAGCAGTGTGTGAAATGTGATCAGGTTGTGTCCAAAATAATAGCAAATGATCTAGGTGTGCCACAGGTTAGTGTTCTTGGCCCATTACTGTTTATACTTTACGTTAATGAAATCCCAAAAGTGCTAAAGGATTGTGAGATACACCTATTTGCAGATGACACACTTCTGTATGCTTCAGGTACAAACACTGATTGCCTTATAGACAATTTGAACAGCAATCTAGCCAGTGTCAATCATTGGCTAAATGGGAATAAATTAAAGCTTAACACAAAGAAGACAAAGTGCATGCTTCTTACACTAAAATCAGAGATAGGTGATCTGAACAGTGACATAGTTATTGATGGTGAAAAAACTGAATGGGCTGGCTATTATAAATACTTGGGAGTGATTGTAGATAGTAAGTTAAAACTGGATGAACATATAAATTATATAACCAAGAAGATAGGTAAGAAAATGGGATTCCTTAGTAGGATTAGGAAAATTTAACAGAAAAAGGCAGAATGACAGTGTACAACACCATCATAATGCCTCACTTTTCATAAGCTGGATCAATACTGTACCTGTGTAACATGACATTAGTGAGTAGGCTACAGATATTACAAAACAGATGCATGAGATTAATATTGATATGTACACTAGAATAGAATATATGTTGGTAACATTAAATTGGTTGTCTGTCAAACAGTTCATCACACTATAAGCAATGATTTTTATTCATAAGATTAAATTAGGAATGTGTCCAGACTATTTAGACAATAAACTAACTTTAGTGAAAGAGGTCCATAACTATAATACAAGAAGTAGCAACAACTACTACTTGGAGTGTACAAATAAAAAAAATTGGTCAAAACTGCATATTTTTCAAAGGTATAAGCCAGTACGACAGTTTACAAAAAGAACTAAAAGACTGTCACTCATTGGCTTTATTAAAAAAAAGGCTGAAGAATCATATAGGTCTACAGCAGAAAAACCTGTGATATATAATGCGTAAATTTATAATACTGTATGTGTTTAAATATAATGTATAAACCTGTAATGATGAAACACACAATAGTAAACCATTGTAGTTGTATTTCAATAAGTTTATGTAAAACATCAGCCTGAGTGCTGAAACAAACCAAAGTAACTAACTAAATAAATAAATAAAAATAAAATAAAAATGTGGTAATGAAATATCAGCAACTTAGTCAGTATTACAGTTCCATTTCGAAGTATAACAGCTGAGATTTGCAATAACAACGAAAGTGCCGCTACGAAAATATTTGTGCTGATTTTAATATAAGTAGATTGAGCTGCTAAACATTCAGTGAACAGTAATTGTTATGACGATCAGTCACGACCCTAGAATTTCATCTACTGTTAATGTGCTGTAACAACTGCTTTCATAAATGTTGGTATTTAAAGACAAAGTGCAGTAATCAAAGATGATATGTTTATTTTTAATGAAAGCCAGAGTTGGCATTGCTATATTTATTTTGTGTTGCGTTGGTAGTGTCAGCTAGTTGCTATAAAGGAAAAAAAATTAAAAATAAAAAAAAACAATGGTTACTAATAAAGTCGCTTTTTCCAGAAAATGTTTGTGTTGTGCTTCACACTAAAATGAAAGAAAATACCTCAACTAAGAAATACAAAACCAGATTTTAGCTATTTATCTCGACAGGTTACAGGCCCAGGATAATGCTACAAATCTGGAGAAAATAACATACGGCGAAAATTTACGAGTGTTAATAGACTGTGTTTTTCTTTGAAGACGACTTGCGTGTTGTGTTTGAAAAAATGGCTTCATCAGTAGATGATACAGCATTAAAAGAACATTCCAAAATTAAAAGAAGCTACAAGTTTTCCGCTAAGGGAATTAGAAAGAAATTTGATGTTCATGGCAAAAGGCCTTAGTTAAAGCTCCTAAAAACACAGGCTGGCGCATCCGCCATTTTCATTCCCTGTGAGTGCTGAACACATCACGTACTTTATACGAACAGTGTTATTTTGTTCATGTTTAGTGAAATATTTTAGAATTGTCTGGCATAGAGCCTTAGATTGTGCTACTTTGAGCTTGCATTCCGCTCTTGTTTACATCGATATGTGGATTAGACACAAAAATCTCTCGTTTTCTTTATTCATTGCTGCTTTTTTTTTTGCTGTCCGAATAAAGAAAAAAAAACGCAACAAACAGATATATTTCTGTCATTGCATACTATGTTTAATTCTGCCTAAACTGATCACCTAGATGAAAGTTTTAAGTAATCTTAGATTGTATTTGAATAATCACTGTCAATATGTGAGGTTTGTTTTCCGTCTTTCAATAAGTGTTTGTTGTCTTCTGAGAAAAATACACCACATCGGATTTTTGTATGTACTCACATTGCTGAAAGTACTTCCATTCACATTGCTAAAAGTACTTCCATTACGTTATTGAGAAACTTTCAGAGTGTATTAAAACGATAAAGAATGTTAGTGTGTTTACGGTCATAGAGGCACACAGTGCTGATGTTGGCAACAACCGTTGAATAATGTTTTAAAACCTAATCGTATAAATGAGGAGAATAATTCTTCGCATTGACCATGAAATAAATAATTCTGTTCCTTCTCTAAGGCTGACAGGTTTTTGTATGTAACAGTACCCTTGTCTTGTCAGTAATTTAATAATCCTTGTAAAGCAAACATTTCCTTGCCAACATTAGCACACTATGCCGCTGTAAGTAAAATTTACCCAGTATTCTGTGTCAGTTATGCTATAGTCTCTAGTAGATAAGTGTCAATATTGGCATTTACTAAAAAGAAATTGAATTGAGGGTGTATTTTGTGATGAAACATCAGATACTATTCTTTCAAATTGCATACTAAAAAGTATGACACTAAAACTTCGAAATACCACAAATAGTATTCAATGGCAGTTGCCTGTGTCAGCACAGTACGCTGCCACAGCCATTACTAAACTTTTTCCGTTTTAGTGTTTGTAATACTTTCTCGCAATAACATAATAGAAGTATCTTCAACAATTTGTGCAATGTCAGTACAAAATTTTTTGATGGGGTGTGTTTCTCAATATACTATACAAGACACACATATTGTGCTCTAAAAACTGTATGTTCTGGGAAGTTTTGTTGTGTTATGATATTTTGAGGCTGTTAATTCCCTACAGGCAGTACAGATAGTACTTTGAAAATAATTAAACAAAAACTTACGTTCGAATATCTCAGACGACTTTACTACTAAATATTGCTTCAAGTCATAATAAATAATATTTACTTACAATACATAACTGTGTGCTCAGTCCGGGTTCCCAGTTTTTGCGCCGACAATTAATGATCAATTTTTTCCTTCTCTCAGACCTCTTGGGGAAACTAAACATTCTGTAGCCACCTCTGGAATGATTTGAGCAGTTTATGACAACACAAGCACCCAGTACGTTGCTTCAATAATAATTGATTATATTCCAGCAATATCACACACGAATAGGTAACAGCCATAATATCAGTTGTATAGTAATGTGAATTATTTCTTTATTTTCAAAAATTCATATCTTTGTTCACACTCAGATATCAATGTTGAAATTTTTACAGCATGTTACTATCGTATAGGTGTACAAACTGTGCAAACATGATATTTTTATATTCAATCCCATCTGAGATAATTAGCCTCAAACTTTACAAAAAATGAAAATTTTCAAATTTCAAAAATTCATAAAAAATTAAGGAAACATTTGTAAGTGTTCTTGTTCTATATGAGGCTAGAAGTGTATGATATCTAACTACAGGAAAAAAATAGACTCTCATAAGTCACTCCTTGTATGTTATTATTGGGCCTAAAAAGTGGATTTTTGAAAATTTTGATATCAAACTTTGGAGGTCATTTTGACTGGTTAGTTTTGCATTTAGGGTATTTTGTGTAATAGATAATGTTGTAGAGGACACTTTTCTAAAAACAATCATGTCAATTGCAATGTTGTAACTTAACTGAGTACCGAGATATTCAAATGTTCGCTAATGTCTCTAGACTGAAAAATTGGCATGTGCTGACAAATAAAAATGGCCGCCATTCAGTAAAGGTGCAAGATAAATTACTTTAAAAAAATGTTTTGAACTTTTCAAATATAGGGCAATCACATATAAAAAATTAAAATATTTAAAAATGGTCAAGCAACCAACTTAATTTTTATTGTACCACTTCATTTGGATTGACCCATGAAATTTCACAACATAGCATGGTATGGAATATTTGCTACTCAAACACCGTAGACTTAAGCCTAGATATAAGAACTTTTATTTCAGCAAGAAGAAACGACGAGTATGTGTGGCAGCCACCGCTGGAATTATTTACTTTAACATCTAACTCAGGAGGTGCATATTAAGTGAAAGATTTACTAACTTTTGACATGAACACAGAACGATGCAGAGACACACACACAAGAATACACACGCATATCTGAGTGCCATAATTTTATTTATAATTACCTATCTTTGTGCAGATTTAAATTATGCATATAAGGGCAGGATTATGCATGGTCGCGAATGTTCGAGGAATACGGATGGTGTGACAAGATGAGGACTTTCCGATGCTAGGATCGATGATTTATGCTTTATGTTGTTTGCTCGCGAATGGACGTTAGGAGTGATCTTTGCTGTAACGATAGTAGACTGATAAAATTGATACTCTGCAAGTCGAATTAGCTAGATTCCTCTAACTACTCTGTCCTTAGTCTTCCTTCTTTAACTGTACTTTTGCCGCACAAATGGTGCGAAATCTACCTTGTGTCAAACACGATGGCCGGGCCTGATCTTGTCTTGCCTTAACTTGTATATATATATATATATATATATATATATATATATATATATATATATATATATTGTTGTGTGTATAAATGTTTATTGCCAATATTTTATGTGTGCCTGGATTACTTATGTTGATGAACACCAGGGTAACACAACACGGATCACGGACTTTAAAACGTTACGATAGGTGACACTTTAAAAAAGAAATCAAAACCAGTATTGCATAGCGAGAGTTAAGTCTGAAATGAATCACATTTAGACATGTAATACTGCATAGAAGCGACGTGCAGAGTGTATCGGATAAACAAGGCTGAAAACAGCATTATCACAAAACAAACTGACATGAGCATAAGCAAACCACATATGGTCAATGTTATGCTCAATATCAAAGCATGCTTATGTATTTCGTAAATTGTAAAGATTTTTATATCTGTTAAATAGCTAATGAAATGAATTTTGTAAGAGAGAGATGATTTTGTGTGATTTGGATGTTAATGAGAGACGTCCTTAAGTCAATGTCTTATTAAATCGAAACTATTTGGGAAAGAACAGTGAAGCTAGTTATTTGAATAGGACATGTGGATTAGGAGACCGTGTGAAACAGCAATAAGCACAGATGTGTTAAGTGCAGTGAAAGACGCCAACAAGTGATTTTATTATTCTTAAGAGACGTTTAACGACTTTTGCGCTACAGAAAGTGCAAAATTCAAACGTTATCACCCTGCGAAAAGACGCTGTCCAGTGAATTAACAGTGTTTAGAACAATTAAAAAAATTAAAAGACAGGCCTAAGAGGACCGATAAATAAATTAAAGTGATAAATTAGTTTGAACAGTGCGTGATGGTGAATAAAGACGCATTCTAACGCCACCATAAACGCTCATGGGAATCAATCATAAAAATAAAAAGATGTATAATGCGCATGCAGGACGTTTAATTGACGTGGTTACATACTGTGAATCAATTAATAAAAGTACGCATATGAACAAGAGAACAGTGCCGTGTGATAATTCAGAGACACTGCTAGGTGATGTGAATTCCACGACATGTATGAACCTTGCCTGCTGCAGACAAACAGACAAAAAAACGTAATGTGGTACTCACACACTGGTGTGAAGTGTGGACCCTCGACGAGTGCAAACTGGACACTCCTTCCTTAAAACACAACACACTGTAATCCCAAATGTGTTGCAGTTTGAAACAGTACGATTAAAATTACGGAAGTCATACCGCGCGATCCTGCCACGATTCAACGTAGGCACAGACTGAAGCTGAACCAGTGGCGCGATGTGACGTCATTACTGATTGTTGACAGCGCTATGCAAACAAAGTTCTTACAACACCGTCTAACGGACAATATTAATCAAATAAAAAATATGAAAAAAATGTATGTACTCGCAGCAAGCTGCGTTAGCATTAATAGAGACTGAATCTATTCAGCGATAACAAAAATATTAATATAGAATCAAATCAGATACTTTAAAATGTTAGCATAAATTTAAATCAGATGCCATAGTATGTAAGATATTCCAGATAATTTCTCCATTTCTTGTGACCCCATGTATTCATATGTATGATAGATAGTAAATTATGAAACATCTAACATTTTTGCCTTGAAAGATCGCATATACAATCAACATAAATAATCATTCTGACCAATGACTAGTATTCATGATAGGCATTCTGTAAATAGTCATGTATATAGCAACAAAATGTATATGTAGATAGGAAAGTAAGATAAATATTAGGCAAATAACCTGCTAGCATCAGAGTCATGGACATATGTCATTTGTATTGGATGGTAATTTTTTTTTTTTATAATACCTGGCGTATGTTCATGTCAGTTCGTTCATTTTATCCTTTACCCACAAGAGCGCACACACATATATATATACCTAGATATCTCCTCCAATAATCACAATTCAATCACGTAATAGCTTTTGCGAATGCACAAAAAACAATCATGCACCAGACTAAATGAATGAAGGAAACTAATCAAGTGTGCATTCTTTGCAAAAAAAAAAAAAAAAAAAAAAAAAGTAAATAAATAGTTATCCTAGTGCAGTAGACATTGCTAACCCGAATCTTTTTGTTCTTTTCATGAGCAAAAATTGCAATGAGACGGTGCGAGCGAGGGGCGCTGAACTGACAATCCATCACAAACCGCTGTTGCCCACGCGCACAATCCGTGCGCAATAATGGAGGCCACTCACTGTCGCTGCTCCCGCCTCCAGTACCAACGCAACAACCTCGAGCCGTCGCGGCCGTTACTAAAATTCAACCTACAGACAGTACTAAAAAATCAACTTCATAATCAATAAAATGAAATTTTATGCAACTTTCTGTACTATAGACATCCATCGAAGTGAATAGTCTGTAATACGACGAAACATGAAATGTTATTGAGAAAACAATTCTGAAAAAACGAATATTCCAAAAGACTGACCCACGTTGTACTTATGTTATGTGGATTATATGTAATTTACATTATTATCTTATGTAATATTTGATGTATTTGTGTTCTATGAAACTGGCCTTGACACAATGCTTGTTTGTCACAGCTATCGGATTCTGTATCATACCTCAGCCGTGCCACAGAGGGCCGTATAATGACACGTTTTCCTTTCCCCGATATTATCAGAGAAAGTTTTGTATTTTTATATTATTTCGGCATGTTAAAATAGTTATCTATGAAAGTCAGAGAAAGAAAATTTAGGAACAACACTTTCAATTTTTTTGTAAGAAAGAAGACACTCTTGCTTTGTACTTCGTAGCGATAGCATCTTGCAGACTGGAGCTGTACTTTATTATTTTTTATGTGGCCGCTATTATGTACATTCAGGTAAATATATGTGATGTACGTGTATCTTAAATTTATAAATAAACCCCCACCTCTCACTTAAATTCGCACTTATGAATTTTTATTAATAATTTTGTGCTATCCTCCCTCCGCCCATAATGTCTTTTTCAGCCTTGTTGAATCACCGCAACAATGGATGGCATAGTTTTTAGTTAATATTGAATGGTGATATTTCGTGTAGCCTGCCAGTCTTGTTTCAAAATTTATTCCATAATATTATCATTTACTGGCAATAAAACCTGCAGTCGATTTTCTTGTAAATTTTTAGAAGTCCGATGTGTTTGACTTACGTAATATTCCTATCTGATTTATATCATGTCACTTATCTTACTTTACTGTTTGCTACATGAGTCGTAGTTTAATATTGACGAACTGCCATCCACTGTTCGGCAAGTGGTTATCATATTATTAAAATTTCATTTACAGCCAAATTTCAACCACCAATGGATCTATTGTTAAAGGTAACTGCTCGTCGATTCTTTTTGTAATGTTCTGCCTGCACAACACTCCACCGTTAATTAGCTTACCATTTCATTTAAATGCATGTAATAATTTTCCCCGTAATTTACTGATTGGGAACTTTCATAGCTTCTAACTTCAAACCTTCTGTAAATTTGTTAATCTCAAAAATTAATAGCCAGGCTGGAACATTACAGGGGGCCGCGGCGTAACACGTCTGCGGCACTCAGAGGGTTAATAGGTCTGTACTACTGCACTAGTCTTCTACTTAGACAACAGAAAAATCTCACAATACTCGGTAATCTTTTATCGGTTGGCAAGTTTTGACACTGTTCTGGTTGCTCGGGTAGAAATATTTTATGGACTTCGCCTCTTCCTTGACCTTTACTTTCTTTGAGAAAGTTGAGTATGGAATTTGTTTTACTTTATCTATGTTAAACTAACATCCCCTGGAAAATATGTATCAACCCACGCACATTACTTGAACAACCACCAAATATATAAATACACTCTGTAAAAACCGTTATTTCATTTTACCATATTTTAATATATGAACCTATTTATTATGACTAAAACGGGAAACAGGAAACTCTGTGTTTGCACCTTGAAGAGTAAAGGCAGCACAAATCAACGTTTCAGCGGATTGGCATTTTCTAATTAAACCGTGCCGCTAGAAAGAGGGACGGGTGAATGTCAGTGCAATACCATTGCACTTAAATCCATATGCCAACATTCACAATACCGAATACATCTGACGAGGGCATTACACGGACAGCCTGTAGTAAAGTTAGCCAGAAATCATAAAATCTGTATCAATTTACAGAGACAGACTCTCACGAACTACGCCGTCGAGTAGCTCCTTTTTATTATTGATGTCGAACCATATGATTTAGATACTGGCAAACTGACCTTGCTCTGCACATCCTGTTAATACACTTATTTACCTACACAAAGCTCCAATACATCCCTAACGTCAAATTATTACACGAACTTTTAAGTGTAATGCCAAACTCTGGATGATCCACTTGAAGTATGTGATGTGGCACACCGTGTGTGTTGACAATTGTTCAGTCAGAAAAGAAAACAAAAATATGAATTTTCAGTCTTTAGATGGCTTTTATTTTATATATGACTGGTTTTGGGCCAGTTCCCCATCTTTAGAGCTGTTATCAAGAATTACATGACAATTGATTACAAGCTACTCTCAAGAAAGTTATAAGAATTACAATTATAGAGAAATATGAAAAATATTAAAAACACACACCAATTTTTACTGCTACAGAGTAACCTGTCAGTTTCTGAACAAGATGTTGCATGTCAACTAAATACTAGCATCCTGGGACTTAAAATTTCATTTTACATTCATCTCATTTGTTGACAGTTAGTCGTTTAACAATTACATTTTACATTCATGTGATTGGTTAACATTTGATCGTTTAAAAATATCACCTTCATAAGAAACATAGTCAAAATTGTTTGTATAGTCAATGTATAAAATTAATTTACATAAAGAAATTAGTTAACATTATGATCAATATTAGTTTGTGACTCAATGCAAAGACATTCATCAAGTTGTGATAGCCAAATAAAAAAGATGCTGAAACACACTGTGGCTGAAAGCTTCAAGTTGTAACTGTCCTTTTTATGTGCATGTAACAGCTCGAAAAAATCGAAGCAGTGAGTTACAAACTATACTATCATATTGTTGAATTCCAATGTGGACTTTCCATTGTTCCAAATAGTTGGCATTTAAAAGAACTCCAAAAGAATTTTAAAAATACATACAATATGTTCCAACACATGAGGTTTCTATTCCCTTTCTTTTTCTTGTTATGATTTTTTAAAAATTGTATCAGTCATTTGAGAAACACCTCAGGTCCATTTTTGTGGCCAAAATTTAGTTAAACGTATTAAATTATTGGCGAAGTAGGGGAGAGTGGGGCACATTGAACCATAAAAAATATTTTTCAGTTTTACTCATCCAATAATTTTATTACATAGTCGTAATTGTAAGTTTATAATGTTTAATTATTCAAGTATCAAATGGTCTTATATGACTGATCCACGAATAATTTGTTTTAAGCTACAAGTTTTTGAAGAAAAATTGGTAAATGATTAATAGTGCCCCACATGTGGCGTACAATGAACCAGTTTGAAGAGTTTCTGAGTAGAACCTATTTAGCATACAAAGTAAGTGTCAAATGTAATTTAAAACTAATGTTTACATACATTCCACTTACACATCATATAATTAACCTGCAGGCACAAAATTGTAGGTCAACTTTTGAAATTAGCGAACATCAATGGACTGGAAGCTGATTCCAAATTTGTCTCTTTGTCACACCATCATTAATAGGATTTGGAAGCACATGAAGTATGTTGCTAGCTGGAACAAATGCTTCATCCTTTACTTGAGGGAAAAAGAACTTCCCTCCCATTTTTTCACTTTTTCTCAAAAATGATACCAGATAGTCTCCTGAGTCATCCTGTGGTTTCAAAATTTTCCCCACATAGTAAACTGGTGTTTTGTTTTCAAGTTCAAATTTGGTCAAAACGAAATTATATTTTTCTGGTAATTTGTCCAATTCTTCAAAGTTGTATTCAGATTTACCAGACTCATCCAGGTTGTCATAATGAACCTCACTATTTTCTTCATCTGATTCCTGCTCATAAAGCTTCCTATTGGCCTTCTCTCTCCTGCTACACAGAAAATACCCTGTGATTATCATAGTTTGGTGTCAGTCTTCCACTGGAACAACATTTAATGTTTTGAACATATCACTGAAGAGTAGGGTAAGGTATTGCACGAGATTTAGCAGCTTGGCAAATTGCGTTAACCTTATCCAGAACATCCTGTACTGCTTCTTGCATTACATCATAGTCAGTTTTACCCCTGTTGGTCTTC
Organism: Locusta migratoria; assembly: GCA_026315105.1. Lineage (NCBI taxonomy): Eukaryota > Metazoa > Arthropoda > Insecta > Orthoptera > Acrididae > Locusta > Locusta migratoria. The sequence continues at coordinate 75,797,148 of CM048752.1, read as the reverse complement.
CTGCGGTACGAACGAACCATCTTCAAACTTTATAAAATAAAACAGGACTGCTGAACTTCTGCAATTTAAAACCCCTAATTACCTAACGTAAGTTAGTTTTAGTAATTTACCCATGCAAAGTACAGTGTTATTGTATTTCACAAACAAATCACTCCTGGGGCAGAATGGATCACCCTGGGGCTCAATGAACCATGGCTCATCGTGCCCTGTGAGAGCTTGGTTCAATGTGCCCCAACAGTACATATTTCAAACAAAGCTCATGTGAGGTTATGTATGAACATTGTTATTATTTGAAGATATGTGACAAACACAATATTCATATTGTTATAATGACTTACTTTCTTTGAACTTTATTCAATCCTTCGTCACTAAATTTTATTCTACCTAATTCGCCAAAAAATTACTTCACTCTAGCAAAAATAACATAACACCTCCAGAAAACTAATGGTGGGAGCCAGATCCTGCAGAAAACAAATGGAAGTCATTAGAGCAGTACTCCCAACATATGCACAGAGAACAAAAAAATAATTTACCACCTCATACTGAAATTATGCTACCCGATTCATTGTGCCCTATGGCTCAAAGTGCCCCACTCTCCCCTATACATGGTGATGCTGCATTTGAAAAATTCATTCCTTTGAGAAACACCTCATCTCCTGGATATGTGGTGTTTCTCAAAGACTTACAAAAAAATGATGCACTGTTTCTTGTTATTCTATTTTAATCCAAACAGCTAGCTGTTGGGGTGTGCTGTAATGAGTTCTAGTGAAAGTGAAAGTAATAATTCCACACAATTAAAATGTAAAAAAGGGAATAAAGAAGTCCCATGTTAAAAATTAAGCATATACAAACTGGTAAGGAAATGTAGTGAAATCAAATCAATGTGGTAACTTAACCCAGAATATTTACCATAGGATTAGAACATCTTACATCCTTTAACCTCGGAGAATTTACCTATATAGCATGAGATTGTAATATTTTGTAGGTTTTATGTTATTTTGAACTAGTCCTAATGAGGTTTGATTATTTTAGGTGCAGGTGGAAATGAATACCAGAAAAGGCTTACAGAGGATCAAGAAAATGAAGCTCACACCAAGTTTATTGATTTTAACACAAAAAATGAACGGGGTATGTACCTCCAATCATTGATTGAGTGTAAGCCCATCACAAGGAAAAGGCGAAAATTTGTTGAAGAAGAAACGAACCAAAGTCGCACTCCTTGTGTATGCTATATCTGCATCCACTGGAAAAGTACAGGTACGAAAACATGCATTTCTTTTGGTCCATGGAATATCCACTGAACATGTAAAGGCAAGCCACCAAAGGACTTAAGAGTGACATACGCTCCAGGGAACGCTAAACCAGGTCATATCATAAAGGCTAAAGATTACCAAACGGCCCATTTTTCACAGAAAGAAGCCTATTACAACAGCAGGTCTTACAAATACTTTAATGCTAACCTTGATGTAAGAATTATGTGGCAATTCAAAGTAAAACATCCAGACTTGAGTGTTGATTACAGGTTTATTTGAAAATATTTCATGAGCATTTTGACCAAGCTTTTGAGAGGCCTCTGATTCTTTTTGTAAATGTGAGGAACTGTCTGTCAACATAAAAAGTCCATCTTTAAATGATGTAGCTAAAAGAGTTTATGTTGCTGAACTCCTTGTGCATAAAAGGAGATCAAAAATATTTCTTCATAGCCATTGAAAATATTAGACAAAAGGGATTAAAAATTAGGTGGCCTCTGCACGGACTTTATGCAAAATCTTCGATTTCCTCAAATACCAGTTCGAGAAATATTTTATTTACGGGAGTTGACAGTCAGTTTTTTTAATACGGTTGTGTCCGAGTGGTTCGGCCGAATCCAGATTCGCCGAATCTAGCGCACTGGGTTCGGATTCGAGATTCGGTGCAAAATGGCCGAATACTACCGAATCCCGAATCCAAAGTTTATATGGAAATCCTCAGTGACGAATGTTGTAGTTTACTTTGCATAACAGTGCGCTTTCGTTTGCGTTATTTACATTATTTTTTCGTAGATCCTCTGAAAGGCATGACGTGATAAAACGGGGTTAAATCGAGTACAAAACGAAGTTCTGAAAAATGGCGCTAGGAGCCGCCACAAGTAAGTTTTCCGTCCCGTCTAAGCAGTGCTACACAGGCTTGCTTCGTAGGCGCAAATGTAAATACTGAGCTAAAACTTTTGCACTGGAAAAAAAAAAAAAAAAAAAAAAAAAAAGGAAATCGAGTCTAATTCCCATTTTATTATCGACCATTGAATTTTAATACACCATTCAACGAAGGAAATAGAAGTTTAGTATTGCTCAACTTCAAATGTAGCAGGTCACGTTGGTAGCAGGTAATTTCCTAGGGACCGTATACATCGAATGAAACGGCATACAATCGATATATATCAGACATTAAACTCTCGCTCCGCTAGCAGTAACAAGAAACATATTCGTTGTCAATGAAAACAGACTTTTCAGCCAAAGCTATGACATTAGACTAAACTATACGTACCGGTATTCGTACAAGCGAATATTATGATTTTTACGTATATGTCAATTTTAAAGGCTGTGGTTACGCAGGAACGTAAGAGTACAACTTGTTCACTCAAAACTTACGTTGTACTCTTAGGTTCCTGACTTACCACATCCTTTAAAATGACATATTTGTGAAAATCATAACATTTGCTTCTTCGATACCTATCGTTTCTATATAAAACTGTCAGATATATATCGATCGCACTGCCGCTTCATTCGGTGTACACGGCTCGTAGGACATCACCGTACGATTCTTGCATGAGTTGCCTTATTCTGATTTCACGTATTGTTTCGTCGAATTTTGTGAAGTGCTAGGATTTCAAGAAGAAAGTTATTTACTACCGTATGTGGAAAAAAAGTTCTAATCGTGCGCCATTCATGCAGTATGACGTCACTTCAACAAACATTTGACGTCTGTTTCAATAAATCCTTTAAGGTCAAGCTTAAACACATGTACACCGACTGCCATTAGAAAAGTGACAGACAAATGACACCAACGGGTCGGGTAGAACGCGCAAGTATGCCAATGGAATTATGATACATGTAGTCATGTAGGTGGGTTCCAAATCATATTGGTAACATGTATGTAAAAATGTTCGATATAGAATACACTAGACTGTACGAGGGATGGTGTTCTGTACGAAGGAACTGAATAACAAGGAATCAAGTGATAGTGATACAGAATTACCGTACAGGTATCAATTGCTATTATAAATATTTCCTAAAAAAAATTGTAATTGTGAAGGACGCTTGCACGGGCGCCCGTTTCGACAAATCTCGAACGCGCGATCTCACTTCGATATGTGGTGCATTTCGATGTGTACCAAGATTGCGCGAATTATTTACAGTTCAAATTGTGTTGCCAAGGTAGCAAATGTGAGTTTTAGTTATATGACTTTCAACGTACAATGTGAATCTGCATGTTTCAGTTGATTAAAAAAATATTAAAATAATTAAAATAAAAAAATCTCACGGGATGCAGACAGATGTATCTTTTACTGCAGTCACAGGATTGCCCAGATTAATGTAAGTTCAACCGCTACCAAAAAGTTACGCACGCGAAGTACAATATCAATCTTCATCTTTCAATTTATTAAAAAAAATCTCACGGGATGCAGACAGATGTATCTTTTATTGCAGTCACCGGATTGCTCAAGTTAATATAAGTTCAACCGGTATCAAAAATGTTACGCACGCGCAAAGGAACTCAGGTTACAGTTTATTTATTTTAAAAAAATCTCACGGGATGCATACAGTTCTTTTACTGCAGTCACAGGATTGCCAATAGACGCATTTTAAGACAAGGTACGGTGAAGTGACATTTACATACAGTACAATTTAACCCTCTCGCCATCTTGGAACGTATCGTAATGCACCACATATCGACGTGCGGTCGCGCGTTCGAGATTTATCGAAACGGGCGTCCGTGCAAGCGTCCTTCACAATTACCCAGGTATCAATTGCTATTATAAATATTTCCTAAAAAAATTATTATAAGTCTAATAAAATTGTTTTATATTTCCGCATTAGGTTTCAACGTTATTTCGAGTCTAATGTAGAAAGTGTTTAGTGTTGCCACAGTAGCCATACATTTGAAGTCTTACCTAAAAGCTACTACATAAAGCCGAGTGGCAAGCCTGTGTTGCGTCAATATGCCGCACGCAACATCCACTGCCTTCGTGCTACAACTTACGTATTTAAATACTAGGGGCAAGAGATTGTTTCTATGAATCGTGATTCGTAAATTCCACATTCTCTTCGCCATAAGAATAATACAAATATAAACATTACAACATGTACTCTTCCGTGTTTGCTATTACCACATTTAAATTCCGTCCGCCGAACAAACCCGAAAGGCATGGGCCAACGCGGGAGAATTTAATGTTTACATTAGTATTATTCTGATGCTGAAGGGAAATAGTTAAAACGAAGCACGGAAACTGACTTCTAGTACTAACTTTTAAATCTTCTGTTGTTGTTGTTGTGGTCTTCAGTCCAGAGACTGGTTTGATGCAGCTCTCCACCCTACTCTATCCTGAGCAAGCCTTTTCATCTCCTCATAAGAACGACAACCCACATCCACTTCAATCTGCTTACTATACGCGTCTCTTGGTCTCCCTCTGCGATTTTTACCCCACACACTTCCCTCCAACGCTAAATTCACAATTCCTTGATGTCTAAGAATGTGTCCTACCAATCTATCCCTTCTTTTAGTCAAGGTATGCCAGAAATTTCTTTTCTCCCCAATTCGGTTCAGTACCTCCTCATTAGTTACGCGATCCACCCACCTAATCTTCAGCATTCTTCTGTAGCACCACATTTCAAAAGCCTCTATCCTCTTTCTGTCCACACTGCTTATCGTCCATGTTTCACTCCCATACAAGGCAACACTCCATACAAATGCCTTCAGAAAGGACTTCCTTAGGCTTAAATCAATATTCGATGTTAACAAATTTCTCCTTTTCAAAAACGCCTTTCTACCCATTGCCATTCTGCATTTTATATCCTCTGTACTGCGACCATCATTTGTTATTTTACTGCCCAAGTAACAAAACTCATCTACCTCCTTTAATGTTTCGTTACCTAATCTAATTCCTTCAGCATCACCTGATTTTCTTACACTGCACTCCATTACCCTAGTTTTTCTCTTGTTAATGTTCATCTTATATGCACCTTTGAGCACACTGTCCATTCCGTTCAACTGCTCTTCCAGGTCCTTTGCTGTATCTGACAGAATTACTATGTCGTCGGCAAAACGCAATGTTTTTAATTCTTCACCCTGAACTTTAATTCCTTCTCCAAATTTCTCCTTGCTTTCCTTTATAGCTTGCTCAATGTACAAATTGAACAACATTGGGGAAAGGCTACAACCCTGTCTTACTCCCTTTCCCACCACTGCATCCCTTTCATGCCCTTCAACTCTGACAACCGCTGTCTGGTTTTTATACAAATTGTAAATAACCTTACGCTCCCTATATTTTACTCCTGCTTGTTTCAGAACTTGAAAGAGTTTATTCCAATCAACATTGTCAAAAGCCTTCTCCAAATCTACAAAAGCTAGAAATGTTGGTTTGCCTTTTCTTAACCTATCTTCTAGGATAAGCCGTAAAGTGAGTATTGCCTCCCGTGTTCCTACATTTCTCCTGAACCCAAACTGATCTTCCCCGAGGTCGGCTTCTACCACCTTTTCGATCCTTCTGTATAAAATTCGTGTTAATATTTTGCAACCATGACTTATTAAACTGATGGTTCTGTAGTTTTCACACCTTTCTGCACCCGCTTTCTTTGGAATGGGGATCATAACATTTTTCTTAAAGTCTGAGGGTACTTCACCTGTCTCATACATCTTACACACAATGTGAAACAATTTTGTCATGGCTGGTTCTCCCAGAGACTTCAGTAGCTCTGACGGGATATCATCTACTCCAGGGGCCTTGTTTTGACTTAGATCTTTCAGTGCTCTGTCAAATTCAACTCTCAGTATAGTATCTCCTATTTCATCATCATCTACATCCTCTTCCCTTCCTACAATAGTGTCTCGAAGTTCATTTCCTTTGTAGAGCCCCTCTATATACTCTTTCCACCTTTCAGCTTTGCCTTCTTTGCTGAGAACTGGTTTTCCATCAGTGTCCTTGATATTCATAGAGCTGTTTTTCTTATCACCAAATGTTTCTTTTATTTTCCGGTAGGCTGTATCTATTTTTCCCCTATTTATACATTCTTCTACATCCTTGCATTTGCCTTCTAGCCATTCCTGCTTAGCCATTTTGCACTTCCTGTCAATCTCATTTCTTAGTCGTCTGTACTCCATTTTGCCTGTTTCATTTACTGCATTTTTATACTTTCTCCTTTCATCGATTAAATTTAGTATCTCCTGTGATATCCAAGGATTCTTTGTAGGTCTTGCCTTCCTGCCTATTTTGTCCTCTGCTGCCTTCACTATTTCATCTCTCAATTTTACCCATTCCTCCTCAACTGTTTTATTTTCCCCTGTTTCTGTCAATTGTTGCCTGAAGCTCCCTCTGAAATTCTTAAGAACTTCAGGTTCCTTCAATTTATCTAGGTCCCATCTCCTTATTTTCCTACCTTTCTGTAGTTTCTTCAGTTTCAGCCTACAGTTCATAACCAACAAGTTATGGTCAGAGTCTATGTCTGCCCCTGGGTATGTCCTACACTTCAAAACCTGGTTCCGAAATCTATGTCTTACCATTATAAAATCTATCTGGTATCTCCCGGTGTCTCCTGGTCTCTTCCACGTATACAACCTTCTTTTGTGATTCTTAAACCAGGTGTTTGTTATAACTAAATTATGTTCCGTGCAAAATTCTACCAGGCGGTTTCCTCTTTCATTCCTTTTGCCCAGACCATATTCACCCACTATCTTCCCTTCCCTTCCTTGTCCTACTACCGAATTCCAGTCTCCCATAACGATTAAGTTTTCCTCTCCCTTAATTGTCTGAATAATTTCCTTTAGCTCCTCATATATTTCTTCGATCTCCTCATCATCGGCAGAGCTAGTTGGCATATAAACCTGTACTACTGTTGTCGGTGTTGGCTTCGTATCTATCTTGACAATGACAATGCGATCGCTGTGCTGGTCATAGTAGTTTACCCGCATTCCTATTTTCTTATTCATTATCAATCCTACTCCTGTGATACCCCCAACTGATTTTGTATTCATAATCCTGTACTCACCTGACCAGAAATCCTGTTCATCCTGCCACCGAACTTCACTAATCCCCACTATATCTAACTTCAACCTATCCATTTCCCTTTTTAAATTTTCTAATTTTCCTACTCGATTAAGGGATCTAACATTCCACGCTCCGACCCGTAGAATGCCAGTATTGTCTTTCCTGATGATCACATCCTCCTGAGTAGTCCCCGCCCGGAGATCCGAATGGGGGACTATTTTACCTCCGGAATATTTTACCCGAGAGGATGCCATCATCATATGTTCATACAGTAGAGCTGCATGTCCTCGGGAAAAATAACGGCTGTAGTTTCCCCTTGCTTTCAGCCGTTCGCAGTAGCTGTGTGGCAAAGCCACATTAGCTGATGTTACAAGGCCAGCTCAGTCAATCATCCAGACTGTTGCCCCTGTAACTACTGAAAAGGCTGCTGCCCCTCTTCAGGAACCACACGTTTGTCTGGCCTCTCCACAGATACCCCTCCGCTGTGGTTGCACCTACGGTACGGCTATCTGTATCGTTGAGGCACGCAAGCCACCCCACCTCGGCAATGTCTGTGGTTCATGGGAAATCTTCTACGAATATAAATTCTGTGCAGGCAAGTTACGTGATCTTAAATGTTTGAAAGAATAAATAAATCTACAAAATATCCTGGATTAACCCCCCGGAATGCGCAATCTGCATTTAAGTACTTTTCACAGTTATGAAATGTATTTATGTCAATAACAAGTACATACACGTCGAATAAACGCGGAACTCTGCAAAGAAAGTCGTACAACCTGGTAAATATTTCAAATTCAATTGTTGGACGCCCTGTATTAAATGTCTGATTGTTAGTGTTTGTGTTGGTCACTGTTTAATTCTGTGGAAGATCGATTAACCTAATGAGTTATATTCGTAACGTATATCAACATAAAAATTTCAGCAATGAGTGAAATATGGAAATACTTTTCGGTGGCTGTCATTTTGCGATTTGCTGTTTGTGTGCACGAAGATTATCACGTGGAACAGGAAGGAGTTTCACCCGAGTGCTCTCTCGAAACATTTTAGAAGTCACTCAAACGATGAAATTAGTAATTTTCTTAAGCCTGCAGATCAAAATCTCGATGAACCTGAAGTCGCATGTGACAGTAGTAATACTGATGAATCTTTGCCGAGCAGCTGCTCTAATGACGAAGCGTCTACTAGTAAAAGTTGTTCTACTCCTTTGTCAGAAAATGTTCCGCGACTTTCATATACAGCACTTCCGAGGGGCAAACCCAAATATTACAATTTAGGGTCATTAAAAAAAGGCACCCCAAAACAGGTAACAATCCCAGATTGCTTTGAGAAAAAAACAAAAGATGTTTGATGTAGGTCATTCACGGCGTTCAAGAATAACTGGTCTTATTGCGGAAATGATATGTTTAGACTTTCAGCCACTCAATTGTAGAAAATGTTGATTTCAAACAACTAATTGAATATTTGGAGCCGCATTACCCTATGGTAACTAGAAAACAGTTAGCAAATGTTGTCATCCCAGATATGTTTCGCACAGTTCAAAGTGAAGTAAAAAACTTGCTATTATCTGCTGGTAGTAAAGAGTGCATTACAACGGATATGTGGTCATCAGTAGCGAATAATGACTACATTAGTATAACATGTAATTTTATTACAAATGATTTTAAACTTAAACACGCAACATTGGAAGTACTGCCATATCCTGAAGTCAGCCATACTGCAGAGTCAATTAGAGCAGTGCTGCTGAAAATACTTAGTGATTGGGGAATCAAAAATAAAGTTGCATGTGTGATCCATGATAATGCAGCAAATATGGTTGCAGCACTCGAATCAGGATTGACTCATCTCTCATGCTTTGCACACAGTCTTCAATTCTTGCACTTTGTCAAAAGCTAGTAGGACACTTCAAGCACTCAACCAAAGCATGCAAAATGCTTAAAGCTGCACAGATAAGCATCAAGTGTACCTGAACATCGCTTAATTCAAGACGTACAGACTAGATGGGACTCTACTTACCTAATGATTTCAAGGCTTGTTGAGCAGCGTTATGCCCTCAAGTACCTTGTTGAAGAGCTGAATTACTCGTTGCCTGTGGAGATTAACAATCAGCAGTGGAAACAACTTTCTGATTTATGTAAAATTCTCAAATGTTTTTATGATGCAACAAAAACCATAAGTAAAATTGAAACCACTGCATCTGAAGCAATTCCCATAGTCCTTAGCATTAAAAACATGTTAACTTCAGTTGGTAATGACCTTGGATCATCAGTAGCTATAGCAAAAAATGAAATTTTGTCTCAAATGAAAAGACGCTTTACAAACATGGAGCAACAAAAGAATTATGTGCTTGCTACACTATTAGATCCAAGGTTCAAAGACAGGATATTTACTGACAAAGCTGCAGCAAAGCAAATGTTGATTGAAGAGCTAGGAAGAAAAGGTACCCCAATACATGAGGTAAGCGACAATCAACCACCTTCTCTTCCAAAACCAGAAGATGAGAAATGCTCTATGTATGGCAATATATTTTCTGACGATGAGAGTGATACAATGAGTGAAGACACTTTTGAGCAGGAGGTAAACAGTTACTTGATGGAAAAATGGTTGAATATTGAAGAAAATGTGATGTGCTACTGGAAATATAATACAAAATATGAAAGACTGAAAAGACTTTGTAGAGAATACCTCTGTGTGTGTCCATCTAGTGTAGAATCTGAACAAGTGTTCAGTACAGCAGGGACAATTGTTGATAAACGCCGAAATCGATTGGACCCTGAGCGTGTTCGAATGCTGGTGTTTCTGAACAAAAACTTGAGGGCTAATGAGCAAGTATGAGAGAATAAAAAAACAACAGTAAGCTTTGTATATTATCAACTAATGAGTAGGATGTCTTGTCAGCAAATTTACTGTTGTAATTTGTTTAATGTAATTGTGTTTAGTGTAGGCTAATTTGTAAAATACGTGTATTTCACAATGTCAATTTGAAATGGGACTTGCTTTTAAAATAATATGTTTTGAATTGTTCTAAAATATTGTTTTAAATTAAAATTTTGATAATTAAGAAGTGCTACAGAATAATTTTTAAGGACATTGAAAATTATTTATTTATGCAAAATGCTGCATAATTTGTCTTTTTTTAAACCAAATAAATTAGCTTTGGCTGTATAATAAATTTTATAACAGCCTATATATGTCACTATAAAATCATTTAACATTTACACGTCCTATTTTTTAAAGAATCTGTTTTTCAAACTTCCAAAATATCTACTCACTTTTTCAGGTTTTATTTTAGATTCTTCACCTTTGAAAAAAGAAAAAGTAATCCTTTCTTTTGCAGAACTTCATTATGCAATTATTTTTTATTTTATCAAAATGAAACAGTTATAGAGTGAAGAAAGTTTCTTATTATCTTTTAGAGCATCTAAACAACATATATCTTAAAATGTTTCATACAAATTTTTTTAGAGAATAAGGGGGTATTAAATATCCTTAAGTTTTAAAATAAAAACCTAAATGAAAATTTAATTTCTTAAATTTTACTGTAATATTGTCATTTGGGATCCATCCCAGAAGGCTTCATTTTCATCACCGGCTGTGATAGAGTAGTAATTCTTTTGAAACAGATGTACTTATTTGACAGATTATTTGGGTTCGAGATTCGATTCAAGTTCGGGATTCGGCGCATGTTTTAATTAAGATTCGGTAAAATTGGGATTCGACCCATCCCTAGTTTTTAATATTCATGATGTTGCAATCAATAAAGCCAAGTTTTATGAATATCACGAGGGCTTAGCTAGAAGAGGCCAAATGCAATTTGTTCATTTTTAGTTGATTATATCAATGCATTCCTTGATGCTGGTGTAAGGCATCTTCACGCTTTTTCCCATGGAGCACATGGACAAAACAAAAACACAGTGGTTGTGGGTTTTTTCTTGCCCTAATAGAAACTGGCCGATTTGACAGTATTCATCACTACTTTCCTATTCAAGATCATCCATACCTTGTGTGTGAGCACAAGTTTAGTGTAATCAAATAAAAATTAAAATAACTTTCAGTATTTACACACTAAAACAGTATGCCGAGCTTATGTTGTACTCTGCTGCTATTCAGGACAAATTCCTAGTGGAAATATTAGAAAGTGAATAAGCAGAGGATTTTAAATCAACGTGGTACACACACACACACAACACACACACACACACACACACACACACACTGTATATATTCTAATAATTCGCGCATGATTTTTCCTGAATTTTAGGACGAAAAACTGTGGTGCACGGATTATTTGAAACATTATTGGTACTGCTACGCCTCCAACAGTACATCCCATTATACTATTGCATTGTTGCGGCCTCAGTCTGTGACGCATCAGTAGCACATTAGGAGTGAAGTATTAATGTCTTCAAACTTGTTAATTATGGCTACAAGTTCTCATTATCGCTCGTACACTGCTAAAGAAAAACTGAAAATTATTGAAGAAGCCGAGAATATTGTAAACCGTGCAGCAGGAAGAAAGTACGACGAGAGTGAGAGTTGTATTCACGACTGGCGAAAAAATAAAATGCAGCTTCAAGAAACTAATAATAATCGCCGGGCATTTTGCGGCCAAAAAGTGAAGCATCCGGACCTTCAAAAAAGGCTCTTCGATTATGTAGATGAGCAAGCGACAATATGGATACACGGTGACGAGTGAAATGTGCCAACTTAAAGCATCATCTTTAGCCAAAGAACTAGGCATTACCAGTTTCAAAGCTAGCCGGGGCTGGCTATCGAGATTTTTCAACCGAAATGGTTTAGGATTCTGGAGGAAAACTACTATCGCTCAGTGGCTTCCAGGCGATTACGAGGAAAAAATAGTGAATTTTCATCATTATGTGATAAATTTGTGCCGTAAACAGTCCTATATATTATCGCAAATTGGTAATGCGGATCCAACGCCAGTCTATTTTGAGATGCCGCTCGACAACACTGAACAGGAAAGGAGAATCCAGCAAAATGATACGAACTGGCAGCAGTGAGAAACAAAGATGTACAGTGATGTCGTGCGTAACTGGCGACAGACGAAAGCTACCACCTTACGTGATATTTAAAAGGAAAACTATTACGAAAGTATCAGTAAAAGGCATATTAGTGAGAGTGAATCCGAAAGGGTGGATGGACAATGAACTTATAATTGACTGGGTGACACACATTTGGCAACGTCGTCCTGGTGCGTTAATGAATTTATGCAATATGTCCATCCTGGACAGCTTTCGCAGACATAAAACTAAGGAAGTGCGAGACAAATTACGAAAAGGGGCAAACTGACTGTCATTATCCCTGGAGGCCTAACAGCCATCCTACAACCACTAGATGTGTGTATAAATTGGCCATTCAAAGCTGCACAACAGCGATATACGCAATGGATGGCTGATGAAAACAATAAGTTCACACCTAGTAGAAAAATCAAATGGCCGGATTTGTTCCAGATTTGTGAATGGGTGAAAAGTGCACGGGACTCCATTCTGCAACCACTGGTCGAAAAATCCTTCAAAAAATGTGGAATCACAAATTCGCTGGACAGAACAGAGGACGACGCTCTATGGGGAGACGGTTAAGACGAGAATGATTCTCCCGCTAGTGATGACGATGAAAGTGATGAATAGAGTGGTAAGACAGGAAACGTATTGACTAAAATATTTTATTGCACATATTTACAAATTCTTAAACAAGATAAGTCTCATTTCTTTTTTGCTATTGTAGGTACGCGTAGAGTCCCGGCTGGCGGGGATAAAGTTCCCTGGCCGCCCGCCCGCCGGCTGGCCAGCTGCATGCCGCTGAATCGATTGTGTTTTAATAATGTATCAACCTGTACAGCAGCGTTGCTTCAAACCAGTAGTTATTATACATACTTTTGAACACATCATAATGTTGCAACATTTTTTGTAAATAAAACAAATTAAAGCAAAAAAAGAAGGTACACATCAAAGTTTGTTCAATGAGTCCACCAATAAACTGTTTTACTTGGCTTTTTATGGAGAGTCAAGCAAGGAGCAACAAAAAGGAATACAAAATTCAATATTTCAAATTTTATGGAGTTTCATTACTTTGATAAACATGTAAGCCATGTAAAACAGTTTATTGGTGGACTCAATGAACAAACTTTGGCTTGAAAAAACCGGGAACTGGTTTACCAAAGCTTCTAAAAGTCAGTGCCTACCAGCAAAAATGTGTACCTATCAATATCAACAAAATCAATGACCTCAAGAAAGTCAAAACCTATATACCTACTAACATCGTCGGTGAATTTTATGACTGGCCAACTATCGATATGGATGACATTGAGCTGTTTGAAGAAACAATGTTTGGAATATGTGCTTATATTACTTGAAAAATAAATGAAGATTTTTATTGGTATTTCCTACCAGATAACATATAGTTTAGTCAGTCATTTGAGAAACATCTCAAATGTTTATAATTTTTTTTAATATCAAAATATAAATAAGGAAATTTTACTTTGGTAGAATTTGTTTACCAAACTCCTGTAGAAACATAAAAATGCAAAAAATATATTATGTTAAAATACTGACCAGGTGGTTTTTATTTCCCGAAGGTCTACTTTATTGGATAAGGTTTCTCAAATGACCGATTCAATTTCTTCTTAATTTTTTTAGATATTTAACAAATTCTCTGAACAGATGTTTAAGAGATTTTGTATTTGAAAAATAAAGAACTACTAAAGGTGTGTATGAACTTTATTTCCACAAAAAGAGTCTAAAATCTTCAAATAACAGTACATTCTCATTGGTCAAGACTGGAAGTCGATATCACTGGATGAGGAAATGAGATACACGCCTTTATTTATGGGCAGCTTTTCACTGCGCCTGTCGCTCTCTCCTCCTCCGGTGCTGTGACTTCCTGCTGCGGCCCGACAGATGCCGGTGCCTCCAGTCGGTGCTTGCAGCCGGCGACACATTTTGGCAGCTCTTGGCGGATGCCACAGGACAGAGCGCTCGCCAGAAGGTCAGCGAGTCGCGCTCTGCAGGGCCTTCCTCTTCCTCCGGGTCGGGTGGCTCGCCCTTCACTTCTATGTATTCGGGATCCTGCAACGTATAACATAACGAGTAATCCACTACCAAACATTAACACGTTAGTGCCCAGTGTCCTCAATTGAGGACAGCCCGTTTTCCTGTAATTATTACAATATTTCCTACTCCAAAGCAACAATGGGGTTTTGTTGTTTTTTAAGCTCTCCATCAACAATGGGTACAATATTGTTGTCTTTCTGCTACAGTTATTCAGTTGACGACTTAACAGGAGTGGAGTGTTTTTGCCAAGCCTGCTCTTATTTCTATATTTATTTTTGTGGCAGCATCAAAGGTAAGGATCGCTGTCATTTTTTGGCTGCAGTGTAATGAAATACTGTAGTATTGTTTGGTATTTATGTAAGTGAAAACAGTTTATTACATTGTGTGTCCCAATGTACAAAAACCTGTTGTCCTCGTTTGAGGACACTGGGCAGTTCTGTGGTACACGTTACCTTTTTCGGTCTTTCCAGCTTACTTTGCCGTGGACCGCCAAGTTTTTAAAACTTGAAGAGGCAGTGGAATACTTATATTCTGAAGAAATTGAAGCAGACATTGTAGCCTTAACTCCAGATGTAGATGAGCAGACCGATGAGGAGAATAATGAAGATGACATGTTAGGAAGTATGCATGTTAGTGATACTGCAGGTACTACAGAAATTTTACTCGAGAGAGACAGAAGACAATAAGGGAGTTTCCTCAAAAAGAGGAAGTGAAATGGAGTAATGAGGTTCCAAAGTATTCATTTCCTGACTTAGGGAAAAAAGCTTTTTGCCTGTCAGATGAACTGGAAAAAAAGCTGTCCAGGTTGTTGATCTCTTTTCAGAAGAAGTTGTAAGTGTGATTGTAGAAGAAACTGAAAAATACGCTAGGGAGTGTAAAAATAAAATAAGTTTATCAGTTGTACCTGATGAAATTCGCGTATTTGTTGGGTTCTCAATCTTGACTGGCTATCATAATTGTCAAGTGTAAGAGATTATTGGTCTGAGGATGCTGATCCCAGTGTTCAAATAGTGAAAGATGAGTCGTAACAGGTATCTTCAATTGAAATCTGTAATACATTTCAATGATGATAAAAAAAGGCCAATGAAAGCGAGCATAACAAATCTTTCAAAATAAAACCATTAGCACAGGCTCTAGTAAAAAAATTACCAAAAATGGGGAGACTTTCAGGAAAATCTAGCAGTTGATGAAATGATTGTGAGATACTATGGACATCACCCTATAAAGCAGTTTATCAGACTGAAGCCCATCCGCTCTGGGTATAAACTTTGGGCCTTATGTGGTACTGATGGATATTGTTACAATTTCTTACTGTATTGTGCTAAGGACCAGAAAGATGACAATTCAAATCTACCACTAGGTTCCAAGGTAGTTTGAAAATGTTGTCCATTATTGATGAGCCAAACAGTTACAAAGTATTTTTTGACAATTGAAGGTTTTCTTTTTTACAAGAACCATGTAAGTCCAAAAAAGAGATTGTTCAGGAGACACAAAAAACTTAATACCATTGACATGTATTGAGATGAAGGTGTGATTATTTTTCCTAGAGTACTATATTAGTGCAGAAAGTGGGCCAGTGTCGTAATATACATGTATGTTTCGCAGTATACACAGGAAAAAAAATTGGACTTATTTGGTTCCTGCAGAAATAAAGGCTCTACTAGTTGCTTTAGGCTAAACTATTGTTTATTGTGAAAAGGGATAACAATCATTACATTATTGAATTATTGCATATGCACAGGAAAAAAAAAAATAAATAAATTTTCAAGACGACGCTTCAGGAACCCTCTAAGCGCCATTATTTGGCATTTTTCAAACAAAGTATCGAATCATCACATCCATCACTATTATCATCTTCATCGATTTCAATATTCTGCTCGCTCTCTGCAGGACCTTTGTTTGAAGGTGTTACATGCTGAAGCAGATCCTCATAAAACTTCTGGTGGTCTGGTTCTGACAAGTACCGACTAAGATTTCTGAGGTCTTTAATCTTAGCTGGTGTCAAGCCAGGATCCCCCTCATAAAGCTGTTGCAGAGTCAGAGAACTGTTGTTATTGTGGTAGTTCTTTCGCCAAATCAAATGGTTACTCCATGGATCCCAGTAGGATTTTCTCAAGCAGACACATGTATCACCCACATCTACCTGTAGCATTCTCACTTGTTGTAGTTGCAGTGATGGTTTTGGTGTGCAAAGGAAAAGACCCTCTGTTGCTCCTTTTATATCTTTAAAATCGGCAGAATGCTCGGGATGTTTCCTCCCTTTAAGAATCAGCTCATCCCACTTCTCTGGCGTTTCAACAACATTGATTTTCTTCTTCTTCATGCCAGTCAGAGCAAAGTCCTGATCTCAGGGTAAATAGCTGTGACCTCTCATGAGAAATAGATAGATTATCCTTTTGAACAAGTTCAGAACATGGACAAGGCAATATAAGAACTGTACCATTTGTCTCTCTTTGTTCTGGCCAGGACAGCCATCATTGATAAAAACTAACTCTTCGCACATCTGTGAATGTGGATGTGGAATGTTGTTTATGAAATCTAAAGTCATTGTCGTGACTTCATTTGGACCCTTCCTCCCTTCATGTTCAAGATAGTGATATATTGTTACACTGTCATTTGCTAGATTATGCACTCCAAACACATTGTACCAAAGCTGCCTTGTGTAATAGGTAGCTTTGGATGGTATGTGGGGCAGAGGAAGATTCTGAATGAAATCAAAGGTGATACACATCACTGTCCCCTCTTTAGCTTTCACTGTGTATTTTCGCTTCTCCTTATGAAATGCATCTGCTTTCCTTAAATGTTGCTTCATGTCGATATTTAATTTGTGCCTCTGTTCTTTATCCTCCCCTGTTTTTAATTTTAGTTTAATAGCTTCACAAAATGTGCATGTGTCTGATCGCGGGTATCCAAACGATATACTGAACGTTTTGAAAACTGACCAATATGCTTTATATGGAACATTAATCCCGTACAGTTCCAAGAAAGCTTCATGCATGTCAATGACTCTTAGATAATCAGGAAGATACCTCTCGTTTGTATTTTGTCATAAGGAATAATGGGATTGTCGAGCTGGAAATGAGTTTATGTGACAATCAGTTTTATAACAGCATCAGGAGTCGCTGTTGGGCGATTATGATGTGCCCATTTGATCTCTTGGCGAATGCCCAGTCATGAGCAAACTTCGTTGAAGTCTGTACAACCGACTGTGTTATGCATGCAAACTGACAAAAGCTTTCTGACAGACAGGAATATCGTTTCCATGTATCCGAACTCTGAAGGTGCATGATCCTTTCCTGATGACACTGTATTTCGTGGTCTCTTCTTTGCAATTGAAGACATGTTCATCAATCCACACAAATGAGAGTCTTGGTCATTCTATTTCCTATTTTATTGAAATCATCCAAGATCTTATGCCAAGTGGATTCATCTACTTTCTCGAAGCAGCGATGTCTTGAGCATCTAAAACGAAGCAAAACAGTGATGAATGGAAAACATAACCTCTATTGGATATAATCTTCCTGTTCACTTTTTCGAAAAATGATTGCCTCAACAAACGTTACTGTGCATGCTATCTACATGTCAATGACTACTTACTTGCAATCTTCTCCTACGGTTCTGTTAGTTATCAACTTTCTAACGGAATTGATATACTGTTTCCCTGCTGCTCTGTCACGTTTACGCACTGTTTCTTTCTTCTCTGTTCGTTCCTTCCGTCTTGTTCGCAGATTATTAGATTTTGCATAATTTGACCCCTCCATATTATCACTATTACATTCACATCAACTGTGTGTTAATGCAATAACTAAACTACATGAACTGCTGGGAAGTAGACGATAAAGAAACACGACAACATGACAAACGAGGGCCGATAACGTCGATGCCGGCGCCATCTGTCGATAGCAGTAACCGAACACATCCTGGATGTATTTGGTTTTTGTTCGAACAGTTGTGGTCAAGTGTGGTTCTTGTAGAACAGCTATATTTTGCAACCTAATAATTTGCTAAATATTTGGTTTTTGCCCAAATGGATTAAACCGGTGGATGGTGCCTCTTGCAGGGAACAAACCCATGTAAATATCTCAAAATGTTGAAATTTGGACTTATTTGGTTCTAGTAAGAAACCCTTCAATTACTTTATGAGTCACGACTTGCTTGTCCACCTGAAGGAACTGCAATTTCGTGCAAGTGGAACAATTAGAGAAAACAGAACAAGGCAATGCCTCCTATCACCAGATAATGTTATGAAAAAGAAAGAAAGGGGATATTCTGAGTTCAGATTTGACAGAGAGATGGAAGTCTTGATCATAAAATGGCATGACAACAAGTGTGTTACACTAGCAACTAATTTTGACACTGTGCTACTGTCAAAGTCCAACGGTGGAAATCATCCCAAAAGGAAAAAGTCAGTGTTCCACAACTACACGCGCTGAATACATACAAGAATTTCACGGGAGGCATCGATCTTTACGATTGGCTAACAGGGAAACATACCATTGCAGTGTGTGGTAAAAAGTGGTACTGGTGTCTGTTTACAAGGTTGATAGATATGACTGTTGTGAATGCATACTTAGCTTTCAAGAGATGCAATGAAGGAACTTTTCTTTCAGTGAAAGAATTCAGGAGACAGATTGCAAGAACATACCCAAAGAAAGGTCTTGAAATGAGATCAGCCAGGGGAAAACCACTAACATTCATCTCACCTTCCAGGAATAATGTACGGTATGTCCAGAAGCTGCGTCATCCAAAAGCGTGAAAAGCAAAGAAGATGCCAGTATGAGAAGTGCACAGGAAAGCCGAGAACATATTGTGCGGAGTACAATGTTACTCTTTATATGGAATGCTTTCCCAAATATCATATCAGGCCTCAACGAAATTTCACTTTTGGAGAATTTTTGGATTAAAATGTTTGTAAATGTTTTTATTGTAAAATAAATAATAGTACTGATATGACTTTTGAGTTTATTATTATGAATTTCTTTATCTCTTTTATCCTAGTATGCTGCATATCGACATAAGTACTGCCAAGTGCCCAGTGTCCTCAAATGAGAACAGCCAAAATTTTCACTTTTTAGGCAACAAGTGAAAAAAAATCTTCGTATTTCTTCAAGTTGCCAGGACAGTTTTAAAAAAATTGACAATGTAAGTTAAATAAAAATAAATTGGGCGTTAATGGGTTAAGAACCCAATACCATCAAACTCAACTGAAATGTTCGAAAACCATAACATGACCCACCAAATACTTAATGTTAGTTTGTGAAACATGTTTTGACAGTAATGCAATTACATAACCTTCATTATTTTGGGATTGTTACGAGGTATTGAGGCAACATTCACATTTAATATATATTTTAACACTTTTTAGATACGGAAATATTCTGTTAATAGCTTGTAAAGAGTAATGCATCTATCTAACCTGGTCATCTAAAATATTTTGTCATCTGGTGTGTTATGTAAAACATTTTGAAGCCTATTAATTCACTAAGTCACTTGTTATGGATTAATACCAATTTCATGACTCATTTGGAACAAATTGATCATATTTTATAGTATTTGAACTTTATGTTATTTTTCAGAAATCACCACAGAATCCAAAAAGAGATGTTATGAATTATTAAAACAACCCTTTTAAGTTGTCACTTTTACTTCTTTCTTTGTTTACAAATATAACTGTCATTGTCATTCTGTTTAAGTGGTTCTAAAGGTCATATCGGTTAATTTTATGTCTAAATTAAATATTTGTAAACATTTTTAGTACATAAACTAAGGAAAAAATTCATGATTTTTCTGTTTCTATAAAACCATCTAGATTGCACTTAGCCTCTTGGTCAGTTGACGTCTGCAGGAGGTGCTACGACCCTGTATTGTTTGCAAATGTGGTGT
Organism: Locusta migratoria; assembly: GCA_026315105.1. Taxonomy (NCBI): domain Eukaryota; kingdom Metazoa; phylum Arthropoda; class Insecta; order Orthoptera; family Acrididae; genus Locusta; species Locusta migratoria. Next base: position 75,776,958 of record CM048752.1, on the reverse strand, counting down.
CCAAAGAACTTGAGGTCACAAAGACTATATACTTGAGACTGCAAGAAGCAAGATGGTGGAATGTTCAAATCTTTTGTTTTGTGAGTTTATTTTGAACAAGTGAATGAAGTCATAATTTGTGGCTATTAGAAAAGAATGACTATTGACACATAGTCAACACGGATTCAGAAAGTATCATTTTGTGACACAGCTAAAGCAGAGTTACTAAACTTAGCTTTTAGAAACTCATTCACTAAAGAAGACGAAACCAATATTCCAGATTTCGAATTACGAACAGATGCCGTATTGAGTAACATAGAAGTAGATATCATCTGAGTAGTGCAGCAACTAAAATCACTTAATAAGAACAAGTCTTCTGTTCCGGATTCTATACCCATTAGATTTCTATCTGATTATGCTGAAGCGATAGCTCCTTACTTAAGTCATATACAACCGCTCTCTCATAGAAGGATCTGTACCAAAAGATTGGAAAGTTGCACAGGTCACACCTATATTCAAGAAAGGCAGTAGGAGTAACCCACTAAACTACAGGCCTATTTCATTGACGTCAATTTGCAGCAGGGTTTTGGAACATATCCTGTATTCAAATATTATGAATTATCTCGAACAGAAGGATCTATTGACCCAAGGTCAACACGGATTTAGAAAATATCGTTCATGAAAAACACAACTAGCTCTATATTCACACGAAGTGATGGGTGCTATTGACAAAGGTTCGCAAATCGATTCTGTATTTCTTGATTTCCAGAAAGCTTTTGACACCGTACCTAACAAACGGCTTTTAATCAAATTGCGTGGTTATGGTATATCACCCCAAATTTGCAATTGGATAGGGGATTTCTTGTCAGAGAGGACACAGTTCGTAGTAATCGATGGTAAGGCATCAACTAAAACAGAGGTGATATCGGGCGTTCCACAGGGTAGTGTTATTGGTCCTCTGCTATTCCTTATTTACATAAACGATTTAGGGGAAAATCTAAGTAGCTCTCTTAGGTTGTTTGCAGATGACGCTGTCATTTACCGTCTAGTAAAATCATCTGAAGATCAAAACCAACTGCAGAACGATCTGAATAAGATATCAGTATGGTGTAAAAATTGGCAATTGACTCTAAATAATGAGAAGTGTGAAGTCGTTCACATGAGTACGAAAAGAAATCCGTTAAACTTTGTTTACAACATAAATCAATCAAATATGAAGGCCGTAAACTTCACAAAATACCTAGGAATCACTATTACTTCAGACTTAAACTGGAAAGAACACGTAGATAATATCGTGGGAAAGGCGAACCAGAGACTGCGTTTTATTGGCAGAACCCTTAAAACATGCAACAGAACTACTAAAGAAACTGCATACACTGCGCTTGTCCGTCCATTTTTGGAGTATTGCAGCCCAGTGTGGGATCCTTATCAGGTGGGTTTGACGGAGGACATCGAAAGAGTCCAAAGAAGGGCAGCTAGTTTCGTATTGTCACGATACAGGGGAGACAGCGTTACGGAAATGATACAGGATCTGGGATGGGAATCATTACAACAGCGGCGCTTGTCGCTGAGGCGTGGGTTACTTGCGAGGCTCCAATCGTCAACATTCTCCACCGAATGCGAAAATATATTGTTGACTCCCACTTACATAGGTAGAAATGATCATCAGAGTAAAATACGAGAAATCAGAGCTCGAACGGAGAGATTCAGGTGTTCTTTCTTCCTGCGCGCTATTCGAGAATGGAATGGGAGATAAATAGTATAATTGTGGTTCGATGAACCCTCTGCCAGGCACTTGAATGTGATTTGCAGAGTATCCCATGTAGATGCAGATGTAGTTACTCACACAAAGTGAAGAGTGCTATCGACAAGGTGTAATGAACAATGTTGGAATTTATTCCCATCTCCTTGCTTTACGGAACCTCCCGATTTCACTGTTGCATAATAATAGACATGAATATAATTAGTCAATCATCATTTTCTTTTCCCAAACCATTGTATTCTTTTTTATAAGACTATGCATAAAATAAACACTATAAGCTATGGGATAGGCACACAACTAACACTCCTGGAGAGGGACATGGGACTAGAGGAGCAACTAAATATTGGTCGTAATCAAGTTCTGGGTAAACGGCTTGCACAGTATTTCTGCGTTCACTTTCCTTTTTACCTGTGGCCTGTCCTGCTCAGAGGGGTCTCCATCACGTTCGGGGAATGGTTCCTCTTTCACAGTCACCATATCACACGCCTGTAAGCAAACACAACATTACCAATGAAAAATGTGCCATCACTTATTTTCTTGACATGATACAGTATAGGGAACAGGGGGGGGGGGAGGTAGATAACTTATTACAAGAAATTTTAAAGAATTTTTTCGATTTTCAATTTATTTTTTTATTTTTCTCTTAACTATTTTCACTGAAAACTAACCATTCTTTGCATGTTGAGGAAGTTAGGTACAGTTCAATATCTGTGAATAAAAGATTATTTTGTTGCTTCTTTTGTTTAATGAGTAGCTAAGTACACGATACTTAATCCAGGCTGCATGTTTGAGGCTACTATGTCTTAGCCTATATGTTGTAATTGGTATGGCTGCTCAACGTTACATTCATGACAGAAACAGATTAAATTAGAAAACACAATATTATTTGGTAAAGTACAAAGTAACAGTATTAATGTGGCGAGAAAAGGCTTATATGTTAGATATGAATGAGACCTACTGTTATTTACAGAACATTCCAGTGTGAAAGTACTTTTTTTTTTATTGTGCTATGAATATTTTTATATTTGGTCACATAAGATTCACCCCTGGAGAACAAGAAATCAATTTAGAAGATTAACTTTACAAGAAAAGATTTTAGCCTTTTCCTATCATCTCACAATGCTACATAATGGCTACAAAAAAACACTTGCATTAAACGAATGTTGAATACAGTTGAGGTAAAGAGACTGATTTTTTCATTAAAATAAAAATGTTCACTGCTGTATATTTGTGCTATACTGCTATCTGGGAACATTTTATGGAACAAGTGACCCACACGGTCATCACATTTAATTGGTAAACAGTACTCTAAAATAATGTAAATAAGCTCTCTGCATGTATCACATGATCACTTTCACTTTTCTCAGTGATTTTAGTCTTTTATTGTTACACACTTTTCATTTTCTCTGCACGTATTCCGGTTCATCACTTTTTCCAACATGTGATGTGAAAAATAACACACTGACAGAGTGAAAAATACAAATAATGTTCCGAAAACTGCTTAAAAAGGGATTATATTTTTTTGCCATACTGGAACATATACCACAAATTGAAATCCCATAGTCACATAAAATAGCTGTTTACACGAAAGCTGCCTTTCTGCAATTCACATATAAAACTGATGCTCCTAGGTATCCACTCAAAACAAAAACACTGAAGTTATTTCACTAATGTACAATGACAAAACATCACATTCAAAAAGAGTACAACATTGAAACACTAAATGTGTATTTGCAAATATACGGAAAGAGCAAAGTCATACGCAACTCCTAATATCTATGAATTTTGATGCGTAATTAGATTAGACTGATAAATGAAGAAAGGACTTGACCACTGGTCGGAAAACAAATCTTTACTTTCAGGATAAGCTAAAAATCATGAGGCGAAAGAAAAAGTGAAATATCGGGAGACTCCTGCCTAAATTGGGAGAGTCGGCAGGTATGCCACCATCACCAATGTGGAGTAAAATGAGAGATGCGATTTCACAACTATGTAATTAAGGTAAAGCAGTCAACAATCCGAAGATTGGTTTGAACACCACAGTGCTTTACTAGGCATGGCCCTGTTTGGAAGTGGTATGCCGTTGCCTTCCTCCGACCGTCGAACTGACTTACCCAGCCAGTTATAGGGGGACCTACAGTTTAACGTGGGTTCCCAACCACGGTGCTACTCGGTATTTTTCACAAGAGTAACACTGCCAGAGGACAAAGAAGTGGAAAGTGACAGATAAAAATCCTAGGACCTGGTGGGGATCAAACCCACAACCTTTGGATTTGTAGTCTGGCACTCTACCACTGTGCAACTGAGGCGCACACTATGTAATAATCGAGTGCTTAAATAACTACGAATTACTGAAAAAAGAAGGTGCAACTGTGAGAACTTGATAATTACATTGAATTTAAAATAAGTATATAAATTATGAATAATGGAGGACAGATAGCAACTCACCATAAAGGTGACCACTCAGCTAGAGACGAACACGAAACAGCAATCGCAACCACGCAACTTCAATTTTTGGCCATGGCCTTCATCAGAATTAGAAACTCACTCAGACATAGATGGTTGTCACCTAACACGGTTAACTACAGTGGGGGCAGGTTGTTTACACCGACCGTTAGGCAGGGGCAGCCTTGCGATTCGACTGTGCTGCCTGATCCACTGTTCTGACTTCATTCGTGGTAAAATCGAGTCACGCGTCTGTTTAATGGGTGAGTAATTTCCTTTATGAGACTTTCTGAATAAAGTGTGCACACTGATGTTATATGTTTAACAGGAGCCTTCTGCATTTCCAAACGTTAAGAATTGTCAACAAAATTCAATTGTCATCTTTCAGGTTTTGTTGGTACTATTTTTTAAGGTGTACTTTTAAGTGTTCAGCCACAGTATCGATTCACTTCCTGCACAATATTTCAATAACTGGTCAAGGCATCATCTTAAATTCTGCTGCTAGTTGGGATATGAACACTCATTTCCTGGACCAAGGTGTGAAATATATGATCTAAGTTGGAGTACAACTGTATGATATATATTTCGGTTCCGGTGGGTTCTTCAAAGTTTTAGAAGCTTTCACAGTTCCCGTGTGACTGTTTCATCACCAATTGTAAGACAAGCATATTATTTAATCCTATGAAAGCACCTTCTCCCATAGTCGGCTGAATGATCCACAAGAATCCAACTTGAAATGGCAGGGAAAGTGTATAATCAGAGCAAGCACAAATACAGATTTGGTGAAAAGTTTTGAACAACTAAAATTTATTAGACTTCTCAACTCCCTCTTGGATGTGTACTGGTAATTGAATCCATTAAGTGTGGAATTATAAGATAATAATCTTCGAATTTCATCCCTGAAAATGAAAACTGAACTAGAGGACCTGTATTCTACAGTTGGACCAATTCACGAAAAAGTAATGATATTCAGCAGACATACATTCAAACTGGGGAGCAATGGTAACAGTCTGTAGGAGGTAACTTCATAAAAATAAAAATAAAAAAATTCATCACAGAAAGATTGCAATCTGTCTTGTCAGATCTTATCAACTTATAGTGGTATATAATTTTAATCGTCTACTCATTTCCTAGTTAAGCTCAGTTTTGCAGTAAAATTACTTTATTACTGATGTGTTTATTACATTTGTGATGGTATTTTAAAAATATTTAGAACAATATCTCTGAAGTATATTATAGACGAAAAATTCCTAGTAGGAAAAATATATAATAAAAAATAGATATTGTTGAAATGAGATAGAATGGCTGGCCAGTACTTACCATTGTGCTGTACCGCCGATAGTAACACAAAATGAAAAAACAGAAAAAAAGGGACAAAGGGACAAGCTTTCGGAACAGAGTTCCTTCGTCAGGTGGGAGAGAAAGGAAGAATAAAGGATGGGAATAGAAGGGAAAGGTGGTTCACGACCTAGGTCATGAAGGTGGTGTTTCGGAAGTGTGGGCGTCAGAGATACTGCAAGTATGTACTGAGCCAAGCCAGAGAGGATAAATATAACTAAAAAGGAAAGATCAAGTAGTAAAGAGAAGAGAAGAGAGTGAAATTAATGATGCTGAGGGGTGTAGGAGGGGCGGGGGGGGGGGGTGTCTAAAACGTTTTTCATAAACAGGGAAATATGGATGGACACACACACACACACACACACACACACACACACACACGGAGAGAGATAGAGAGAATGACAGAGAGAGCGAGAGGGCGGTAGAGAGAGAGGTACGGAACGGATAATGAATAGGTGAGCTGAGAATGGAGGAAGGGGAGGGGTTAGCGTAGATTTAGGCCAGGGGGGTGGCGGGAGGAGAGGATATGTTGGAGGGCAAGTTCCCACCTCCGTAGCTCTGAGGGACTGGTGTTGGTTGGTACTATCCAAATGGCACGTGTGGTGTAACACGTGCCAAGGTCCCTGGAGTTATGCTGGAGGGCATGTTCTGCCACAGGATATTGGGTGTCCCCCAGGCGAACTGTTCGTCTATGCCCATTCATCCGCTCAGCCAATTTGTTGGTAGTCATACCGACATAAAAGGCTGAACAGTGGACACATGTCAGCTGGTATATGACATGCGTTGTCTCACATGTGGCCCTGCCTTGAATTGGGTAGGTTTTTCCTGTGGTGGGGCTGGAGTATGTGGTAGTAGGAGGATGCATTGGACAGGTTTTGCAGCGGGATCGGTTGCAGGGGTAGGAACCATTAGGTAGGGAGGGTGGTTTTGGGATGTTGTAAGGTTGGACAAGGATGTTGCGGAGGTTGGGAGGACGGCGGAAGGCTACTCTGGGTGGTGTGGGAAGAATAGTTTGGAGTGATGGTCTCATTTCAGGGCATGACTTGAGAAAGTCATAGCCCTGTTTGAGGAATTTGTTGAGGCATTCCAGGCCAGGATGGTACTGGGTGACTAAGGGAGTGCTTCTGGGTGGTCTGGGGTTAGGAACATTGTTTTTGGAGGGAGAGGAATGGACAGCTCGTGAGATCTGTTTGTGGACGAGGTCTGTAGGGTAGTTGCGGGAGAGGAAAGCATTGGATAGATTGTTGTTGTAGCTGCTGAGGGATTCGGAACTGGAACAGATACGTTTCCCACGGATGCCCAGGCTGTAGGGAAGGGATCGTTTAATATGGGATATATTAATATGGGATATATTAAACGATCCCTTCCCTACAGCCTGGGCATCCGTGGGAAACGTATCTGTTCCAGTTCCGAATCCCTCAGCAGCTACAACAACAATCTATCCAATGCTTTCCTCTCCCGCAACTACCCTACAGACCTCGTCCACAAACAGATCTCACGAGCTGTCCATTCCTCTCCCTCCAAAAACAATGTTCCTAACCCCAGACCACCCAGAAGCACTCCCTTAGTCACCCAGTACCATCCTGGCCTGGAATGCCTCAACAAATTCCTCAAACAGGGCTATGACTTTCTCAAGTCATGCCCTGAAATGAGACCATCACTCCAAACTATTCTTCCCACACCACCCAGAGTAGCCTTCCGCCGTCCTCCCAACCTCCGCAACATCCTTGTCCAACCTTACAACATCCCAAAACCACCCTCCCTACCTAATGGTTCCTACCCCTGCAACCGATCCCGCTGCAAAACCTGTCCAATGCATCCTCCTACTACCACATACTCCAGCCCCACCACAGGAAAAACCTACCCAATTCAAGGCAGGGCCACATGTGAGACAACGCATGTCATATACCAGCTGACATGTGTCCACTGTTCAGCCTTTTATGTCGGTATGACTACCAACAAATTGGCTGAGCGGATGAATGGGCATAGACGAACAGTTCGCCTGGGGGACACCCAATATCCTGTGGCAGAACATGCCCTCCAGCATAACTCCAGGGACCTTGGCACGTGTTACACCACACGTGCCATTTGGATAGTACCAACCAACACCAGTCCCTCAGAGCTACGGAGGTGGGAACTTGCCCTCCAACATATCCTCTCCTCCCGCCACCCCCCTGGCCTAAATCTACGCTAACCCCTCCCCTTCCTCCATTCTCAGCTCACCTATTCATTATCCGTTCCGTACCTCTCTCTCTACCGCCCTCTCGCTCTCTCTGTCATTCTCTCTATCTCTCTCCGTGTGTGTGTGTGTGTGTGTGTGTGTGTGTGTGTGTGTGTGTGTGTGTGTGTCCATCCATATTTCCCTGTTTATGAAAAACGTTTTAGACACCCCCCCCCCCCCGCCCCTCCTACACCCCTCAGCATCATTAATTTCACTCTCTTCTCTTCTCTTTACTACTTGATCTTTCCTTTTTAGTTATATTTATCCTCTCTGGCTTGGCTCAGTACATACATGCAGTATCTCTGACGCCCACACTTCCGAAACACCACCTTCATGACCTAGGTCGTGAACCACCTTTCCCTTCTATTCCCATCCTTTATTCTTCCTTTCTCTCCCACCTGACGAAGGAACTCTGTTCCGAAAGCTTGTCCCTTTGTCCCTTTTTTTCTGTTTTTTCATTTTGTGTTACTATCGGCGGTACAGCACAATGGTAAGTACTGGCCAGCCATTCTATCTCATTTCAACAATATTTATTATCTCTGAGGAGAATTTTCATCATTAATCTAATAAAAAATAGATGAAGATTACTCACCAGGCAAAGGAAAACAGGTTGTGATAGAAGCACAAATATATAAAACACACACACACACACACACACACACACACACACACACACACACACACACACACACACACACACAAATGCAAGCTTTCGTAACCCTTCAGGCAGAAGGGAAGGAGAGGGAAAAGGAAATGATGAGGGTTTTAAAGAAGGGGGTAAGGAGCCATTCCAATCCCAGGAAAGGAAATACTTACCTTGGGGGAAGAAAAAGGTAAACAAATACACACACACACACACACACACACACACACACACATTTACACAGACGCAAACACACCTAGGCAGACATACTGTAGAAAGCAAAGAACTGGCGAGTAATCTTCATCTATTTTTTATTATATATCTCTGTGAAGTATGTTTGATTTTATCTGTTGCACGTTCAACATCGACTACACAGCGGCTCACGCTCCGAACTACTGGGACTCTGTCACCAGGGAGGCGATTTAAATCAAGTTATGCAAAAATAACATCAATAGAGACCCAGGATATGCATTCAGCAATGCACGGAAGTGAGCACTGGAGATGAAAAAGAACAGAGGACGGCTGCCAGAACTTTAAGAACATCTCTCAGAATACCGCAAGCTGTGAGAGGTGGCACTGCTAACGACGTGGAATAGAGTGCGCTAGAAAATTATTGGTCGCTAGATGGTACACCTGAGTACACCGTTACCGCTGTGACGTAAGCCGGTCAATGAGAAGTCGTCACCTGGTTATGTAAGCGGAAGCCTCCAGTTCACGGCAGTCAGTTTTACCACTGACGACAACTGTGGAGGATATACTCCAAAGCTCAGGCTCTCGTCCGTATAGTGGCGAGAAATTAAAGTTACGACTGGCTGACTAATATGCTTTAGTTATGCAATTTTGACTGAAATCACATAATTGACAACGAATAAAAGTTATTGCTGAATAATTGCGGAAAATTTTTGTTACATAAAACTAACCATTACAGCAACATAGTGACTGGTTGTAAGTGTACTTTAATTTCTTCTTCAGCGATTTCGTCCGTGATGAAACTAAAATGTATACTTCATATTCGATTATGTCACGAACTTGCAATAGTTACTCATAAAAAGCTTGACATGTTGCCATGCAGTATCACCTTACCCGAGTCCATCCGCTGTAATAGACTCACATATATTGAAGAAAAATTTTAACACACAAACACAGCACTGGCTTCAAATATGGCAGTATTAATTCAATCCGTCATCCCTCACTGGTTAAATCAAATTGCCACGCCATTAGCTATGTGAAATTTAATGTGTTAACCTGTGAAGTGCGAAACACTAGTTTTGACTGTGTACCTGACTTTAGCCGAATTGGTGCATTACTCCATACAACAATATGGCCTCCAGGGCTTAAGTAAATATGAGAATCTGGCAGACGGTTTTGAAAGGTTGTCCGAATTAAAGGTATCGAACGGTGAGGTCCTCCGTACTTTTATACTTCGGAGCGAGGAAGAATCTGTACAGGGAGAATAGAAAATGCAAATCCTATACTAGCTGATTATATTTAACAAGGAGAGGCTCACCTGTAGATGGGGATACCGCCCATCAGCTTAGACCCGTGACATCATCGCAGCACGGTAATTTTGAGGTGCGAGCGTGTTTGTAGAAGGCGTGAGTGATTATGTGGTGGTTGAGTTAAAGACAATAGTTTGTTTACAAAGAAAAGAGATTAATAGTTTGTGTTTAAAACGTGATCTGTAGCTTGTCTTTGATTGTTAGGTGTAGGTTAACTGAGAGATTTTTTTTTTTTTTTTTTTTTTTTTTGTATATGAGCACCGAAGGTGCGAATTTTCGGACTAAGATCTGTACATTCTGTTATCTATAATAACTACAGATTATTTGTATCTACAATACAGAAGTATTAAAATATCCCATATACTGGTTTTCCGACATCTTGATATCGTGGATCAAAGCAGATGGGTGGTATCCCAGTCTACAGTTGTGCCCAAGGAGACCACACGGGTATCGGATTTTAGAACAGTTTGATATATACGGTAGATGAAGTTCAGAACTCCATTAATAATCAGCTAAAGCAATTCGACGCACCTCTAAAAAATTTTCAGGAAAACTAACTTTGAAGTTTTGCAAGTAAGTGTAAGTATCAATAATTTAAGCTGTAGTAGTCTATGTTGGTGTAACTCAGGTGGTAGCGTTGTGGCATTAGATTTGATTCCTGCTGTTATTCCCCCCCCCCTTCTTTTCTTTTTGTTTTTCGTTACATTCAAATACTTACACAATTTTAATATGTAATGGTAGTTTTTACAAAGGTAGAATTATATAATTTTGTTAATACTGATGGTTTCAATAAAAAAAAAACATAAGTTATATTTTTTACAGTATTGGCTTCACTTTTAGATGACGATGGTTTTTGATTGGCCAGTTTGTGAAGAGCTATGACACTGTTTCTGGAAAGTCATCTCCGTAGCTGCTAGTGGTTTTCCAAGCAGTTAACCTACTCAACTGTCGTTTTGCGTGATGACAAGGTTTTCAACTTGTCTACATACACACAAACAAACGCTGACACAACACGAGGAATTAGAGATCACAAAATGTTTTATACAGGGTGGTGCAGATGGATCGTGTGGTTTTGAAGTAGACTGTGCGTCTGGTGGGAGGGGGGGGGGGGGCAGAGCCAGGTGTTCGGCAGTCTGCGTACTGTGGTGGGGGGACGGGAAGTTTCAGTTGCAGACTGGCAGTCAGTCGCAATGGCTACGTGGTCCGTCGAGCATCGTGTTTTCACAGTGGAAGAGTTTATAAGCAATAACGAGACAATTGTTGCCGTGACGTGTGCCTTTCATCCCACCTTGCGGAAGTGTTCCTAAGTGAGGTACGATATTGAGTTGGGTGCAAAATTTCCGCACTACTGGTTCGTGTGCTAAAAAAATGGACGCCTAGACCTCGATCTGACAACGTGGAGCGTGTGAGATGCGACGTCATTGCGAGCCCACGTCTATCGACGAGACGTCGTGCTTGTGCTCTCTGAATGTCATGTCGGAGCCTTCAAAGGATTCTGAACCGAGAACTGAAATTCCACCCCTATAAAATCATGGTGGTCCAGAAGATTCTCCCAACAGACCATCTTCAAAGGCTTCAGTTTAGCCAATGGATGTTGGAGTTATTGGAAGATGAAAACCTGATTATCACGATGTTTGACGAGGCCCACTTTCACATTAACGGCTATGTCGACAAACAAAATTGCCGTTACTGGGCCGACACTAACCCGAGCGTGGCGCGTGCCGCTATCTGGAGTGACTACTGCGCTTGACTGCTGCTGTAGCAAGTTATCAGAGTTTTTTCCGGCGACGCTAATGATAAATAGAGGCGCTTGTTTCTTGACTGTACAGTATGTGGGAACGTGCGGTACTGTTCTTACTGTTATGTGTGTACTTTATTATAGTATTTATACTAATTTGGGACGTTTTTCAATTATTAAGTATAATATCGCAATTTGTTAAAATGTGCAATGGCATGGAGATCCTGGCGGGACGGCCGCGGTCGAGTACACGTAGCCCCGTTGAATAACATTCGTAACCGCCAATTACAACGATTAGCGGAACGTGAAGTGGAGCAAGCTGTTCGTGATTTGGAACGTGATATTGCTGAAGATCCTGTGAATGCCGAGTTTGCTGATGAAGAGGCTGAAAACGAATTTCAAGATTTTTTGAATGAAGTTGGAGGACGTGCTGTACAAGCTGTGCGAGATCTTGGTGTTGCTGCAATCCAAGGAATTCAAGACGCAGTTGTCCACGAAATTGTCGGCCAAGCTGGTGGAGGAGACGTCGGTGGTGTTGTCGCTAACGTTTTGGGTCATCTATTCGGACCTCCTGGAGCTGATGACGACCAGTTGTTAGCTCTACCTGAAGATTTTTTAAATACATTCAATTTGCTTACTGGTGGTAATATGGCGTCTACAACTGAACAACCGCCTGCAGAAGAGACTCATCAGTCGATGCGGTCTACGTCTGGTAATTCTGGTGCTGCTGGTAGTAGTGGAAGTGCTCAAAGTGGTATGATGATGTGGAAAAGTATGGAGAAAATTGTAAATGGTGTGTTAGAAATAACGAACACGCATTTAGTGGCCACGTGGGGCTTGCAATATAAGTGCTTTAATGATGTGAAATATGATATTGCAAGTCAAGTGACAAAAATTTTAGGACGACGTGTTGTGACAAGTGCTGGTCAATTTTACCATGACTCTTTTTTTTATGAGTCGTGGACAGTTTGAATCATTACCTAGATATTGTTATTGTGTGGATACTAGTGTAACTGTTGTACCTGTTGGGTTAGAAGCATCTTTTGGTACAGCATCTACATTATCTAGAAATGGAAGTATTACTCATGTGCCATTTCTAATTCATAATGTTGGTGGTAATTTTGCAATTGCTCATGAAACTGTGAAAGTTGCTATAAATCAAGGTAAAATGGAAATTGCTAGTATTACTCCTCCAAAACAAACTACTAGTGAAGAATTATCAAATTTGTTATGGGGTGATCCTCCACAAACAACAACATATCCTAGTTGTTTAACAGTATTGAGAAATTGGCCATATTACGATTCGTGGATTGTACCTAATTCTGGAAGTGTAACAGAAACTGGAAATTTTAATGCTCCTACTACAGATATTGGTTGTCCTCAGTTGCATAGGATTTATACGCAAGGTGTTGCTCAGGCTATTGTTGATAGTGGAAAACCTTTTCATTATAGATATAAACCTCAAGTTGCTCCTCTTAAAACACAAGTTCAATATGCACCTCCTTATATGGTTGAAGATTCTAGAGTTTTTATGAATGATAAAACTGTAATGAATTCTTATAATGTAGAAGCTGGAGACATGGCCTGTGAGAATTTAGATTCTTTTAATCCTTTGTTTAACCGACAATTGCGTCATAATGATTATGAACAAACTGTTGAGAAGAGTAGTGTATGTACAACATTAAATCGTGAAGGGCATCCAATGTATCATAAAAATTTTAGTATTGGAATTAATCCTGTACCAAATAATGCACCAGATGCTGATAATAGTTTTGTGAATGCTAAAATTATTTTTCTTTTGGTTACTAATATTAAGATTGGTTTTGATTATGAGACTTATAATGCCCAAATGCAGACTCTTTCTCATGATAAAATGTTCTTTGTTAGTTCAAAGGCAAAAGCTGGTTTTAAATTTGATGATCGTGCACCAGTTATAATGGCTGGAGCAGTTGTTGAAATTGTTGCTTATGGTGATAAACCTGGTGCTGAACTTAAAAGTAAAGTTGCTAATCGTGAACAACAAAAACAACAACAGCAAGTAAATGAGATTCGTACTAGTGTTCCTGCTGACAATCAAACACCAGGTGATCGATTGCGAGATATTGTTAAAAAGCAAACTAGTACTTCTGCTGGTGGTAATAAAACTCAAGAAGTACCTTTAACTACTCCTGTTGGAGAAAGAAAAGGTTCACAAGGAGCACGATCTGATGGTAGTACAAGTCGTAAAAGAACTAATCAAGGTAAACCAAAAGAGTCTCAAAATATCAAAAAACGTGATGTTGAAACTATTGAAAATGTTTCTGATTTTTTATTAAGTGATGAAGAGGATTTGTAAATAAATAATGTAACATGTTTTGTAATACTTTGTTTATTATTTCTGTATTAATTCCAAATCAATAAACATTTGGTACAAAATCATAGGATGTAATTCTTCAATGAACCTCATATCCCATTTTTTCCATTCATAGTAACAAATTCTTTCATACCATACAGGATTTGTTGGTTTAAACATTTGAGTGTTTGAACATAAAATTACAGGCGTTTTGGTTAACACAAAATCTTGCTTATATTTAACAGGTATATTTGTATTATTTCCACTGAATACACACTTTAATGTTTCAATTGTTCCATCATCAAAGTTCGGATCATCCATAATTATTAGTCTGCGTAATGCACATTCTTGCAAACCAAAAGCAGCATATTTATTATTTTTTGCACACCACCCAACATTGATTAAAGCAGAGCTACACATTCTAACAAATGTACTTTTGAAACTATTGGGTGGACCTGTCATTGACAAGCAATTTCTCTTACCATTAGACTTATTTAAAATATTAAACAAAGTAGTAATAAACTCAGCAATACGGTTATAGTCTTCATCAAATTGATATTCTAAAAGATCATACACAAGTTTACATGAAGTATTAAAATCATAGTAATAATCATCAAAGTCAACAGCAAATGCTTCAAAATACACTTTGTCTGCACTAGTTATAAAATTATACAATTCTTGAATAGTAAGTTTCATAATTCTAATCTGTACATTTTCAAATACAGTCCATAGAACTTTTTCACTTAAAGTACACAGTGAAACATCATTGAGCCACATTTCAGTATGAGTAATCTTATTTAATGGACAGCAAATGTTTTTTTGAAACAATAGCTACTAATTCCCGAAAGTTTTTACGGTTTCTTCTATTTGTTCCGGGTCTGTTTTCTTCAGGTACTCCAAATGGTTCTGAGCTAAAGTTATCAGTCCTTTTACATATTTGCCCAGAACACAATTTGGGTCCTTCGGATCGCAGAACATTTTCACCTGTTTCATCTTCGCTGTCCACTCTCTCGGTTTGGATAGATTCTTCATCTTCAGGCTGTCGTATAGGTCCAAGGTAAAATAGAACGGTTTCTCCGACTCCTCGTTCCATGTAAATGTGGTGCTCTGCTTGTCTTTTACCACATAAATACTTGATGGTATTTTTCTTTGCTTCTGTGTCACACGACTTACTGACCTTGCAGTACTCGGCAGTTCCCACGGGAGCCATGAAATATCGTCCGTAGCAACATCGGCAGGTACCCCAAGGTCGTCGGCAGGCATGTAAGACGTGGACGTGTTTTCTTGTGTGGTCGGTTTCGTAGCAACAGTACCACCATCTACATTTTCTACGTTTCTTTCCGCTGTCGTAAAGAATTTTTGCAAATTCGACAAAATTTTTTTGATGGTGAAAGAAGGTATCCCACTCAAAGACATGATGTGTAATATCAAGGTCTTCTGCGTTGAGAGCGTTGCGGATAATTTCTCCTTCATATTCTTGGTCAATACTTGATACACTTTGAAGAATGGTGAACGGTAGTTTTTTGGCAAAGTTTGAATCCACTGTTGGAAGTTGTCACACCATTCTTTTTTATCGTATCCAACCATTAATTCCATCAATATCGTAATTATTAACTCTTGCACTTGTGTTGGATATACAAATCCTTGCAATTTATTTTTTTTTCGTTGGTACTTGAGGTGTAGCCAATTTGTCGTTCTCGATGTCATCAGCAATTCTGGAAAAGTTTCTTTTTATAGCTTGGTGTTGTTTCTTCTGAACAGCCAGTGGAGATAATTGTGCACTAGTTGTTGGAGTTGCTTCGTCACCGGTATCGGAGAATATTTCTTCTATATCCTCCATCAACTCGTCTATAGCTTCTTGTGGAATGTCCTTTTTTGTAGATGATTCCACTGTAACACACAGAAATTACACACATCTTTTAGTTTTCGATTGACTAATTGTTGGAGTCATTATATTCTCAGTTAATTTAGTTTCAAAACGATATCCAAAATTTGGCTTCATACACAAGCAGCAAAACATATGATCACTATTTTTTAATATTGTTTCAAAGAATGATCTTTTGTCTTTACAGTAGAATTCTAAATGATACAGTTCATATCTGTGCTGATCAGGTAACGTTAGCCATGGATTATATCCTTGCGTCACTCGGTTTGTATGTGAATGTGTAATAACATTTAATGATACATTGTCTTTTTGAGTAACGAGGTCATCCAAATAGCATCGATGACATAATGCTGTTAAATAACTTTGTCTTCGGTAATTTGTTTGATGACCAAGACAAACTTTCAATACTGATTCATAGTGCACAAATTCATAACCACTGGCTACTATGATTATTGATATTTTAAAACAGTTTTGTCTATCTAAATCACTCCATGGAATACTTGCTAAATCATTATTCACTTCACTGTAGTATTTCATGAGCATGTCAAATGTTCTGAATTCTGACAATGACCAATCGAATTTTTCTGCAAATTCTTTATCTGGATATTTATTGCATGTTGCGTACAGGCGCGTATATGGCGTCCACAGACATGCTGGATATGTCAGAGGCTTTCGCCGTAATTTATATTCGTCTGCAGTAGGCATTCTTAATTCTCTGACATACACTTTAGAAAAAACACAGTATCTTGTTTTTTGGAAAAACCAATCTCGATATCTGGAGTTTGTTTCAAACAGATATCTAATTACGTTTGGTATACACCTATATTGCTGAATCGGAGTTAGACTTGATATATCACTCGGGTGTACCATAAACTTTATGTCCGAAAACACTGCTTCAGTTATTTTGTCTAAAGTCACTGCACAGTCAATCCACGATGTTTTAAGCACTATTTGTTTGTATAGAAGTCCGCTGCAATCATGTAATTGAATAGCTATCCACGTTAGTTCTTCATCACTTGAATCACTATAAGATTGTTCGAGGTAAACACTCATACTCACTTTCCATAAAACACTGTAAAAAACACTTCCAAGTTGAATCTGACAGCGTAACACAAGTACAGTAGCTCAGGAGCAACTAAATGACCCATCCACGCACGCACAATTATATACTTCACTCGCCGGAAAAAACTCTGATAACTTGCTACAGCAGCAGTCAAGCGCAGTAGTCACTCCAGATAGCAGCACATATGCGCCACCGAAGGTGCGAATTTTCGGACTAAGATCTGTACATTCTGTTATCTATAATAACTACACATTATTTGTATCTACAATACAGAAGTATTAAAATATCCCATATACTGGTTTTCCGACATCTTGATATCGTGAATCAAAGCAGATGGGTGGTATCCCAGCCTACAGTTGTGCCCAAGGAGACCACACAGGTATCGGATTTTATAACAGTTTGATATATACGGTAGATGAAGTTCAGAACTCCATTAATAATCAGCTAAAGCAATTCGACGCACCTCTAAAAAATTTTCAGGAAAACTAACTTTGAAGTTTTGCAAGTAAGTGTAAGTATCAATAATTTAAGCTGTAGTAGTCTATGTTGGTGTAACTCAGGTGGTAGCGTTGTGGCATTAGATTCGATTCCTGCTGTTATTCCCCCCCCCCCCCCCTTCTTTTCTTTTTGTTTTTCGTTACATTCAAATACTTACACAATTTTAATATGTAATGGTAGTTTTTACAAAGGTAGAATTATATAATTTTGTTAATACTGATGGTTTCAATAAAAAAAACATAAGTTATATTTTTTACAGTATTGGCTTCACTTTTAGATGACGATGGTTTTTGATTGGTCAGTTTGTGAAGAGCTATGACACTGTTTCCGGAAAGTCATCTCCGTAGCTGCTAGTGGTTTTCCAAGCAGTTAACCTACTCAACTGTCGTTTTGCGTGATGACAAGGTTTTCAACTTGTCTACATACACACAAACAAATGCTGACACAACACGAGGAATTAGAGATCACAAAATGTTTTATACAGGGTGGTGCAGATGGATCATGTGGTTTTGAAGTAGACTGTGCGTCTGGTGGGAGGGGGGGGGGGCAGAGCCAGGTGTTCGGCAGTCTGTGTACTGTGGTGGGGGGACGGGAAGTTTCAGTTGCAGACTGGCAGTCAGTCGCAATGGCTACGTGGTCCGTCGAGCATCGTGTTTTCACAGTGGAAGAGTTTATAAGCAATAACGAGACAATTGTTGCCGTGACGTGTGCCTTTCATCCCACCTTGCGGAAGTGTTCCTAAGTGAGGTACGATATTGAGTTGGGTGCAAAATTTCCGCACTACTGGTTCGTGTGCTAAAAAAATGGACACCTAGACCTCGATCTGACAACGTGGAGCGTGTGAGATGCGACGTCATTGCGAGCCCACGTCTATCGACGAGACGTCGTGCTTGTGCTCTCAGAATGTCATGTCGGAGCCTTCAAAGGATTCTGAACCGAGAACTGAAATTCCACCCCTATAAAATCATGGTGCTCCAGAAGATTCTCCCAACAGACCATCTTCAAAGGCTTCAGTTTAGCCAATGGATGTTGGAGTTATTGGAAGATGAAAACCTGATTATCACGATGTTTGACGAGGCCCACTTTCACATTAACGGCTATGTCGACAAACAAAATTGCCGTTACTGGGCCGACACTAACCCGAGAGACCTACACCAATCGCCTCTCCGTAGTGACAAAGTGACTGATGGTGTGGGTTTTCTAAGGTAGTGATAATTGGGACTGACTTTTTTGAAAATGAAAGGGAGCAGGCGGTCACTGTTAATTCACAGCATTATATGAACACTATTGAAGAATTTCTTCTCCCACAACTGGAAGAGAACAATTACGACATGGACAATACGTGGTTCCAACAAGACGGGGCAACTGCACGTACCGCTAGGATATCAATGCAAGCTGTATCCGCTCTGTGCCCTGGCCGTTTGATTTCCCATAATGGAGATGTCCATTGGCCCCCTCACTCTCCGGACCTCACAGTATGTGACTCTTTCTTATGGGGCTATTTAAAAGCAAGGGTCTACATGAACAAACCCCAGACCATTCAAGAGTTGAAGGCAGCAATTCACAACAAAATCACATCAATTCCTAGTGATGTGCTCGAGCAGGCAATGGGGAACGTTAAGGACCGACTCCGAGAATGCATCACTAGAGAAGGAGGGCATTTGATGGATGTAATTTTTAAAAACTAACTTTCCTAACTATTTGTTAATAAAGAAGGAGGGCATCTGATGGATATAATTTTTTAAAAACTAACTTAACTAATTTTTTGTTAATAAACTTCCATTGTAACTACACATTTTGAACTTTATTTCAATCCAATACCTTTCAAGTTGATAGTTTGACAAGTATTTTAAATCCACCTGATTCATCTGCGCCACCCTGTATAAGTGAATTTGGAAACAAAACAAAATATATCAAAAAATAAATAAAATAAATAATTTGCATAACTACTGTTATGAGGCAACAATGCTAGCACCTGCGCCCCACCGAAAGGTGCTACAACTGTTGTTACAATCGACACTTACATGTACTTCACAAAACTTCAAAGTCTATTTTGTCGACAATTTTTGAGAGTTGCGTCAAATGGCTTTGGCTGATTATTTGAGTTCTGAATATGAAGAAATTCCAAAATCCGATACCTGTGTGGTCGCCTTGTAAGAACAATAAAACAGAGATAAAAGCAAGGAGGAGAACGAGGTGGAAATATCCAGCAGATGTGGTTGGAGGCACTTGAGTAGCAGACAGAACACACCACACATCGACTGTGTGTTGGTTACAATGTGGAAGATGAAGCAACTTTACTACTGTGACGCAACTGACGCTCTCGAGGCAAAGGTGAGGAAGTTAATAATACCAGACAATCGAGTTATGTGAGTACTGGCACAGTATCGGTACTTTTAACGTGACCACCACAATGAGCCTTACCTGTAGTTTGAGTTCATCACAGCAGTTGTCTTCGTGCCACAGCTCTGGTTCCACCTTAACTGTTTTCCTATCAGACACCTGAAATACAAGAACAATTTTATACCACTGTAACAACATTATCAATGGAAAACAAACTGACACTGACATACACGGCAGGTGTGTGTGTGTGTGTGTGTGTGTGTGTGTGTGTGTGTGCGCGTGTGTGTGAGAGAGAGAGAGAGGGAGGGGAGATTTGCCATACAGATTTTACTAGGACTAATTAACATAGCTTAATTACAATAAGCATAGAATCATTCATATTTATTTTAAGGAGGGCATTGAATTAAAATTTGTGCCACGACTGGGATTCGAACCCAGACACTCCCGTTAACTAAACAAGCACTGTAACCACTAAGCAACCGCCACCACAACCTAATGGACAGGTGGCAGTTATAGACCTCCCCTAGAAAGCAGGAGGTCCTGGGTTCGAATCCCAGCCACAGCACAAATTTTTATGCAATGCCTCTCTTTCAATTTAATACCTTCAATCTACATTGAGACAAAATATGTCACTTGACATTGATTTATTATTGGGAATCGCTCAGTTACTGAAGCAAAAATTGGAAGTTATGGAATAATGCAAGTGAATATGGAGTAAAATGAAACTGAATTATCAAGTACTAAAATAACCATGAAGTGGTAAGCAAAAGACTCAATTTTATGTAATGCTCAGAAAGACAGTATATGTGTATAAAAGGAAGTAAAAAAAGGAATGGTATGGGTAGAGATTTGTGGAACAAAAAACAGGGACCACAAAAGCAAGAAGGAAATAGGATATAATGCGAGGATAGGAGCGGCTCACCATATAGACGACTGCTAAGATGCAGAGAGCCGTGTAATATAGACGATCACATTCACACAAGTCTCTATTTTTGCAGAGCAGCCACCAGTCCACCCTGCAGGGAGAGCATCAGGCAGGCGGTCCGCAGGTCCAAACTGAAGGACAGGAAAGCGGTCGCCACGGACCCTCTGGCCGAGTCTCCGCGTCCCTACGGCGGCGCGAGTGCCGGGTTCCGCTCCACTGGCGGATACGTACGCAGACACCGACGTCCTCCGAGGGAGGAACGGCACGAGACTTGGCGATATCGAGGCGGCGAAGTGAGTGCGAGAGTACACAGAACGGGTGGCAATTTCTTGGATTCTGACCGCCAGTGCCTCGAGAGTCGGGTGCAGAGGCGAGGGACACTGGCTGCCACAGAGACAGACACCATCTGATAGCCTGCAGAGGTGGACAGTTTTTATAGTAGCCACAAAGGGAGGGGTCTGGAAACAGTTTCCTGGAGGGCAATGCAGAAAGCATGCAAAATGTTTAACAGATGTCACTACTCTGTCAGGTTGTGGAAAAAATTGCCACAATTCCAATGTTGGATGACAATATCCGCTTTCCGAGAAGCCACGAATAACCTGAAGACACATTTCATATCTCGAGACCATCTTTTGCCACCGGATGGGTGCCAGTAGCAGCAATGTCCACCACTACTCGGGATTCTGCGAGTTCTACGTCCTCCGGGGACACTAGATTTCCACCG
Source organism: Locusta migratoria (assembly GCA_026315105.1). Lineage (NCBI taxonomy): Eukaryota > Metazoa > Arthropoda > Insecta > Orthoptera > Acrididae > Locusta > Locusta migratoria. Next base: position 75,755,563 of record CM048752.1, on the reverse strand, counting down.
CACCCCCTGTATCTTACATTGCACTTGCCTTATTCATTTAATCCTCTCACTTTTTCTTCGGTTTCGTAAGGGTGGGAGGGCTTCTCTGAACCGACACGAAGGACCGATGAAGACTGGGAAGCCGTTTGACCGGCACCTTGTAGCTTTTAGTTCCTTCAGAAACTGACTGGAAGCAACATTTACAAGAGATGAAACTGCAGAATGAACCTCCTCCTTGCAAGGGAGCTGGAGGTGGTTTTTCTCTGGCTTAAGGGTTGGGACCAATGCCCTCAGTGTTTGGTGGGCAGGGGGAGGTATTGCTAGCAAGGTATGAACTTTGGGAGAAACAGAAAAAGAGGTGGCCAGCAATTTTCAAGGGGATTGGTGTAGGTGGTTGGGCTGAGGACCCACTAGGAGGGAATCTTGTCCCCAGGGATAGAGGTGCAGCTGTGGCATAAGATGATACAACGCTTACAGGATGGAGACCATCATAGTTCCTTTTAAATGTTCAAATGTTTTTAGAGCTTATGGGACTTGACTTTGGGGTCACCAGTCCCTAAAATTACAAACTACTTATGAACTAGCTAATACTAAGGACAGCACAAACATCTATGCCCGGGGGGGGATTCGAACCCCTGACCGTAGTGGCTGTGCAGACTGTGACTGGTGCGCCACAGTCCCCTCGGCCGGCACAGTTCCTTTTAGTCTCCGGATAGGACAACCAGTCCAGTATCTTATCTTCCACGATTTTACTTTCTTTGTAGAACTGTGCCGTCGGGCGAGCACGGGGGGTAGTGCCGTCAACAGTTAACACAGACAGGAGTAGGGGTGCTAGGGACGTTCAGATGTCATGCACGCCCACACTCCCGATAGGTGAGGTCGGCATCACATCGGGAGGGCAAGTGACCAAACCTCCAGCACTTAAAGCATCGCCTAGGGTTTAAAATCACACCAGTGAATCACCACCTTAACCTTATCAGGGAATGAATCACCTTCAAAGGCCAAGACAATGCTCTAGCTCGGTGCACAACTCGTCATAAGACTGCAATATAATCAGCTGGGCAAGGTTTAAGCTCTTGCGGGTGTGACGGTGACGGGAACATCACCCCCGTTGTCACAGTTGAGCAATGCCCGTGACTGGGTACTGACCCACATCTCAGCTTTGACATTCCCTCCACCTCTCAGTACTTGCTTTCAACAAAGAAGAGATTTTGTCCAGTTAAATAATTCCCCAAATGTCCCGGAACATTCCAAACTCGTGAAGCGTACGTCTCTCATTCGTCTCCTCGCCTGTGAGCCCTGCATTCCTTCTACGGTGTGGCCAGGGAAGGGAACAATTGCGGGTTATACTTTTCTGCATTAAATTCTATCTTACCACACTTTGAGACATTGGTGGCCACTCGAGCACCGGCACTTTTCTTCTGACACTTCACGGTGCCCCACGAGCAGTGAGGGAAAGGTCCACCCAGACAGAGCTCCACACGCCTGGATAAAGGTGCAGGTCCACTAGTGACTGATCCACCTCGACAGCCACACATCTCTTCAGTGCGCAGCACGCCTTGAGATTGAGAGTTTTTTTACAGAGGTTTTGACAGTCCTCGTGACCTGCGCCGTTAATCCGAGATCCGCGGCTCTGAAACACACAACGTTCCACCATTGTGTCAAACATCTGAGCACACTAAGTTTACAGTGTAGAGGACTGGTGGTGGGAAGCAGCTCAGTGACTACGGGTTCTACAAAGCCAAACAAATGCTGAGCCACTGAATGCGTGAGTGGAGGGATCAGACAGTTTTATGGTACAAAGACAAGGGTTGTTTGCAATGCATCTCAATGAATTCACTCAAATATTAAGCTATCAACAGGAGAGCAACAACTAATATTTGTGTAGTCAAAGGCGTAACTACTTCCAAAGTAGGAGCCTGAGAATTACATAAGGCAGAACAACCCCATCTATAGTTTCACATCACATCACATCACAATCTGATAGGTCTGAGGATTTTTATCTGTCACTTTCCACTTCTTTCACCTCTGGCAGTATTATTCATGTGAAAAATACCGAGTAGCACTGCGGTTCGGAACACACGTTAAACTGTAGGTCCCCCTGTAACTGGCTGGGTAAGTCAGGTCGAAGGAAGGCAACGGCATACCACCTCTGTATATTTCTCAGTAAAGTTTAAACTCAAAAATAATAATAAATTACAACACAATGTGAACTTCCTCCCACAACTGTTGGAGACTATGCCCAGCTGATTCACCACTGCAGCCACAGTCTAACATATATATAGTCACAACATTCCCACTGATTTCTGTTATCCAACAATGGAACGTCCAGGAAGGAATGTTAATAATATGTAGATAGGGAACAACTCAGTGTAAAGATGAACGTCGAGCTGCCGACAGACAAAAATAAAACACACACACACACACACACACACACACACACACACACACACACACACACACAATTCTACATTTTCTTCTCTCTCTATTTCCCCCTCTCCTCCTCCCTCCCATCCCTTCCGCTTGGCGTGTAGTCAGACTGTTTGGCAGCCAGAGATGGCTGACGTGTGCACGAGTGTTCTCTTTCCGAGGAAGGCCGCAGCCAAAAATTTAGAATTGTGTGTCTTTTATTTGTGTCTATCAGCGGCTCAACATTCGTCTTTTACGGTGAGTTGTTCCCTATCTACATATTATTACTTCTGTGACAGCAGCACTCCAATAGTCCGGCAAGCTACATCTCAAATGTGATATTGGATAAGGGCAAATAGCATCATTCACACCAATTTTAACATACTTTTTACAACATGAGGCAAATTTAGTGCCATAAAAAACAATAAGTCCATGTCTGTCTTTCTTAGGTCTCTTAAGGACCCTGGCAAGATATGAATCAATACATTACAGTGGTAAAACTTTATGACACTGCTCGCCAGGCTCCAGTGCTTATAGTGGCAATAGATGAACAATGAAGTGTAGAATAGTGTTAATATTTTTCACGACCTACAGAGTAACTTATTGCTGCTCCTTTCACTTGCAGCAAAATTAATATTGTACCTGCTCTATGGTTGACAGGTTGTTGTATGTACCCTTGTCCTTTCCAGGGGGAAAAACCCATTGTAATTGAAGTTGTCAAGACCAAACATTTATTGGTCATACGAGTTGCTGCCATTACCATTGGTGCCAACATAACTGGAGCTCGTCGAGAAGCGTTGTACAATTTAATCCATTACAGGACAGTCAATTTATGATTCTCTTCTAAAGTACACGTTTTCACTGAAAATTTTCATTTTCTATTAACAACAGAAAATGGCTGGTATACACCAAAAGAGCTACCCTTTGTCAGAAAGATGTCGCTTTTCTACTGAGGAATGTTAGGCTTTCTTCATTATAATACCAAGGCTATTGTTGGGTGGATGGAATGGAAAGTATATAGCATCCCATACCTACAGTATTTAATGTAAAAAAATCAGCCACCACAGTTGGAGTTAAAGAAAAAATTCACAGACACGACAATAAAACGTCAAAAGCAATTTAACTGTATCTCAACCAAGAAACCAATTCCACAACTATTCCTTCAGATGATCCAAAAAGGGCAAGAATCTTCAAGGCACTGATTGTTTAAGCAAATGTACATGCATGTAGGCCTATAAAAAAGACTAGTTAACTGTAAAAATATGCTAAACATTAATAGGCCATGCACCGAACTGGTATGTGTGTCCAAAAGGCATGTCATACTAAGAAGAGACCACAACAAAATATGTTTCCATTATGTTTACTTCCAGCAGAGTAAACGGCAAATTACATATACTCAAAAGTCAGCTATTTTTACATTAACTTAACAGTCATGTATGTCTCCTGATATTTTATTAATGCTTGTAATGCAGAAATTATAGCAACTATTACATTAATTACAGCAAAAGTATTTATAAACAAATGTTGCTGCTACAGCAGCTTGGCAACTGCTAGGAGCATGTCAAGAAGGGCCAAATTAACAACACATGAAATGTGGAATCTTATTGGCCACCTGTACGCCACTCCGATAGGCTGCCTTCACCTGTGTCATTAATCACGTCCTTGTCAATGTCTAAACATGAAGCACCACTCACAGACTCTCAAACTGCACTTCTACCCCCTGAAGAAACAAACACTTCTAAGAAGTAGACTGACAAACATTAAAATCTGTATGGATGTCCGCAGAAATATGATGGATGTTTCTTGGGTCATTTTGGACATAAAACTTACTAAGATGTAATTCAGATATATTTTACAGATAATTTTTCAGTTTCTAATTAATGTTGAGCAAAGTACGTTAGAGGTCAAAATTTGTTAAATATCAAGCAAAACATAATGGAATTAATTACCTTTCTCAGTACTTCTCTGTTTGAAATTTTAAAAATCACACCGAGAAGCAAATACAGAACAAATGCACCACAGTAAACATTTCTAAGATAATTAGCGGCCTACATCAGGAAATACTGGATGACAATACTGATACAACTTAAAAACACTTAAAATTTTACGGGTCACCTGTAGATAGTGATACTGCTCATCAGCCTTGACACGTGACGTCATCGCAACATGGTAGTTTTGAGGTGCGTGCGTGTTTGTAGACGGCGTGAGTAATTATGTGGTGGTTGAGTAAAAAACGATAGATTGTAAACAAACAATGCAGATTAATATTATGTATTTAAAAAGTGATCTGTTGCTTCTCTTTCATGGTTTTTCGTACGTGAGCGCCGAAGGCACAAATTTTTGGGCTAAGACCTGTGATTGATGGTACAGTCTGTTATCTATAATAACTACAGATTATTTCTATCTACGATACAGGAGTATTAAGACATCCCGTATACTGGTTTACCGATATCTTGACGTCATGGGTCAAAGCTGACGGGTGGTATCCCAGTCTACAGTTATGCCATTTTTTTACACTTTATGATGTACTAATTATTCAATTACAATACTAACTCTCAGAGATCCATCTTAACTCCAGTATTCAATTAAAAACAAGAACTTACCATTTCAACACAGGATTTCTATGGTCTTTACTTTGGCACCTCAAACAAAAGTACTGCATACTGAGAGTTAAAAATTTGTGAAATTACATAGGCCTTGATATAAAAATTGAATAGACTGTGATGTAACATAGAATGGGGCAGATCAATTAATACAGAATTACCCATTAAGCTACAGGTACCCCCATCCTGATGAACATCTTACCTGAACTGGTTCTCGTATATCATTCGAAAAATGTTTATTCTCTCCGCAGCACTGTTCTTTTGAATCCTGTGCTGCTGTAAATCCTCTTTCCACTTCTTTAAGAGCGGAATTATATTGCACATTGTTAATACGATCTAATGCTGTGGGAATTTTTTCTTGTTGTGCACCATCTGGTCCAATTTGTTTAGGTTTGGGTAGTAAAAGCGAAGGTACTGAACCACGCCAAATACTGCAATAAGATTGAAAAAAATTAATACCCATAAATCAGTCGACATCTGTAATTACTTCGTAAACAAACAAGCGTCAACATCGCTTCTCATGCTCACCCTTGGCTTAACATATTCTTGTTCCGAAAATCTTTCTGCTGAAAATGATCAGAACACACCGTGTACCTTACATGAACATACTCTAGCCCTCTGGTCTTTAATAGTTCATCTAACCGGAAATTCTGAGTCAAAATTATCCATTTCATACAGCTAAAAAAAAAAAAAAAAAAAAAAAAAAAAAATGCGAATAAATCACGCAACAAATATTTTACCCAGCTGAAGTTCACAATTAACTGGAGCGTTAATTTTGCACTTACAGGTCTTTATCTTTCGGAAATTTATAAAATGACACTCCTTTATGAGATCTATAATTATGACATCCTGGCACCAACCATTTACTACCTCTGCAAGGCATATTTCCCACTAACCAAAAGACTAAAATTTCTTAATGCAAGAGAAATGTCACTCTTGGGACATGTCTCAAAATAAGCTATTGATCGTAAGCAGTCATGCACCAGCACCACAAAAAACGCACTAACTTGATGCCGTTACGCTGCTGTTTCACTTTATCAGTGTGTCCAACATGTACAGCGACGCCAATCAATAATGTCATTTCAAAGCTCCATTCCAAGTTGTGTCAAATCCAAAACGGATTCATCGTTGATTACCGAGAACGAACCGACTATAACCTTGAAAATGCTAAGACAAAAGTTCTTATGTACCTTTATTTTGGTTATTCCGCTACACTTCTGCAAAAATTCTTGCGTATAGTAATATTTGTTAAGAATACGGACTGTCTACAAAAATAATGCCTGTGTATCTGTGTTCGTTTTAAAATCATTTTTCAGTTGCACATGTGACATATTTTTAGGAAACAAAAGGAAGGTGTAACATTTAGCTTATGAAGTATAATTGTACTTACGGCAAACCGGCGACGTAGTATGGTGATAGTGGCAACAACCTTTGAATGCTCCTTGGAACCCCCATCGGTTAAATTCTAGTTTATGAGTCCCGAACTGGTGTTTGGTGTGTAGATGTTGGCGACGGCTCGAAGGCAGCCAATCTGAAGTTGCATTTGCGCGGCCAATAGGATTGCTTGTATCATGTATTGAATTTGGCGTCAGTTTTGAAATTGCAGAAAGCCCGAAACGGAAGATTTCATTTTGAATTTCAGTGATCTCGTGATTCAAGATTATAAAGTTTGTTAAATATTGTTGTAGTTTTCGGTACTATTCAATATTTTATGCTATTTTAAATATTTTGAAACGGAACGTATTTCGTTAATATTTTCAGGAAGAACTCATTCAATGGACTTTCGATGTTGCATTGATTGCAAAAGAAAGAAAGAGAGTAAAAAATGTGGTTCAGACAAGAGACTTGTACGACATTCTGCTAGTATTGATAAAATAGAGTGGTGGTGAAATGGAGACTCGCATGTCTCCCGGCTATCTATACGGAAGAATAGTTGGTTTGCTGGTAGTCATTTATCGATCGGAGAAATTCTGAAATTGACATACCTGTAGGTGTCAAAAGCATCTAATAAATGTATAGTAAAAGAATTACGTGTCGCAAAACAGACAGTGGTCGATTGGCGGAGTTTTTGTCAGGAAGGGTGCAAGGTGGACTGTATTAAAAAACGGAGATCTTCTTGGGGTACAGGGAAGATAGTCGAAATTCACGAGTCAAAGTTTGGCAGAAGAAAGTAACCTTAGAGGGAAGGCAGATGCTCGCTACTTTTTTTTGTGGGGGTGGGGGATGTTGAATAGGGTACTAGTAAATATTTTGTTGAAGTAGTTTCTCGGAGAACTAAAACATTGCTCTTAGCTGTCCTAAAGAAGTATGCTCTCCCAGGAACTACTGTAATTTCCAATTGCTTTAGTTCATATGAGTGTCTGAAACACGAAGGTTTCGTTCACTTGACTGTGAACCATTCTTTGAATTTTAAATATTTTGTTGAAGTAGTTCCTCGGAGAACTAAAACATTGCTCTTAGCTGTCCTAAAGAAGTACGCTCTCCCAGGAACTACTGTAATTCCCGATTGCTTTAGTTCATATGAGTGTCTGAAACACGAAGGTTTCGTTCACTTGACTGTGAACCATTCTTTGAATTTTAAAGACCCTGACACTGGAGCACATATTTAGTATAGAGGGTAGTTGGTTGCCAATAAAAAGAGATTTTAAGGGCCCGAACAAATGCATAAACTGTTTCAATTCTTACTTGTTCGAGCGATAGCTCCTTACCTAACAGCCATATACAACCGCTCTCTCATAGAAGGATCTGTACCAAAAGATTGGAAAGTTGCAGAGGTCACACCTATATTCAAGAAAGGCAGTAGGAGTAACCCACAAAACTGCAGGCCTATTTCATTGACGTCAGTTTGCAGCAGTGTTTTGGAACATACCCTGTATTTAAATATTATGAATTATCTCGAACAGAACGATCTATTGACCCAAGGTCAGCACCAGAGACGGATTTAGGCCCTTTGACACCTGGGGCAGATTGTGATTTGGCGCACCCCCCCCTCCCCCCCCCCCAACTTCATCGTCCCAATGACGAAGTATGAGATTTAATAAAAATAATACAAACTGGGTTTATATTGAGTTGTTCTATTCACAAACAGGAGACAATGTATGAATGAAGTCATAAATGAACACAGATAAAAATGTAAATAAAAAAATAAATTTAAAAATTAGAGGCCTAGGCCTAACTTAAGAAACAATTTCACCAATAGACGTTCACAAACAAAGCAAAATATTAAGTATTGAATATAAAACAAATTTAGATTAAAAAAGTCAATATTTTCAAGTGTAATACATGATAGAGTAAAATGCTCATATATTTACTGAAAAAAAAAGAATGAATATGAACAAGAACTGCAACCTGTAATTTTTATTCCACTTTATAAAGGTTGACTGGAAAGGTAAATGAATAAAAAATTTAAATTGTGAGCAGTTTCAAGTTTTTAATTGATTAATATGTCCAAATATGCGTTTCGCCCAGTTAGAGTATGATCAGATTGGTTAAATGTTGCAGATATTATTTATAGGACTTCAGATGCCAAGTCTAGCAGTGGTGGGTTTTAGCATTTTAAGAAAGTTATAGTTCAGGCCCCCATATCAGATAGAATAGCTGGTGCCAAGGTAAGTCAAACGTGGACCTACTGAGGCACCAGCTCTTCTATCTGATACGGAGACATGAACGATAACTTTTATAAAATGCTAAAACTGCTTCCACCACTGCCAGACTTAGCATTCGAAGCCCCATATCTGCAACATTTAACCAATCTGATCATACGCTAACTGGGCGAAACGCGCAATATGCGAGATACCAGGCATTATGTATTGATTTAGTTTTATCTGTATGGAAAATTCTAAGTGTCTGTTGTACATGAGGCCCCAAATATGTATTAGTGTGTATTGGCCCTGGCTTCCACAGAATGATTGAAGCTTTGTATGTAAGAAAGTTTAGGAAGTGCTAGGCACGTCTCGTCTGTTTTGTGTTGTCGTTTCTTTCAAACGCTGGGTGTTGAATGCCTCTGGGCGAGAAGTAGATTTGCGAACTGCTGAGCAGAACCCAGTCTTAGCAAAGATTCCTAATGTAGCTTGCTCTTAACCTCCTTGGCTGGGGGTTGGCCAGGTTACCTGCCTGACGAATGGTGACTCTCTCTGGGCTCCCCTCCACTACCCCTCCTTGGAAACGGCTAGGCAGTTGTCCAGAGAGCTATTCTTTCGCTTCTTGGTTTCTGGTGGGGTAAGTACCTCTGGGTTTGGTTCTGCTGTGGCCTCGTGGCTCGACTTAGTTCAGGCTCCATAGTCGTACTTATGCCTTTTTGCGAGTTTAATTCCGTGAGTAGCAGTTACACTATGTGTAGTAGTGAGATTCTGCTTAATTTCCTACAGGATTGCTAATTTTTTGCTGGAATCTGATTCCGAGGCTCTGGTGGTGTTTCGTTAGCATAGTTCTTGCACTTTATAACTTTTAAATCACTTCTTCGCCTGTTTAAATATGTTCAATGTCTTTCGTGTTCTTATCGTAGTTGAATTCTAATATTTTCGTAGATTCGCGGTGCTTATACTGTTCGTACTTTGTTGACAGAACACGTGGATGATATCAGACTAAGCCTTCAGCTTTTCCATCATTCAGTGCACATGAGTGGTTAATAATTGTATAGCTAATTTGCTAAGGTGTTTCCTAGTGAGTGTAGCATGATAATTTTCCCCGAAAATTGTCCATTCTAACTTGTAATCTGTATACTTGTCGGCCCACGTGTGCGCTGATTAGTGTGTTCCCTGTCGTGGTTATTACCATTAATAGATCCATTTCCTCTGTGTAGAAAGAACCGATGCACGATGTATATCGTGTTTTTAATTTTCATGAAATAGAATTATTTCACTTATCTGAATTTTTGTGACCGAACTCTGTATTGTGCTGTAGCAATCTGTAACCTTGCTTATCTAACAGATATCATTCCTCTGATCAGAAAGAATGGTTACACGATATATTTCGCGATCTTACTCTCTTCAAAATTGATTTTGTTAACTTTATGCATATTTTGTGTTCAGACTTAGTAGAGTGCTGTATTGATCTAACAACTTTAACCTTCTGAAGTTATATTCTCCCTGTGCTAAACGAGCGTCGGAGCGACCGTTTTTCGATATTATTTAATGAAATCTTGATTTAATGTGTAGTTAGAAGTTCTAGGGAAACTTCCATCTGTACACCGCACTTTGTGGTCTTAAACCAAGTGCATTTGTTTATGATAGTTTATCATGAGCCTAAGCCACTAGCTTGACCCATTATGGAAGCGAAGTACTATTTCATTGTGCGCGAGTGAACCTTCGACCTGCATTCTCGACATTGCTTGGCTGTCGCCTTGGTGTATTGGTGCCAGGTACTTGGTAAGTACCTGCATGGCTTGGCATATGAATCTGTGTGTGAATGTGCTGCAATTCCTCCGTTCCCCCCTATGAAACGTGATCGTAATTAACCTATACTCAACTTTGCAGGTGGGCAATTTTAGGGCCATGTAATTGTGGATATTTTGAATATTTTGTAAGGTGTGTTTTTTATTGTATTAAAAAAATGTCTTCCCCGTTGTTGTTATTGTTTTGAACAATAAACTAATTTCTTAAACTATTATCCTTTTGTGCTAATTTAAATTCTCCCCTTATCATTTATTTTGGATTAATGTGGGGTAATTTGTTCATGTATCTTGTGTCTCTGCTCCCTTCTGGAGCATATAATACTTGCGCTTCCGTTGCCAACATTTATTTTTGATTTAGATCCATGACTACGGATCATTATTTAATTGTGTGCAGTTTCCTCGAAAGATTACAGTAAAGGTAGAACTGTTGCTTAACTTATAAAATCAGAGTTTTGCTTAAGGGAACTGTATACTTCCGCCGTAATTAGATTTTGAGAGCAAGCAGGCAACTGTTAACTTCACGAACACGGCTAGTTACAAGTCAACAAGAGAAACAGCGGGCGAGTTTCAAGCTGTGTGCAGATGGGAAGACGGGTGGCAGGGCGATGCGCAGTAACAAGAGCCAGTGGGCCCCATGGCGACCCAGCCAATAGCGGCATTTGCCGTTTCGCGCCGTGCAGAGTGTGCTTCGAACGTATAGTCGTGATTTTTTCTCCAGTGGACGTATATTGAAGCTTATTTACTTTGTGAAGTGTTCATTATGGCTGACACATCAGAAAAGTGGCAAGTTTTACGCAGTCAAGCAAGCTCTGTTTAACTACTTAAGAAGGTAGGCAAAACAAACGACTTGCTGCCACGTGGTGCTCTCCCCGACATAGCGTAAATTGAATCGTACTACAGTTCTGCCAAACCCCCTCCAGACGGGTAGAAGGAGGCGGAGTCTCTTAACATGTGACTGGTCTTCAGTAGCGCTTCCAAGCAGCAGACAGCAAAAGCTTCGGTCACTTTTGTTTACAGTTTACGTGCGTTATTGCGTGATTTTACGTGTAGGTTAGGTTGTTTGAAATGTGAATTTCATTCCCAGAGCAGGCTCGGCAAAGTAATATGAAAATATTGTACAGCAGTCTGAACACAAGAGTGAATTACTGCCTTCCTTATGTGATTTTAGTAGCCTCAAACGAAACGGGAAGCTTCAATGCTTTATTCTTGTATTCGTGATGTAACTACCTGTGAAAAAAAAAACATTAGTTTTGTAATGAATGTCAATTGAGTGTGGAAGCGCCTCTCACGTCTTTCCATCGAAGAAAATGTAAAGAATGATGCTGACAACATTCTTATACCGATATCCGAATATTAGAGCCGACGTGTGTAATTTCTGCCAAGTTTCTGAAATAAAAAATATATATTTCTCACCAACTGATATAGAATGTCTCATTTGCTATAAGCGTGTTTTAAATACATAATTTATGAAACATTTATAATTATACGTATCAAAGATGTGGGCTGTAGTCATCTCCCTATAATAATAATTTCGTGTGGCTCGTCGGCCAGGTGCAAGTCTTTAAATTGGGCAGCACTTCGGCGACTTGCGTAAAAGAATGTGTGTTGTCACATGCCTTTATTCTCTTAAAACTCGTTGCCAGTAGCGTAGGTGTGATTTTAAGTTTACTGTTTATTAGTAAAAACACCAGTGGCAGTCAGTCAGCACAGACAGATAAAGACCATATTTTTTTATTCCTATAGTGGAGACTATGGTAGTTAGAACATAAATCAAATAATATATGAGATAAAATTTACAGTCCGGTAGGCCTGAGTTAATGTTTACACTTTTCCAATTCTATCATTTTTGTTTGTAACTCAGAACTGTCCCACTCCTTCAGGCTTGCAATTTATGTAGCATATTGTAGGGATAGTATGGAGAAACGTAACCTTGGTAGTACCTACTATGAAATTTCACTAAAATAGGAACATTCATGAGCTACAGGCGTCAAAAATATAAGACAGCAACAGCTGTCAGCGTTAAGCTTTTGCTTTCTGCCGCTGGGAAGCGCTACTGCAGACTAGTCAAGTGCACAACAAGCCCCGCCTCCTTTTGCCCTTGTGGAGGGGATGTGGCACAACTGTAGTACCATTCAATTTACGCCCCTGACATACAGGCAGGGCGGCAGAGGCTTGCGGCGTGCGACTGCGGACATTCTATAAAGCGAACGCGTCCGTCAAACAGTGGGCTAGCATCTTTTAAATCGCCAGGGAAGCAGTGGTCGCTAAACCGAGGATTATTAGTTCGGAAAAAGAGCATTTTTGATGCTTAAATAGGCACTTTCATTACTCGTGTAGGCCAAATAAAATCTAAAATAGGCTCTGAAAAGAACTCATCAGACGAAATAAGCATAAAGTAAAATACATGGTGTTGACTGATGAGCACATTTTTATTCATAGATAATAAGGAAAAAATCACTCGTTCATAATCAAACTAATACCAAACCTTTATACTTTTCGAAGATAAAAGTACAATGCAGTGTTGAAATACATGTAAAAGGTCTATACAATTTAACAAACACTGAATAAAGAATTGGTTTCACAGTAAATGACTGAAAAGTTTTGAATCATTCCAGAGAAAAGTCACAGTGCTCGTAGAATTCATTTTTACGCCTGAATGAACATTGTGACAGGTGCGCACTTCAGTTTAGCTACATTTTGGATGGGAATGCAGCACTGAGTGGACCTAAATTTTTCGCTTAGGCCCTTCAGGCAAACAAGTATAAAACTTTCACGAATAGTTTATAGGGACTTACGTATAATTGATATAATCGGAAGGTAGCGTTATTTACTTTAACACGTTGATGACGTCAGAGGCATGCCGGAGCCGCCTGCTGTGGCCGCCGCCGGCCACACTGGCAGTCAACATGTTAACGTCACTCTTGACTAATACAGAGTGACTACAATTTATATTTTCACTCATACATATTTCAGTATTGCTATACATTAATCAATGGCAGTTTTGTTGCTTAGTCCCTCATATTTTCAAAGAGCCTGGCTTGGGTAGTACAGTTATACCTCGATAGAATGTTACTAGTAATTTTTATATTATTGTCACTGAATTTTGTTCTCATTGCTATTATATTCGCTTGAACACAGTTTTTTCACTTTTGGAATCAAAATTATTTAATTGCATCTTCGTGCGATCGTACCAAAGTGGCATATGCACATTAATCTAGGCAGCAACTACGAGTATAAATGAAATATTTATTGACATCTTGTAAAAATTTCCAGTTGCTCTATACAGCATTAAAAATACCATTAAAATATTTGGAAAAAATTCAGCCCAACCAGTTGCAAAATTTGATAAAATACCTCTTTTGTGTCCCAGCCTCATCGCCCCTTTTGTGTCTCGTTTCTGTCGTAGGTGTCGGTGGCCAAATAGAACGAGACCGACACAGGATTAAAGGATGCACGCTTGTGCTGGTACGAAGGTGAGCAGCCAGTGGGACAGCAGAAACTAGAAACACTAAAGTAAATTAGAATGAGATATATATTTCATAGAGACTTAGAAATACTTAAATTTTACGTAGCTCAGTACTGCAGAATGCTGATACATAGTTGAGCTAGAGGCCTGCCTCATGCCTGTCCAATAGCCAAGTCTTCACTGGTGCCTATCTGATTACGAAGTGTTAACTGGTTCCTATCTCAGTCCCAAGTGAACGATGTTGTTCAGTGGTGGCCACGAGCGGAGTTGTAGAACAGGGCGCTTGTGGCTGACGTCGTAAGAACGCAGCGCCATGCGTGCATCTCTGTGCGCGGTGATAGTAGGTGGCACGCACTTTGGACTTGTGCGACACCACACCCCTCCGCCCCAAACCGCCGTGTCGTTGTGATGTAGAGTTGAGGGCCACGGCGACGGCACTGGAAGGAGGGCCTGGGCGGGGGCGTTACTGGTGGGACGGGCGTCGTAGCTGAGGCTGGGATCAAGACGCCGTCCGCGCCCCGGTATACACCTTGCGATCCCCCGGGAAACCCACCAAAACCAGGGGAAGGGCGCACCCCTCCACCCAGAGGGAGCAGGTCATCTTCTTCTGAGGTGCGTGGCCCCACTCGATGACGCTGTCAACCACAGTGGCGTTGGAGGCGCATCGATCTCCATTGGGACGATCTCATAGTCCTGGGACGCTGGACCCGTCGGCGGGCGATGTGGCTGTGCTCCCTGGCGGTGAACTGGGTCTGGAATCAAGAAACCTGAGACAGGATCGCGTGGCCTGTGCAGGCGCAATTGGTTTGCATGGCGCCGCAGCTCTGACCCTGTGGAAGAACGTACGACATACATATTGCAACCGAGCACACGCTGAATGATGCCTGGAAACCATGTCTTCTTGTTGCCAGCAAACACCCTGTACAGCACCAGCTATACGAACCGACTCGGTGCGTGGGAGGCTGCAGCAGGTGAAGAAGAGTGCGGTGATGGTGGCCGTGTAGCAGCTCGGCAGGAGACGGGCCGTCACGTGGCATGCACCGATACGTAGACAGGAAAATTAGAAGAGCTTGCTGCCTGGAGTGCTGACCTTTCATCTTCTCCATGTCAGACTTGAATGTTCGAACGAAACGTTCTGCTTCACCATTGGACTGAGGGTGAAAAGGTGCAGTGGTAATATGCTGAATGCCATTCACACGACAAAACTGTTGAAATTCCGCACTAACAAACTGAGGTCCATTGTCACTGACGATAGTTTCAGGCAAACCTTCGATGCAAAACACTGATGTTAAGGCACTGATTGTACTAGACGCCGTCGTTGAGTTCATGGCAAACTTGCTGAAAGGGTTTACAACGATTAACCAGCGCGTATTCCAGAAAGACCCGGCAAAGTCAATGTGTAAACGTTGCCATGGTCCCTTGGGGCGTGGCCAGTCTGAGAAACGTTGCGGAGGAGCCGCCTGATGCTCCGCACAGACAGTACACTGTGACGTCATGCTCTCTATCTGGGCGCCATACCAACCCAGATACAACGACGTCTGGCCAGTTGCTTTGTCCTAAAATACCCCAATATCCTTGATGCAGGAGGCGTAAGACTTCTCGTTGCAGGGAACAATCACTCTTGTTTGGTCGTTGTCGGTATGTAATAACAGAACACCCTGACTTAAAGACAATGCATGACATTGTGCAAAATAACGTCGAACCAGAGGCCGCTCAGTGTCTTTGGCTCTGGCAGGCCAACCTGGGCAAACAAAACATGCTACCACACTTAGGTCTGCATCCGCAGCTGTTTCCTGTGCAACCTGACGAGAGTTCAAAGGGAAGTATCCGACAGCAGAAGAATCTCTGGAGTCTATGTGCCAACACGGCATTTCTGAAGAATCAAACGACACAGTCTGGCCAACCAGAAGTCGGGAAAGTGTGTCCGCGTTGGCGTGTTTAGTGGTAGGTCGGTACAAAATCTCATACTGATAATTAGACAGTATTAAGGACCATCTCTGAAGCTTTTGTGCCGTTCGTGCCGGAATTGGCTTTGTGAGTGAGAACAACAACAACGACGTGAGAGGCTTGTGGTCTGTCAACAAATAGAATTTTCTACCATAGAGATAATGATGAAACTTTGTGATACCGTAAATGATTGCCAAGGCCTCCTTTTCTATCTGACTGTAATTCTGTTGCGTTGGCGTCAGTAGTTTGGATGCAAAGGCAATAGGACGATCGTGAGAACCAATACGATGTGACAATATTGCACCCAGACCGTACGACGAGGCATCAACTGCTAACACAACAGGCTTCTGTGGGTCAAAGGGAATCAAACATGCATCACTGAGTAGTGCAGACTTTAATTTGTCAAAGGCAACTTGGCAATCTTTAGACCATACAAAAGGAACATTCTTCCTACGTAAGTGATGCAGTGGAGCTGCAATCTGAGAGGCATTGGGAATAAACCTGAAATAATAGTTAAGCTTTCCCATTACTGCTTGCAATTCATGCACATTCTTAGGAGGAGGCAAGTCTTTGATTGCTCGAAGATGTGACTGTAAGGGATGAATTCCTTGGGCATTAATCACATGGCCTAGGTACTCTATTTCAGTTTGAAAAAACAAACACTTTGCTTTATTACAACGTAGACCTGCTGCAGTCAAAACTTTGAAAAGACACTCCAGGTTAGATAAATGTTCTTCAACTGTGCGCCCTGAGACCACAATATAATCTAAATAGTTCGAGCAACACGGTACAGAAACTGTCAGCTGTTACAAAAAGCGCTGAAAAATAGCGAGGGCGGAAGAACTGCCAAAGGGGAGGCATTGAAATTGAAAAAGGCCCATGTGAGTATTAATGACGAAAAACTTTTTTGACTCGTCATCAGGCGGAATTTGTAAGTATGACTCTGCTAAATCAATCTTAGAAAAGAAGCGAGACTGTCCTAATTTGTCCATCAGTTCCTCAGGTTGGGGCAGTGGGTACGTGTCTACAACTGTTGATTTGAAGTCCGCACAGAGACGAAGTTTTCCTGACGGCTTGGGTATAACTACTATAGGCGAGGCCCACTGACTCGCAGAAATAGGAGAAATCACCCCACTATCTTGCCAACTTTTAAGTTCTTCGGCAACTGTATCACGCATTGCGATAGGCACTGGTCTAGCTTTACGAAATTTTGGTACTGCAGATTCTTTTAAAGTTACATGTGCCACAAAGTCTTTTGCACAACCTAGTTCCGGCGAAAAAAGTCACTATATTTTTCACACAATGCATTGATTTTGTCTTGAGGCACTACTGACGAAATTTGAAGCATATCTCTTTGAATTGATAAGCCAAACAAGTCGAATGCATCTAGTCCAAAAATGTTCTGTGTGGATTTGACCTGAAGAACTACAAAAGCAACTGCTTTTGTTACACCTTGAAAAGAGGCAGGCAGGCTACACGTTCCTAGCACGGGAATATTTTGACCTGTGCACGCAGTGAGCACTTGTTGAGACGGCGACAGTTTTGGCAAACCCAGAAATTCATGTGTCTTTATTAATTAATGTAACAGCAGAACCAGTATCTAGCTGAAATTGCACAGTCTTATTTTCTATGAAGAGAGTCAGAAACAGTTTGTGCTTCTGACGCACGACAGGTGCGCAAATGTGGGCAACGTCTGATACCGGTCGTCTGCTGCACTTGCGCATGCGCAGGCTACGTAGTGAAGGAAGTGGCACAGGATCGGCACACAGCGGATTAACATCACTGTCACTAGATGGCACTACCGCCGGATCAGCGTCCGCGCAATGCGAGGCTACTACAGATTCACTAACTACTGCACTAAACTTTTGAGTAGCTACACCAAGTCTACTGTCACTAGCTACACAGTACTGGGCACTATTAGCATGAGAAGTTGCAGAAGGCAGTAGTTTCACTACAGGATTGCACTGTACATAGTCATTATGCTAGTCTCGAACCCGTTTCCGTTGCACAGTTTTACGTGTCATCGGCGCTTGCTACGTGGCTCACTACATAGTTTTGCAGTAGGCGCAGAAGAACTTTCTTGCAATTGAGAACCAAGTAAAGCACTGTGCAAGTTCACAGCATGTATAACATTCACAGCATTCACTGTCCTCGCACTCCGCGAAGCACTGTTTCTAACGGAACCGTTCTTTGAGTTTACATTCTGCATACACAATGACTGTACATGTCCTGTTTTGCCACATTGATAACAGGTTGCGTTGTGGCTAGGGCATTGCCCACGCTTGTGGCGAAATACACACTGGGGGCAAGACTTACGAACATTTTTCTGACATGAGCGTTGGCGCCCGTTATTCAAATTACTGTTTCTAACACGACGACGCGACGTTTGTGTCGCACTTTTACACTGGCTACTGTATACTGACTGTTTAGCACGGCCGGTAGAATTTAAAGAATCACTAGTGCTACACTGAAAACTACTGCTAGGAAAGAGTCCGTTGCGGTGCACTGCATTAACACTGTTGCTTTGCATTTCTACATCTGATAAGTTAAAAGTATCATGAGCTTCAATAAGCTGCAGTACACTGTCTAATGAGGCGTCAGATTGTTTCAGAATTGCTGCCCTAATTCTGGGGTCCTGAATGTTCTGCGTAATTGCATCTCTCAACATAACGTCACTATAAGAAAGTCCACAAGAGCAAGTAAATTTACATTTGCGGGTTAAGCCCTTCAGTTACGTAATCCACTCTTGATGTGACTGCTCAGGCAATTTTTTAAGTCTGAAAAATCGGTACTGAGCCGCAGCTATGAGAACTTTTCTCTCATAATGAGCATTCAGTGCTTCTACTATTTGTTCAAAGTCTACATCACGAGGAGATGCGTGGGGGGAAAAGTTTCTGCAGTAACACAAAAGTTTTGGGGCCCACCACAGACAATAAAAGATGCTTAACAGTCTGACCTGTAAGTTGATGAGCTACGACGAGTTCTTCGAAACTGTGCGAAATAGTCGCTCCATTCTTCCTCACGTTCGTTGTACTGGCAAAATGTAAGAAGCGGTGCAGCGGCAGGTGTGGGCTGCTGAAGCGAGGGCTGTTGTTGGTTAGTGGCTTGCGCCGTTAGCTGGGACACCGCTTGGAGTAGCTGCGTGATTTGCGCCGTCTGTAACTGAATAATTTCCATTAAGTTTGGGTTCGGGGTAGTGGCCATGCTGACCGATTAGGCGCCACACATACAAGTAAATTAAAACAACATACAAATTCAATGTGAAATGAGGACGCACTGCAACAAAAAAGTCCACAAAACACGTAACAGAATATGTTCCCCCAAGAATCTTAGAATAAGTGTGGGTGGGCGGGAGCAATTTCTGCATACTCCGACTTCTGCTGTCTGGCTGCTGCAAGAGGGCTGGTCCACTGTTCTATCCCTCCTCATCGCCACTATTGTGTCCCAGCCTCGTCGCCCCTTTTGTGTGTCGTTTCTGTCGTAGGTGTCGGTGGCCGAATAGAACGAGATTGACACAGGAATAAAGGATGCACGCTTGTGCAGGTATGAAGGTGAGCAGCCAGTGGGACAGCAGAAACTAGAAACACTAGAGTAAATTAGAACGAGATATATATTGCACAGAATTTATACAATACTTAACTTTTACATAGATCACTACTGCAGAAAGCTGATACATAGTTGAGCTAGAGTCCTGCCTAGTGCCTGTCCGATAGCAAAGTCTTCACTGGTGCCTAACTGATTCAGTAGTGTTAACTGGTTCCTATCTCAGTTCCAAGTGAACAATGTAGTTCAGTGCTGGCCACGAGCAGAGTCGTAGCAGAAGGCGCTCGTGGCTGACGTCGTAAGAACGCCGCGCCGTGCGTGCATGGCGGTGTGCGGCAAAAGTAGGTGGCGTGCACTTTGGACTTGTGCGACTCCACAATATTGTTGACTCCCACTTACATAGGTAGAAAATATCATCAGAATAAAGGTGGTTCAATGAACCCTCTGCCAGGAACTTAAAAGCGATTTGCAGAGTATCCCATGTAGCTGCAGGCCAGGCGCGTGTGACACTAGTATTACACGTCGTGCGCCGGGAATTATTCAAGATGACGTCCTAGGGCGTGGTTACTGTGGGTTTAAAAGGCCCATTAGAAGCGCTCTCGTGGTCATTCTGGATCGGATAGCCATTCTGTATGGTCCATAGACGGAGAAGGAGGTGTTCTCGTCTTCCTGTGTTTAAGGCTTTTGATAATATGGACATTAAGAATACGACTAATATTGTAGGAGCTCAAGTGTTTCTGCAAGGGCCTAGTGTGTTTTGCAGTGGTGTTTTCCAGTTTACTGTTACTAGAGCTGAAAATACTTTGAGTCATGGTAATGGTTTGATTACAGCTGCAATTGTTCATGGTAATGGTGATACATTAAAGGCGCAAGGTGGACTTGAGAGTTTTAATAATAGAGACGTGATTGCTTATCATACTTTTCAAGTGTTTGAAGTGTTTAACAAGGATGTTGGAAAATCGTATTATTCTTGTAACATGCCATTTGTTGTTAGAACTCGTAATCATTGTAGAGTTAACGAACAAAAAGGTGTCAGAATTTGGATGAAAGGAATGTTTAATTGTCGTAAGATTATAGCTGTTGGAGATGTATTGTATTATTATAGTCATTGAAATTCAGCCAAATGCTTTGCTTAAGTCTAGAAAGGTAGCACACACAGTTAATTTCCCTTCATCATCATCATCACATACTTTGTCTATCACATTTCCTATTGTTTTTATTGTTGATAGGTTTGGTCTAAATCCAAATTGTCTTTCATTTATTATGCTGTTTCTTTAAAAATGCTCATTTATTTGTTTGTGTATACAGGTATCTATTACTTTAGCAATTATTGAGATTGGCCTATACGGTAGTTACTAGGGTGGTGTCTATTGCCTTCCTTCAGTGGAACTGAAGACGTAAAAGAGAAAACAAACATCTACTGAAAGTACACCATCAAAATTATCAGATGTAGATTCACAGTCAGTAAATACATCGGCAATTACAAAAGAAAAGGTTGTGACCACGTGTACCATCGAAAAATAAACCAGACGCAAAGAAGAACATTATGCCCAACCCCACAAACACTTACTTTTCTTGTGCTCAGTCTCCATCTTGCTAACTCACCTGTTGTTTGTGAGTGTTTACAAAATATTAAGAAGTTTGAGGACTCGTCTTCCAACTTGTATTGCGAACAAGAACGAGTTATCAAACTGTGTCGCGAAAGGGACGTCGTGTGTGTGTGTGTGTGTGTGTGTGTGTGTGTGTGCGCGCTTCGATGCTATTTACCAATCTGAGTCGCGCGAACGTCTGTGTGTGCTCTGTCTGCATCGCGAGAATGAGGACGTCGCCCACCGCCTCGCTGTCACGGAATCACAGTTGGCGTCCACTCCGCATCAACTTTCCTCCCTGCAATCCAGTCGAAAGGATTCTCAATCACAGGTCAGTACGAGTATTTCTTCAAAAAGTGCCGGCGTGCCTGGGCGCAATGTAAAAAGTGACGAAAGATAGCGCGGGTGTACGGCTGGGTGACATTGTCGGACGGGTACAATATTTCGCCAACAGACCACGTCGCCACCACCCGGTGCACTGACGAACTGACCGTCGACTCGCTGAACTGAAGGAGGGAATCGGCAACCCTCGGGGTACCGTGGATTTCGCAGCACTGTTGTGCTTTTACTCCCAATTTGTAAGGATCGTGAGAACTTCAGAGGAGACTGACTTGACGGTCTTCAGAGGAATGGGAATGGAAGGCACCTTGGGAGGAGGAGGAGGAGGAGGAGGAGGAGGAGGTGTGGCCAGCGAGTGTCGGTCGCGGGCTGCAGGGGGTTGCCCAGCGCGGATTTGGAGGTTTGTAGACTGGGTGGCCTTTGCCTAGAAAGTCGTCTCAATATAATGTCCAGTTCGCGGCACCTCTGCTATGTCACGGAGGTGGTCAGAGGGGAAGTCTCTGGCAAGGTGCGGGGCCAGACGGAGAGCACGATTCGGCAGGCACTGCATCCTCTCGATGTGGGACTCGGCAGCTGAACCCCAGATGACAGGAGCGTAGATGAGGATGAGAGGTAGGACAGCCTCGTACGAGGTAACTCTGAGGCGGGGAGGGAGTCGGGATCGAGGGTCGAGGAGAGGGTACAGTTTTAGGAGGCGAGATCGGGCTCTGTTGCACACTTTGTGAAGATGTCGACTCCATGTCGGCCGACGGTCGATAGTGATGTCGAGGTCGCGAGTAGGGTTGTGTCTGAGTGGTTCGGTCGAATCCATTATTCGCCGAATCTAGCACACTGACTTCGGATTCGTGATTCGGTGCATAATGGCCGAATACTACCGAATCCTGAATCCAAAGTGTTATATGGAAACCTTCAGTTACGAATGTTGTAGTTTACTTTGCATAACAGTGCGCTTTCGTTTGCGGTATTTACTTTATTTTCCATAGATCCGCTGAAAGACGCGATGTCATAAAACGAAACGACCTCACTTTGAATAGTTCTGAAAAATGGCGCTAGGAGCCGCCACAAGTAACTTTTCCCGTCTAATATAAGCAGTGCTACACAGGCTTGCTTAGCAGGCACAAATATAAATACTGGCTAAAACTTTTGGTCTCGTAAAAAAATAAATAAATAAAATAAAATAGCCTTTCAGATATAGGTAGATACAAAAATAAATTTCTTCATGTAAATACCAACAATACATAAGGCTTTAGCATTATTGCATGAGTTGCCTCGTTCTGATTTCATGTATTATTTAGTCGAATTTTGTGAAGTGCTGGGATATGTGAACTGTAATGAAGCACTAGGAATTCAAGAAGAAAGTTACTTATTATGTGGAAAAAAAGTTCTACTCGTGCACCATCCATGTGGGATGACGTCAATTCAGCAACCACTTGACGTCTGTTCCAATAAATCATTTAAGGTCAAGCTTAAACACATGTACACCGACTGTCTTTCGAAAAGTGATAGACAACTGACACCAATGGGTCGTGTAAAACACGCAAGTGTGCCAATGGAATTATGATACCTGGAAGTGGGTTCCAAACCAAATTACGTAACAGGCATTTAAATTGTTCGAGATCGAATGCACTAGATTGTACGAGGGCTGATGATCTGTCACAGAATAAGGAGTAGCTCTGTAGTACAAAAGAACTGTGTAACAAGGAATCAAGTGATAGTGATTCAGAATTATCGTACCGGTATCTAATTGTTGTTATAAACATTTCATAAAATTTGTATTATAAGTCTAATAAAATTGTTTTATATTTCCGCATTTAGTCTCATCAATAGCCGTACATTTGAAGTCTTATCTAAAATCTACAACGTAAAGCCGACTGGCAAGCTTGTATTGCATCAATACGCCTGACGCTACAACCACTGCCTTCGTGTTACAACTTACGTGTTTTTTTAATAGGGGCAAAGGATTGTTCCTATGAATCGTGATTCGTAAATTCCACACTCTTTTCGCCATAAGAATAATACAACTGTAAACATTATGCCCTGTAATCTTCCGCATTAGCTGTTACCACATTTATATTCCGTCCGCCTAACAAACCCGAAAGACAACGGCGAACGCGGAAGAATATACATATTACGATAATGTTTACATTTGCATTGTTCTTATGCTGAACGGAAATAGTTAGAAATGAAGCACGGCAAGTGACTTCTTAAATACATGTACTTGAGTTGACAGATTATTTGGGTTTGAGATTCGATTCGGGTTCGGTATTCGGCACATGTTTTATTTAAGATTCGGTATTCGGATTCGATTCGGTAAATTAGGGGTTCGACCCATCCCTCGTCGCGTACGGCATACGGCATACGGGCTGGAATGTTTTGCCGAGCGACCGGAAGGAACTGTGTCTTCGCTGCATTAAATTTGAGCCGCCACTGGACTACCCAGGTTGTGAGATTGTCGACACCAAGTTGCTGACAGATGAGGGCCGGTGTGGAAATTATAACCCTTCCCCCCACCCTTCACCTGGAGTGGGGTGTCCGACATCAATTCTGCTCCTTTCCTGACATAACTGTAGACTGGGATACCACTCATCTGCTTTGACCCATGACATCAACAACATGTCAGAAAACCAGTATATGGGATATCTTAATACTTCTGTATTGTAGATACAAATATCTGTAGTTATTACAGATAACAGAATGTACCATAAATCAGAGGTCTTAGTCCGAAAATTCGCGCCTTTGGCGCTCACACGTGACAGCCTGTCCTCAAAGTCAGTTCTTCTGGTATTGTCTGTTTACTTTTCTTAATCTGATTCAAAGTGGGATCCCAGGCCTCACTGAGAATGTAACCACTTTCCCGTAGGGTATGATGTTCCCTTACTCAAATCTCGATAGATTCTTAATTGACACAATGCCAGTAGTTAGACATCTGTGTCAGAACTTTTGTCTGGTCGTACATAATTCCGTGTAATTCAGAAATGCAACGTTCAGCAATTTCTGACTTATTGGGCTGTCATAGTCCGGGGTGCCGTCGATGTTCTCGGCAACGATCTTTGCTAGTACGCACCGTCTGACCTTTGTAACTCTTGTCACATTCGCAGGGCATCCGATAGCCCGAGATCATCGTCGACACCTCTGAATAGGACCTGTGTGTCAACTGCTGGGTGGAAAACCGTCTTCACCTGGTGTTTGCGAACAATTCGGCCTGTCTTACCTGACAGTGTGCCACAGAAAGGTATAAATGCTGTGCCCTTATACCGCCTTATCCCGATCAGATTCCTCTCCTGTTTCCTCAGGATGTACAGACGATGTGGGGCGCAGAGCTCTCCGAATTTGCTTCTCTGTGTAGCCGTTTTTCTGAAACACCGACCTCAGATGTTCGAGTTCTTCGTTAAGGCTCTCATCATCTGAGAGGGTGCGAGTCCTGTGAACTAAAGTATTAAGCATGCTGTTCCTCTGTGTCGGGTGGTGGCAGCTGCTTGCGTGCGAGTAGAGGTCGGTGTGCATCTCCTTGCGGCGCGCTGTGGCCTAACGTGTCGTCTGCTCTTATTTGAACTGGGACATCCAGGAAGAGGAGTGCACCATCCACTTTGACTCCGTAGTAAATTTGATGTTCCTTTGTATGGAGTTCAGATGTGTGAGGAAATCAATTAGCTTATCTCTATCGTGTGGCCATATGACAAATTTGTCATCAACATAGCGTAAGAAACAGGTATGTTTCCAGTGTGCTGATTCCAGAGCTCGCTCCTCAAAGTGTTCCACGAACAGGTTGGTGGCAACTGCCGATTGTGGACTCCTCACGGGTACTCCTTCCGTCTACATCGAGGTTGGTCGTTTCTGTGTCAAATCTCTGTGGTAAAAAGAGACAACGTGGAAACTTACAAGGTTGTCAGAATTACAAGGTTTGAAGTTGCTAAGGCGTCCAACAAAATCCATTGAGTTGCAGATATAATGTGGATATTTGCCAACATAAGGTCTAAGCATATTCTGTGGGTACTTAGCAAGTGACTATGTCGTACGACTAATATTGCACAATATCGGTCACGATTTGCATTCCCTACGAGGTGCCGTGAAGAGCATACGGTGCCAAACTTTCTCGTCGTCATGCAGTTTACTCTCCACTGAGGCAACTCTTCAGTTTTATTTTCTCTGTGGAATTTTATTTGTTTTTTTGTGGGCAAATCTTTAATTCCCTCCTCCCCGCCTGTAATTCTCGTCACTGTACGGACGCCACATTTGTAGTGTTACTGCTCGGTTGCTAAGCACGGAGGTTATCCTATACTAGTGTACCTTGAAAGCTCCATATAAGTAAAATGCAGCACAGTCCCAAAACCTCTGTCTAATGTGGACCAAAGGTTGGCCGAGTTTGCGAAAATGCCAGGTTATCAGGAACAGTGTTAAGAAAAATAGGTATTTTTTTTTTTTTTGCTGTTGTTGTTGTTGTGGTCTTCAGTCCGGAGACTGGTTTGATGCAGCTCTCCACAATACCCTATCCTGAGCAAGCCTCTTCATCTTCACATAAGAACGGCAACCTACATCTGTCTGAATCTGCTGTATCCATCTCTTGGCCTTCCTCTGTGATTTTTACCCCACACTCTTCCCTCTAATGCTAAATTCACAATTCCTTGATGTCTAAGAATGTGTCCTACCAATCTATCCCTTCTTTTAGTTAAGGAATGCCAGAAATTTCTTTTCTCTCCAATTCTGTTCAGTACCTCCTCATTAGTTATGCGATCCACCCACCTAATCTTCAGTATTCTTCTGTAGCACCATATTTCAAAAGCCTCAATCCTCTTCCTGTCTGCACTGTTTATCGTCCATGTCTCACTCCCATACAAGGCAACACTCCATACAAATGCCCGCAGAAAGGTAGGCTTAAATCAATATTCGATGTTAACAAATTTCTCTTTTTCAAAAACCCTTTTCTACCCATTGCCATTCTGCATTTTATATCCTCTGTACTGCGACCATCATTTGTTATTTTACTGCCCAAGTAACAAAACTTATCTACCACCTTTATTGCTTCATTTCCCAATCTAATTCCATCAGCATCACCTGATTTTCTTACACTGCACTCCATTACCCTAGTTTTGCTCTTGTTAATGTTCATCTTATATGCACCTTTCAGCACACTGTCCATTCCGTTCAATTGCTCTTCCAGGTCCTTTGCTGTATCTGATAGAATTACTATGTCGTCGCCAAAACGCAATGTTTTTAATTCTTCACCCTGAACTTTTATTCCTTCACCAAATTTCTCCTTGCTTTCCTTTATAGCTTGTTCAATGTACAAATTGAATAACATTGGAGAAAGGCTACAACCCTGTCTCACTCCCTTCCCAACCACTGAATCCCTTTCATGCCCTTTAACTCTGACAATCGCTGTCTGGTGTTTGTACAAGTTGTAAATAACCTTTCGCTGCCTATATTTTACTCCTGCTTGCTTCAGAACTTGAAAGAGTTTATTCCAATCAACATTGTCAAAAGCCTTCTCCAAATCTACAAAAGCTAGAAATGTAGGTTTGCCTTTTCTCAATCTATCTTCTAGGATAAGCCGTAAAGTGAGTATTGCCTCCTGAGTTCCTACATTTCTCCTGAACCCAAACTGATCTTCCCCGAGGTCGGCTTCTACCAGTTTTTCCATCCTTCTGTATATAATTCGTGTTAATATTTTGCAACAATGACTTATTAAACTGATGGTTCTGTAGTTTTCACACCTGTCTGCACCTGCTTTCTTTGGAATGGGGATTATA
Organism: Locusta migratoria; assembly: GCA_026315105.1. Taxonomy (NCBI): domain Eukaryota; kingdom Metazoa; phylum Arthropoda; class Insecta; order Orthoptera; family Acrididae; genus Locusta; species Locusta migratoria. The sequence continues at coordinate 75,728,549 of CM048752.1, read as the reverse complement.
ACATTTTTCTTAAAGTCTGAGGGTACTTCGCCTGTCTCATACATCTTACACACCAGGTGAAACAGGTTTGTCATGGCTGGTTCTCCCAGAGACTTCAGTAGCTCTGAGGGAATATCATCTACTGCAGGGGCCTTGTTTCGACTTAGGTCTTTCAGGGCTCTGTCAAATTCTTCTCTCAGCACAGTATCTCCTATTTCATCTTCGTCTACATCCTCTTCCCTTCCTACAATATTGTCTCGAAGTTCATTTCCTTTGTAGAGCCCCTCTATATACTCTTTCCACCTTTCAGCTTTCCCTTCTTTGCTGAGAACTGGTTTTCCATCAGTGTCCTTGATATTCATAGAACTGTTTTTCTTATCTCCAGATGTTTCTTTTATTTTTCTGGAGGCTGTATCTATTTTTCCCCTATTTATACATTCTTCTACATCCTTGCATTTGCCTTCTAGCCACTCATGCTTAGCGCTTCCTGTCAATCTCATTTCTTAGTCGTCTGTACTCCATTTTGCCTGTTTCATTTACTGCATTTTTATATTTTCTCCTCAATCTCATTTCTTAGTCGTCTGTACTCCATTTTGCCTGTTTCATTTACTGCATTTTTATATTTTCTCCTTTCATCGATTAAATTTAGTATCTTCTGTGATATCCAAGGATTTTTTGTAGGTCTTGCCTTCCTACCTATTTTGTCCTCTGCTACTTTCACTATTTCGTCTCTCAATTTTACCCATTCCTCCTCTACTGTTTTATTTTCCCTTGTTTCTGTCAGTTGTTGCCTAAAGCTCCCTCTGAAATTCTTAAGAATCTCAGGTTCCTTCAATTTATCTAGATCCCATCTCCTTATTTTCCTACCTTTTTGTAGTTTCTTCAGTTTCAGCCTACAGTTCATAACCAACAAGTTATGGTCAGAGTCTATATCTGCCCCTGGGTATGTCTTACACTGTAAAACCTGGTTCCGAAATCTATGTCTTACCATTATAAAATCTATCTGGTATCTCCCGGTGTCTCCTGGTCTCTTCCACGTATACAACTTCTTTTGTGATTCTTGAACCAGGTGTTTGTTATAACTAAATTATGTTCTGTGCAAAATTCTAAAAGGCGGCTTCCTCTTTCATTCCTTTTGCCCAGACCATATTCACCTACTATCTTCCCTTCCCTTCCTTGTCCTACTACTGAATTCCAGTCTCCCATAACAATTAAGTTTTCCTCTCCCTTAATTGTCTGAATAATTTCCTTTAGCTCCTCATATATTTCTTCGATCTCCTCATCATCGGCAGAGCTAGTTGGCATATAAACCTGTACTACTGTTGTCGGTGTTGGCTTCGTATCTATCTTGACAATGATAATGCGATCACTGTGCTGGTCATAGTAGTTTACCCGCATTCCTATTTTCTTATTCATTATCAATCCTACTCCTGTGATACCCCCAATTGATTTTGTGTTTGTAATCCTGTACTCACCTGACCAGAAATCCTGTTCATCCTGCCACCGAACTTCACTAATCCCCACTATATCTAACTTCAACCTATCCATTTCCCTTTTTAAATTTTCTAATTTTCCTACTCTATTAAGGGATCTAACATTCCACGCTCCGACCCGTAGAATGCCAGTATTGTCTTTCCTGATGATCACATCCTCCTGAGTAGTCCCTGCCCAAATATCCGAATGGGGGACTATTTTACCTCCGGAATATTTTACCCGAGAGGATGCCATCATCATATGTTCATACAGTAGAGCTGCATGGCCTCGGGAAAGGTAATGGCTGTAGTTTCCCCTTGCTTTCAGCCGTTCGCAGTAGCTGTGTGGCAAAGCCACATTAGCTGATGTTACAAGGCCAGCTCAGTCAATCATCCAGACTGTTGCCCCTGTAACTACTGAAAAGGCTGCTGCCCCTCTTCAGGAACCACATGTTTGTCTGGCCTCTCCACAGATACCCCTCCGCTGTGGTTGCACCTACGGTACGGCTATCTGTATTGTTGAGGCACGCAAGCCACCCCACCTCGGCAATGTCTATGGTTCATGGGAGTGGTTTTTTTTTTTTTTTTTTTTTTTTTTTTTTTTTTTTTTTTTTTTGCTATAAAATACTTTCTATTGTTACATTAGAATACAATACAAATGACGAAAAATGATAACACAAAAAAAAAAATAAATAAATAAATAAATAAAAAATCTAGGAAATTATATTCATTACTTCAATTTACAGTTAGAAAACTACTTTAAGAAGGCATACAGCCTTGGACAAGGAAAAGTACGGAAATAGTGATTTACGTCATAAAACATGTCCCACTAAAATTTCCAACTCACCTAAGCTGATTTTAAAAGGCACTGTGAAAAAATGCACTCCCTTAATTTTGATCATTATTGTTTTTTATTATGAGGAAGCATCTACATACTATATTAATAAAAATCAAAGGATTTTTAAGTAGACTGTAGGTGGCACAACAAAAGATGATGTCTACCATATGCCCATATGTATTATAGCCTGTAACTGCTACACGCTATGATTTCAATTCCGTCTTGCATTCTGCGAGTATGGAATAATTCCAGAAGGTGAGCTAGGGGGTGGCTGAGTTACCCGGACTGCCGGGTTACTGAGTGCCAAGTTTTCAGGACTACTGTATTACACATTGTCACATCTGTGTAGCATCTCCTATTCACTCACCTCCAATATCTCACTCATATACTTCTTAGAGTGACAGAGCTCTGCTGGTAAAGTCTTCTCACTATCTTTTGGTGAGCAGGCATCGACTTCTTGTCATATGAGCGGACAGCCTTAATTTTAGGGAGATGGAAAATCCAATGCTGCTCTACTGAATAACAACAGTAAGCTCATTTAACTAATATATTTTGTATAACAAAGTACAAATTACCCAACACATTGAAAGTCACTGCTGTTCATAACAGTTCAGCCTAGTTTTTAATAACAAAAGAGCACCGCATACATATTATACTAGAACTGACACGAGATTACATTTTCATGCAATTTGGGTGCATAGATCATGAGAAATCAGTACCCAGAACAACCACCTCTGGCAGTAATAACGGCCTTGTTAGCCTGGGCATTGAGTTAAACAGAGCTTGGATGGTGTGTTTAGTTACAGATACCCATGCAGCTTCAACACGATACCACAGTTCATCAAGAGTAGTGATTGGCATATTGTAATGAGCCAGTTGCTCGGCCACCATTAACCAGACGTTCTCAATTGGTGAGAGATCTAGAAAATGTGTTGGCGTGGGCAGCGGTCTAACATTTTTTATATCCAGAAAGACCTGTACAGAACCTGCAACATGCGGTCATGCATTATCCTGCTGAAATGTAGGCTTTCGCAGGGATCGAATGAAGGGTAGAGCTACAGGTCGTAACACATCTGAAATGTAATGGCCACAGTTCAAAGTGCCTTCAATGTGAACAAGAGGTAATCGAGATGTGTCACCGATGACACCCCATACCATCACTCCGGGTGATATGCCAGTATGGCGATGATGAATACACGCTTCCATTGTGGGTTCACAGTGATGTCGCCAGACACGAATGCGACCATCATGATGCTGTAAACAGAACCTGGATTCATCCAAAAAAATTACGTTTTGCCATCCATGCACCCAGGATTGACGTTGCGTACACCATCGCAGGCGCTCCTGTCTGTGACGCAGTGTCAACGGTAACTGCAGCCATGGTCTCCAAGCTGATGGTCCATGCTGCTGCAAATGTCGTCAAACTGTTTGTGCAGATGGTTGTTGTCTTGCAAACGTGGCTGCATGATCCGTTACCGCCATGTGGATAAGATGCCATTCATCTTGATTGCTACTGATATGAGGCCGTTGGGATCCAGCATGGCATTCCGTATTGCCCTATTAAACCCACGGATTCCATATTCTGTTAACAGTCATTGGATCGCGAGCAGGAATGTTGTGATACGATAAACTGCAATCACGATAGGCTACAATCCGACCTTTATCAAAGTTGGAAACGTTATGGTACACTTTTCTCCTCCTTATACGAGGCATCACAATAACTTTTCACCAGGCAACGCCAGTCAACTGCTGTTTGTGTATGTGAAATCGGTTGGAAACTTTCCTCATGTCAGAACGTTGTAGGTTTCGCCACCGGCGCCAACCTTGTGTGAATGCTCTAAAAAGCTAATCATTTGTATATCACAGCATCTTCTTCCTGTAGGTAAAATTTTGCATCTATAGCATGTCATCTTCGTGGTATAGCAATTTTAATGACCAGGAGTGTATATCACAATGTTACTTTGATCATCCTGTGAAGGACGGAGTGGTTCCTCCTTAGCCACCCGCACTATGCTGAATACCGCAGTTCTTTGCGGCCGCCTCGAAATTTTCTGCTACTGCAGCCCTGTGCAAACTTGTGACAACCACACAGTATGTAACCTCTAACAACGTTAAACCCTTAACCCTTTTTTTTCTTTTTATTTTATTTATTTATTTATTTTATTTTTTTTTTTAAAAAAAAAAGCTTAGGGACATGGTGGAAATGGATTCACAGTGTAACTGCAAATTGGCGGTTATATTAATTGTGTGATATCTCACCTTATCCCCTAATTATTTTGAACAGTGTACATTATTATTAATCTTACGATCATTTCCAGGCTTTTGCAGCTGATGTGTCATCAGCTGTCAAATCCTAAGCAATTATATCTTTGCCGCTGTCACTATCAGCTGTTGAAAACATCCAATTATCCAGCTGTCATACTACAACTATTTTAAATTAATGTACTGGCATGCAATTATATAAATTGGCAAATATCAATTATTATCAAAGTTAGTCTCCAAATTAGAGATGTAATTCGTAATTGCTGTAATATTTATGTAAAAAACTTCTGTTATATCGATATCTATTTTTTAGTTTTCTGACGATGCTCTTGTGTACAGAGTGAAACTGATTAATTGAAGAATTAATTGTGGCAACTTGTGGCTGTTTATAAATTTAAATTTATTTTCAACAGTTGCTTCCTCTACATGCAGGGCCTGACCTTTCTAAAGTTGTCATATAGTTACAAGTTTACCAAGTAAGATACGTGTTTTGAAACTCTTCAATGTGCCAAAAATAACTGAGGCACAGATATTGCATACAGCAGAGGTGGGCAATGAGCGAGCTGCGCTCTCGGAGCCGCTTGCCTGAGCAGGAGCAGAGCCACGAGCAGCTGGTGTCCATCACGTAGTTCCTGCTGAAAACACTAGATGGTGTTATGCACAGCCAACACGCTAACACAGCTGCAGAAGTGCACCTGGCTGAGTGTGTTATAAAATAACTTATAAAGATAATAGTGCAAACTCTTTAGTATCCAACTTGAATGAACAGATTCGACTGCTAGGGGTATCTACTGAAAAATGCTATTATGTTCATAAGTAAGTAACTTATATACATAATACTGGAAACTCTCCTCCTTATCTTATAAAGATAAGAACGATTTTTTGTTTTGTTTCAGTAGACATCGCTAACAGTGCCATCTGTTAGTTCGAATTTTGTACTTGAGGGTTTTCGTTATAATCTATGATATTACGTTATGGTACAGTACGCTGTGGAGATAAAAAGGCTGGTCAAATCGGGGCGGTAAAGCGGCGTTCTATTTTCTAGTTCAACTCTAGTTGGGAGTGTGATTACTTGTTCACTGAAAGCGAAGGAGGAGCAAAATGTTTGGTATGTGGTAAAATACTAGGCATAAAAAGTACAATTTAGAACGCCACTATAGAACACATCACTTCAACCAGTATGGATGTGTAGAAGGTGAAATGCGACTTAATCTTCTTAATAATCTATGTGAGGAAGGAAGTAAAGTAGAGGTATGTATTATAATGCTTTACCTACTTACAAGATAACTTAATCACAGTGTTTTATTTAATACCAGACTCTCACATAACTACGTGTGCCAGCAAGCATGCAGACCTCTAGCGGCAACTAGGATAACTACTGGCCGAGCGCAAACACTGCTCTTTTTCCGGCCTGAGCCGCAGTGCTGCTCATTGAGCCGATTTGTGCCCACCTCTGACATACAGGAAGGCTTGGCAAATGCACAAAGTGAGATTTTGAAACTAGCTATATCGTCTCGTGTCTGAGACAAATCGTGCGCTTCTGCCAGAGTTGAAGAGGGATAGCGAGTGGTGCCTCTTGCAGCGCAAATGTGCGTGTTACTGATGACGTTCCCCTTCGCACCTCTCTGCCAAAGGAGCACCCCCAGGCAACTGAGTTTCAGAAGGAAGTGCCTGGGCAATGCTGTGGAACAGATGTGTACTATCTGCATCACTCAAGTTGCTCGAGAGATAAATACAGCTGATGTGAGGATGACATAAAAAACAGCTCCCCTCTCCCCCCCCCCCTCTTATACCAAATTATACACACACATGGTGGTTCACTGTACTCTAAATACAAACAACAGGGTCACCATAGCAACTCCGGTATATTGCAAGTAATGTGCATCATTTGATTCTTAATACAAATTCTTCAAACGGGAAATGGCATTAAGCAATTCATTCACATCATGAACCATTTCTAAGCAAGAAAAAGTATTTTATGAAATCTAATGCCAGCAAAGACAAACATTAGTTAATAATTTTAGGAAGCTCTGAAGTTTCAGTTGGTTGCTCTTTCAGTCACTAGGAGAAGTGTTGGCCTGTTTCAGTTGTTAGTAAAAAGATGGCAACTGCTTTCCATATGATAAAGGACAGTGTGAAATTCAAACTGAGTAAACTCTGATACGTAGTCCGTCAAAAGTTGGTAATAACATTTCACAGAGAAAGGGCGTCTGGGCAAAGGCAAAAGTTCCAGATGGCCGCACCTGTGTGAACAACATTGTTGACCACAATTGGGAAGAATCTGCTCAGAGAACAAGAGAATACACACATCCACCTGGCAGACAGTTGCAAATTCGACAACAGACCATTTGATTTCAGCTAATTTGTAGCATTGAAGATAAATTTCACACAAAAGGCTGTGTCAGTCGGCACAGCGTCCATATATTGGGCACAGAGAAGCCACTGGATACAATTCATCGCAAATGTGATTCACCCTAGGTGAACTTTTCTGTTTCATTTTAGGCAATGAAATTTTTTGTCTTCCTTTCTTCAAAGGTGCAACAGTAACTGGGCAAACCTATCTGGAATGTTGCAGAATTGGCTGTTCCCCAACTCAAAGAAGCACCTCAGGTAATATTCCAGCATTTGTTGGGTTTCACCGACTGCCATTTGAACAAAAGGCAGCCAATGCTACGTATAGGCCGCCAGTCAGCTCATCACAGAGCTGCAAGAAGCCCTGACTGACCTTAACCCCTGTGATTTTATTCTATGGGGTGCTTTACAGGTATGGTGTTTTGATCACCTCTACCACCTAATGAACAGAAAGAAGGAATAACTGCAGCTAGCCAAACTGTAATGCCTGAAATGTTACAGGGACTGTGGAACTAGTTTGAGCATCAGGTTGATGCCATTGGTGTGATTGGAGTGGGTTATATTTAACATCTGCTAACTTGTTTCCTTCTGAAAACCACACACAAACATTTCGTTAAGTACCCTTCACATTGTTTAATTACCCAACATTGCATCGTAATTATTTGATTAAATACCAATTTTCAGAGTTGTGGTATTCTTATTGTATCACCCTGTACATGCCTGCCTTTTTATTTTTCTGTGATCACCTGTACCTCATAATCTTACTGTGAACCACCGAATAAATTAAAAGGACTATACTATTGTACTAGTATTTTACTTATAGAACAAATCACAGTACTTGATAATCTTTTATTGGTTGGCAAGTTTTGATACTGTTCTGTATGCTCGGGTAGAAATATTTTATGGACTTCACCTCTTCCTTAACATTTACTTTCTGTGAGAAAGTTGAGTATGGAATTTCTTTTACTTTATTTTCGTAAAAGTAACATCCGCTAGAAAGTATGTATCAACCCACACACATTGTTTGACCAATCACCAAATATATAAATGCACTCTGTAAGAACATTTATTTTATCATTTTTTAATATATGAACCTATTCAATATGACGGAAAAGGAAACTAGCTGGGTCAGTCAGTCAGGTCACAGGAAGGCAACGGCATACCACCTCCAAACAGGACCATGCCTAGTAAAGCACTGTGGTGTTCAAACCAATCTTCATATTGTTCACTGCTTTACCTTTCATATTTTATAGAAGGGAACTTTCCTGGTGGGATACATATGTATAAAAAATAGAGGTAAAGTAACTTACCCAAAGCACAGGCTCCTTGATCGACACAAAAACACAAATAAAAACAATCAAGCTTTCGCAATTATTAGCTGCTTCATCAGGAAAAGAGGAAGGAAAGATGGGGAAGAGGGAAGGATACGGGTTTTAAGGGTGTGGATGAGGAATCATTCCAATCCCTGTAGTGGAAGAACTTACCTTGTGGGGAAAAAAGGTAAGCGCGCGCACACATATATACGCAAAGACATCAAGGCAGACATTTGAAAAAAGCAAAGAAATTGGACAGATATGCCAATCAAGGAAGAGGCTCTGTCCAGAGATTAGAGGCAAAGATGATGTTGAATGGTGGGCAGGAATTTGAATTTAGTGGAGGTTGAGACAACATGGGTAACGGGAAGAGAGAATATGCTGAAGAGCTGAAAGGTTGGTGTCGGTGGGAAGTATCTAGATGACCCGGACAGTGTAACACTGTGTCAAGATGTGCTGGCCGTGCACCAAGGCATGTTTAGCCACAGGGTGATCCTCATTACCAACAAACACTGTCTCCCTGTGATCGTTCATGCGAATGGTCAGTTTGTTGCTGGTCATTTCCTCATAGAACGCCTCGTTCCTCGATGTTGGCCTCCATCTGTCCAACGGCCAACTTCACATATCCGTCCACATCAAACCAACCAACCAACAAACAAACAAACAACAGTACCTCCACTATGACAGCTACCATCCATTCCACATCAAACATTCCCTTCCCTACAGCTTAGGTCTTCGTGGCAAAAGAGTCTGCTCCAGTCCTGAATCCCTGAACCAGTACACCAATAACCTAATAACAGCTTTCACATCCCACAGCTATCCTCCTGTCTGGTTCAGAAGCAAATTACCATAGTCACCTCCTCATCCCCCCAAATCCAGAACCTTCCACCGAAGAACCCCAGAAGTGCCCCTTTTGTCACCGGATACTTTCCAGGACTGGAGCGGACTCTGAATGTGGCTCTCTAGCAAGGATATGACTTCCTTAAATCCTGCCCCGAAATGAGATCCATCCTTAATGACATCCTTCCCATTCCACCGAGAGTGTCTTTCCTTCGCCCACCTAACCTTCTTAACCTCCTAGTCCATCCCTATGAAATCCCCAAACCACCTTCCCTAGCCTCTGGCTCCTACCCATGCAACTGCCCCTGTTGTACAACCTGCCCTATGCACCCTTCCACCACCACTTACTCCAGTCCAGTAACCCGGAAGGTGTACATGATCAAGGGCAGAGCCACTTGCGACAGCACCCACGTGATTTACCAACTGACATGCCTGCACTGTGAAGATTTCTATGTGGGAATGACCAGCAACAAACTGTCCATTTGCATGAACGGTCACAGGCAGACAGTGTTTGTTGGTAATGAGGATCACCCTGTGGTTAAACATGCCTTGGTGCATGGCCAGCACATCTTGGTGCAGTGTTACACCGTCCGGGTTATCTGGATTCTTCCCACCGACACCAACCGTTCAGAACTCCAGAGATGGGAACTTGCCCTTCACCTTATTCTCTCCTCCCGTTGCCCACCTGGTCTCAACTTCCGCTAAATTCAAATTCCCGCCCACCATCTTTAGCATCTTTGCCTTGGTTCTGTGGACAGAGCCTCTGCCTCAAGTGGTCCTTCTTGTCGATGGTCCTCTTCCTCTTCTTCTTCCGAATCGTCCCCTTCTACGTCATGCCCTTTGACAGCTGCGATGATTTCATCTTCTCCTAATGGTTCTGATGCTGTCGAGATCAATCCATTCATTGACATCATTGCTTGAAGACTCTTCACACCCTGGGATTTTTTCATGAGTTCAATCAAGTCGCTATTTTCAGAATTGATTCCATCGTCACGCGACAAATTGCCTGTGTGATCTAAAAGTTTCCTCCAAGAACGATCCAAGATTGAGAGATCCATCCAATGACATCTAATAAATCGATCTTCTTTAGTTTAGCCGTTAGCTCGTCACCCGATTACAAACTCAACACAAAAGATGACAAAAGCTTACGTCTGTAACGCTGCCAAAGCTTCTTGGTCCATTGGTTGACAGAGAGACGTGGCGTTCGGCGGTAGAAACATTGCTTTAATATCTTTGTCCTGTAAATATTGCACATCAGGGTGAGTCGTAGCATTATCGAGAATCAGTAGAGCTTTCCTGGGAAGATTTTTTCTTCAGAAACTTCTCAACCTCTGGGACGAACTGTTGGAAAAACCGCTCTTTTAAAAATTGGTTTGCTGATCCATGCATTAGATTGATTTCAATACCAAACTGGGAGTTCAAAGTTGCCATCACTTGTGCATCTGATAGTTTTAAATGCTCCTTGTGGTTTTTATTTTTTATTTATTTATTTTTATTTATTTTTTTTTTTTTTTTTTTTTTTTTTTGCTTTTCCAATTAGCAGTAATTTGAGTGTGTGCTCTCCTGTTGCATTATTGCAGGCAAGAATAGTCACACGCTTTTACTTCTCTTAAAACATGATGCAGCTTTTCATCTCTCAGAGCTAATCTTTTAGTAGGAAGCATTCGAAAGTTTAGTCCTGTCTCATCTGCATTGTAGATTTGATCACATGACAGTCCTTTTTTTAATAAACTCGTGTAGTTTGGTCTTTAAGTCACTCACGTTGTTTTTCCCCGCAGATACTGAGCAGCTTGATTCCATATCGTTGTTTCCACCTTGACAACCAACCATTGCTCGCTGTAAACCCAGGCTCTCCTTCGTCCTTAAATTGTTCATAAAACTGAAGAGCTTTCTCTTGTAGGATGGGTCCAGATACAGACGTTCCCTACTTCCTGTGCACACGGAACCATTGGTAAAGGGTTTCACAGACTTTTACGAACTCAGCACTTCTCATTGCACACTGTCTTTTCAAACACCACAATTCAATTTCAGATTTCTTTTTCTTCCAACCAAGCACTGTAGACCTACCAATGTTCAAGTCCAACGCTATTTTATTTACGCTTTCACCATGCTCAAGTCTTTTTAGGGCACCAAACTTTGCTTCCATTGACACTGACACTTGTTTCCTCTTCTTCTCCGCCATACTGTCGCTCTATATTCCAGCACAAAACTTGTTTAAACAATTGTCAAACACTCTCGAACAAAAGCATCTGACCACACCTGTGTCTCAACAAACACTAAACTTAATGCCCAGTGACGACAATGTAGCAAGGGTAGTTTATGACCTGCCCAGGCCTCACGACAAGGAAAGTGGCCACAGAAATCCCGGAACGTGTGCAAACAATAGCCCGCCCCAGCTGGCAGGTAAAGGATGCGTTGAACGACCTTGGAAAACCCAGTAACCTAGTCCGAGTCTCTAGCACTCTCGGGCGGCCTATGTACTGATGGAAAGCTTTACGTTGTGGGCGGTGTAAAAAAAAAAAAAATTAATTCACCAGCCCTGTCGAGTTTTACGGAATGTCGAGTTTTACGGAATGTCGAGTTTTCGGGAATCGAGTTTGAGAGGTTCTACTGTATATTAAAGTATGTGCCAGCTTGTTTTTATTCCCTTGAAGGAATACTTTATTGGATATGAGGTTTCTCGAATTACCAATTCAATTTCTTCTTAATTTTTTTAGATATTTTTATGACTAATAACACACCTATGCACATTACGCCAGCTACAAATGTCGCCAGAATCCTGAACCGTCCCATCGGAGTCCAACGCAATCCACATTTATGCACACCCGCTCCCGTCCTAGCTAACAGTATAGTCCTGAGACACAAACACGTTCGCAAGCACAGTAAGCATACAACTGAGGTGAAGTTCACCACTGGCGCAGAGCCTCTCTCAAAACGCCACACGGCCAACAGGACGCAGCCTGTGGATCTGCCGGGAGTTGTGGGCGCAACTGATCCTAGTGTCGACAGCAGTGTCCACAGTGCAGAGGCAGCCGCCGAGACATGTCTTCACCTTACTGGGCAGCCAAAGAGGATGCCGGCCAAACCTGCGCGCTCACACGAGCGACCGTCGGAATGTAGCGTCCCCATGGTCATGTGGACACACTCGGTGGCTGAGGCAACAACAAATGAAAGAGAGTGCGAGGTTGCCGGCCATGAAGCAATTCCGCCGGGCTGCGTTCCCCCGCCGGAGTGAATTGATACATCAAGAAACAGATAATGGCATAGTCCATAGAGCAAGAGGTCACATACTTGTGCATTTGAGCTTTAAAAGTACGCACAAACCTTTCCACTTTGCCATTAGACTGGGGATGAAACGGAGGGGCCGTAATATGGCGAATGTCCAGACGAGCAGAAAAACTTTGAAAAACAGAAGAGGTGAAATGGGTGCCATTATCTGAAACAAGTGTGAGTGTGGAAACCCCTCCAAAGCAAAAACTTTAGACAGTGATTGAATAGTTACAGCAGTGAACATGGTATGGCAACGAATAATGTATGGAAGGTTTGAATATGCATCCACAAGAAAAAGAAACACTAAGAGTTCAGGAAGGGTCCCACGTAATCAATATGCACCTGTTCCTATGGCTGTCGGGGCTGCAGCCAAGAAGAGAAACACGCTCGAGGCGCTGTCTGCTGCAAAGCCTCGTAATGTCACCATCAATGCCGGGCCAAGAAACATGCTGGCGAGCCAATGTTTTCGTGCAGGAAACTCCCCAGTGTCCTTCATGAAGCATCTGAAGCACTTTGGAATGGAGATCCGCCGGAATCGGCACCCGCGGAGCCTGTCCGTCTGTAGCCAAAGGAGAACCCCGTCCCATTCAGACAGACGAGAACGGAAGGAGTAATAGCTACGGAGGGGATTGGAGGCCCTACGCGAAGGGGTGTCCAGCCAGCCTACACGAATGTAGTGAAGAACGCATTGCAGCACAGGATCGGACGACACCATCTTGGCCAATACCTGATCCGTAATAGGAAAACCATCAATAGTAGCCTGAGCTTCCTCATCCAAATAAAAGCTCTCCTCAGTCAAAGTCAGGATCCCAACATTGCAACCTATAAGCTGCCTTGTCGGGAAGTGGTGCTGTAGTGTGAAATAGAGACAGCAAGGGCTTATGATCAGTAATAAGATGAAATTTGACCCCATACAAGTAAATGTGAAATTTCTTCAAAGCATACACAATGGCCAAAGGAAGCTGAAGGTAGGCTTCTGCAACTCTATGTGAGAAAGAGTGTGAACCAGAAAGTAAAGCAAGGAGTTCATCCGTACGAGGCATGGGGTACGAACCAATCACAGACTGGGCAGTGATGGTGACTTTAAAATCGCAAAGATATGTAAAGACCCCCAGGCTGCTTTACGAGAACCAGTGGCGTAGCCCATTTACTGGGAGAAATACGAGTTAAGACCTGCAAGTCCTGCAGGTGATCCAATTCAGCCTTTAGTTGGTCGCGCAGGGCCATCGGCATCCGGCGCACGCCAACAAACCTGGGTCGTGCCTTCGGTTTCATGGTAATGTGGGCAGTAAAGCCCATGGCGCAACCCAGTCCACCTGAAAACAAGAAAGAATCTTCCCGACAAAGAGCACCGAATCTGACAGGAGATTGACAGAATCATCGATAGAAAAACCAAAAATATTAAAAGCATCCAGGCCGGAAATGTTTGCAGCCACAGTGTCATGAACAACAAGACCGGCCTGATGACAGATTTATACGCCGTTTTCGTTTTTTTTTTTTTTTTTTTTTTTTTTTTTTTTTTTTTTTTTTTTTTTTTGTGTGGTTTTAGGGCGCACAACTTCTATGGTCATTAGCGCCCAGCCAAGAACATAGATTCGCTATGGTGACTGTCAGAACATCAACAAGAGGCTAAAAACGAAAGATAAAAGACAATTAAAAGGGTTAAATATCCTTGGATAAGTTGGCCAAGTTGATAAAACGCAAAACTCGAGCAGCTGCTCGTGTGTCATCAGCTAAAATTTCCTCCAGAGTAGACGGAAAGTGAAGGGCTACACGGAGATGATAATTGACACAAGTCAGTAAAACATGTCGCACTGTCAGCAGTTCACCGCAGGAGCACAGCGGTGCAGGGTCGGCAGAGAGCAAGTGACGGTGGCTGAAACGGCAGTGACCGATCCGCAACCGAGCCAGGATGACCTCCTCTCGCCGAGAGGGGCGTGAGGAGGTCCTCCAAGCGGTCGGGTTCGGTTTTACAGTTCTCAATTTATTGTTGTACAGTGAGAACCACGCACTGTGCCAGGACGACAGGATACTCCGGTGAAGAGCCCATTGAACATCGTCCGATGGGACGCAAAAGGTAGCCATGCGATGCAAAATAGCTGCGGCCTTGGCTGCTACGTCGGCGGTCTCATTCCCGGGCACACCCACGTGGCCAGGGACCCACAGGAAAGAAACATAAAGCTGTCATCTGCTAGCAACTGGAGGGAGCGTTGGATCCGATACACGAGAGGATTGTTCGACAAAGGGTCCATAAGACTCTGCGGGGCACTAAGGGAGTCCGAACATATGGCGTAGAAAGGTTGGCGGTGGCGGCAGGTGTACAAAACGGCCTGGTGGAGGGCAGAAAGCTCAGTTGTGAAATTCGAGCACCGGTCAGGGAGCTTGTATTGGAACCGGTTGTCCCTGACGACGAAGGCAGATCCGACACCGGCAGTGCTCTTGGAACCATCAGTGTAAATAAATATGGCATTATCGAACCGCGAACGGAGTTCGACAAGCCTCGAGCGGTATACCAAATCCGGAGTGCTCTCCTTGGGGAGCGAACTAAGTTCAAGGCGAGTGTGAACCTGGGCCTGATGCCACGGTGGCAATGGGCTTTCGCTCAACCGAAAGGTGGAAGGAAGGGTAAAATCGAGCCGCTGTAGTAGGCGGCGAAGCCAAATTCCAGGTGGAAGCAAGGCAATCGCAGACAACTGATATTGGCGATCGAGTGAGTCATCAAAAAATAATCGGTAAGATGGATGGTTGGGCATTGACCGCAGGTGGCATGCGTACCGAGACAAAAGTATGTCATGCCGAGTGGTCAAGGGTAATACAGCAGCCTCGGCATACAGACTTTCAACAGGGCTAGTATAAAATGCACCGGTCGCAAGACGTAAACCCCGATGGTGGATAGAGTTGAGACGGTGGAGAATCGACGGCCGTGCAGAAGAGTATACAATGCTTCCGTAGTCAAGCTTCGACTGGACAATGGCCCGGTAAAGGTGAAGCAGGACGATACGATCCGCTCCCCATGATGTGCCACTGAGGACACGAAGAACATTAAGGGATCGGGCACAGCGGGCAGCCAGGTAGGACACGTGTGTGGACCAGCAAAGTTTACGATCCAAAATGAGTCCCAAGAATTTCATAGTCTCCACGAAAGGGAGAGCAACACGGCCGAGATGTAGAGAAGGTGGAAGAAATTCCTTGTATCTCCAGAAGTTTATACACACAGTTTTCTCAGTGGAGAATCGGAAGACGTTTGCAATGCTCCAGGAATATAGACGGTCAAGACAGCGTTGAAGAGAACGCTCCAAGAGACACGTCCGCTGGGCGCTGCAATAAATTGCGAAATCGTCAACAAAAAGAGATCCGGAGACGTCGGCTGATAGGCAATCTACGATCGGATTGATTGCAATGGCAAAGAGTGCCACACTCAAGACGGAGCCCTGTGGTACCCCATTCTCCTGGCAAAAGGTATCTGACAAAACAGAGCCCACCCGTACCCAGAACTTGCGATCCGCCAAAAACGCTTGAATGAAAAGAGAAAGGCGGCCCCGAAGGCCCCATGTGTGCAATGTGCGGAGAATGCCCGCTCTCCAACAGGTATCGTATGCCTTCACCAAGTCAAAGAACACCGCTACTGTTGGACGCTTCTTTATAAAGTTGTTCATAATGTAGGTCGACAACGTAACAAGGTGATCAGCAGCAGAGCGGTGTCGACGAAAACCGCATTGGATATTAGTCAGGAGGCGGCGAGATTCGAGGAGCCAGACCAACCGAGCGTTAACCATACGTTCCATCACCTTACAGACGCAGCTCATCAGAGAGATGGGGCGATAACTGGAAGGAAGGTGTTTGTCCTTCCCTGGTTTGGGGATGGGGACAACAATGGCCTCACGCCAACTTGTGGGAACATGACCTTCAGTCCATATGCGATTGTAGGTACTAACAAGAAAGCACTTGCCTGCAGGAGAGAGGTTCTTCAGCATCTCAATATGAATGGAATCGGGCCCGGGAGCAGAATATCGGGACAGGGCGAGAGCACGGTCTAGCTCCTGCATGGTGAAGGCGACGTTATAATTTTCGTGATTAAAAGAGTGGAAAGAAGGCGGCCGTGTCTCCTCTACCTGTTTGCGAGGGAGAAAGGCAGGGTGGTAATGGGCAGAGCTCGAAACCTCCGCAAAGAAATGGCCCAATGCGTTGGAAACAGCAGCGGGGTCCACGAGGACTGCGTTCTCCACGGTCAGGCCAGGAATCGAGGAGTGGACCTCGATGCCGGATAAACGGCGTAGGCCACCCCAAACAACCGTGGAGGGAGTAAAACGGTTAAAAGAACTAGTAAAAGCAGTCCAGCAAGCTTTCTTGCTGTCGTTTATGATACGACGACATTGCGCTCTCATACGTTTATAATTGATGCAATTCTCCAAAGTTGGGTGGCGGCGGAAAGTGCGTAAAGCACGGCACCGGGCTCTAAGCGCGTCGCGGCAGGCTGCAGTCCACCAAGGGACCGGAGCACGACGTGGAGAAGAGGATGTATGAGGTATGGAACGTTCAGCAGCGGTGAGAATAACTTCTGTGAGGTAGTCGACCTGACTGTCACAGTTGGGAAAATTCTGATCGTGAAAAACAGCCATGGAAGAATAAAGCCCCCAGTCGGCTTTAGAAATGTTCCAACTGGTGGGACAAGGGGATGGGGAATGATGCAGGAAGTGGATGATACAAGGCAAATGGTCACTTGAGTACTTGTCAGAAAGTGCATACCACTCAAACCGACCGGCAAGCTGAGGAGTGCATATTGCAAGGTCTATATGGGAATAAGTGTGTGTTGTGTCTGAAAGGAAGGTCGGTGCACCGGTGTTGAAGCAGACAAGATCGAGGTGTTTGAGAAGGTCCACCAAAAGGGAGCCTCTCGGACGAGGTGCCGGAGAGCCCCATAGGGGGTGGTGGGCATTAAAGTCGCCTACCAACAGGAAAGGTGAAGGGAGCTGGTCAACAAGGTGTAGCACATCTGCTCTAGTAAGGGCAGATGACGATGGCGAATAGATATTACAGAGGGAAACGGTAAATGTGGATAAAGTGATGCGGATGGCAACTGCCTGTAGGTGAGTACGCAATGAAATGGGATGGAAATAGACGTCATCTCGAAGGAGCATCAGAATCCCTCCAAGGGCTGGGATACCTTCCACGGGTGGCAGGTCGAACCGCACAGAGGTGTAGTGTGGAAAGTCTGCACGATCACGTGGACGCAACTTAGTTTTTTGGAGGCAGACTAGAAGCGGGCAGTGTAATCGAAGGAGTAGTTTTAACTCCTCGCGATTAGAACGAATGCCGCGAATATTCCATTGAAGGAGTGCCATGATAAAAATGAGATAAGAGATAAGGATAAAAACTAACAAGCAAGCGGGGTCACCTCGACGGCCGCTGAGGACCGGATTTCGAGGGAGCACTGCTATCGCTGTCCAGGGGCAAAGGGTCGTGGTCCATAGGTTCGACCGACGCGCCTGCCACCTCCTTGAGTTGATCAGGAGGGGCAGTTTCCACCGCCGGTAAAGGGCCGGGTGCCCGGCAGATGGAGCGTCCCGGTGAAACAGAAGACAGCTGAGGCCGGCAACTGTTGGACGGCGTGACAGATGGGTCACGCCTCGGCGGGGAAGGAGAGGAACTCTTTTTCTTGTCAGCTCTTCTGGAAGAGTGACGGCGAGAAGAGGCAGTTGACGGTTGGGAAGCCTGAGAACACAGAAAATCCTCACGAACGGGTTCCTTTTTTAAAGTCCGGGCATCTTGTTTAGGTGCCCGCGGTTTACCAGAGGTTGACGAAGACTGTACTTTAGAAACAGCAGGAGGAGGCGGGGACGTGGAACGGGCAATCTTCGGGCTGGTGGAACGCACAACTGTGTCAGCGAAGGTAAAATCACACGTCTGGGTACTTGAATCCTTAGTAGGTCGAGTGGAGGTGAGGACCTTACTGTATGTGCCCGCTGGGAGGACAGCAGGCTTTCGACTCGCCAACAACTTTCGAGTGACAGATGTCGACACCTTTTCCGTAACCCGAATTTGCTGGATGACCTTCTCATCCTTGTATACTGGGCAGTCGCGAGAGGAAGCCGCATGGTCACCGTTGCAGTTAAGGCAGTGAGGGGACGGAGGTGGGCAATCCTCCTCATGGGCGTCCCTACCACAAGTGACACATTTTGCTGCATTTGGGCAAGAGTCACGGGTATGGTTGTACCTGTGGCATTGGAAGCAGCGCGTTGGGTTTGGAATATAAGGGCGGACAGAGATAACTTCGTACCCCGTTATGACCTTCGACGGGAGTTCAACCCTGTCGAATGTCAAAAACACAGTACGAGTCAGTGTCAGCTGGTTATTTACCTTTTTCAAAACCCTATGCACGGCTGTGACTCCCTGATCTGACATGTAGGTTTGTATGTCTTCATCAGACAACCCGTCAAGGGATCTTGTGAGGACTATCCCCCGTGACGAGTTGAGTGTGCGATGCGCTTCTACCTTGACAGGAAACGTGTGTAACAGTGTAGTCCGGATTAGTTTCTGAGCTTGGAAGGCACTGTCCACTTCCAGCAGCAATGTGCCGTTGTGCTGACGCGAACAGGTTTTAACAGGGCCAGCAATTGCATCTACACCTTTCTGGATGACGAAAGGATTGACAGACGTGAAATCTTTTCCATCGGTGCGAGAGACAACAAGAAATTTCGGTAAATTAGGCAAAGTCTTTTTTGCTGAGGCGAATCTATCTTACGTTTCTGAGTCAACGTAATTACCGGCGTCTCTGATGGCGCGCTCCTTCCTAGTGGGGGCCCTCTCCGAGGGCTTACCCGCCTTAGGTGATTGTTCACACCTCCCGAGAACTGACGGAGGGACCAATCGGCATGTTCGGAAGGTACCAGCTAGGGTAATCACCCCTCCCTGGGCCTGGCCTTTACCAGGGGGTACGTACGTGCCCTACTTGTCTACCCGGGGCGGGGAATTACGCGTTACCCCGTCACCTGCTACGCATGATAATGCGTGGGTTGGCCTTCAGACACGCACAGGGAGGAAAGAAGAAGGATAGAGAAAGTGAAGAGGAAGGAAAGAAGTGTCTCAAATGCCGAGGCGGAGACTAATGAGGAGAAGAAGGCTAGGAGAGTACAAGGAGAGAAAGACAGAAAACAAAGGGTAAGAAAGTAAGGAACCAAGGAGTAAGAGAAACGACAAGAAGAACCACCGTAACTCACGAAATGCGCCCGTCTCCGGGCGAAGGCATAAACCGGGAGGGAAAGTGAAGCAGCCTGGGGCAGAAGAAAGGCTGCTCCGGCTCGGGGCCCCGTGCGCGCCACACACGTACCCACAAAAGAACTGTGGGCCCCCTGGGGGGATTTATACGCCGTGGAAGCCGTAAATTGACCTAGGATAGGGATGTGCTGGTGGCTGTAGCCACGCAAAGAACGGCTGACAGCAGCCTGGGGAGGCGAGCCAAGCCATACTTATGTGCAGCTTGGGGAGAAAAGAAACGGAAGCTCCCGAATTGACAAGTAAGGTAACCATCCTGTGAAAAATCTGAACTTCTACAAAAAGTTTGGGAGACAGAGAGTGAACATTCTGGACAAGATTAATATCCATGTCGTCATCTTGCTCATTCGGCCAGGAACGGCAAACAGAAGCCATGTGGCCTTTTTCCTTGCACAAGTGACATGTAACCCAAAGCTTGGGGACAATCTGCCCTGTCGTGCTGTACAAAACAAAGGGGAAAAGGTCTCTGTGTATGAGAGAGAGTGTACGGCATGGCCCGTGGCTGCCTCAAAGCCGTGGCCTGTTTACGGCCGCGCGTGCGGCGAGTGGGGCACTCCCGTACAAAACCGATGACCGTGCAATCCAAAGGTGTCGAGCCCGACTGTGAAATTGCAGCGACATCAACCCATATCTCAATTTCATCCCCTGCAGTCCGCGAGACTTCAAAAGACTGTGCAATGTTTAAAACATCCATCAGGTAGGATTTTCCAGCTTTAGGGCACATTGGCGTACTTACCTATATGGAGAATTGTGTCCCAAACCATATTGTCCGCATACGACTCCTTGTGGGTTGAAGTAATGAACATACACCGATGGCTTAGGCCATGCAGCTCTGCGGCACACGCCTGATAGGGCTGAGTGGGTTTCTTATGCGACCGGTAAAATTCAACCTGTGCCGCAATAACATCCGTACTGTGACAATACTGGTGGTCCTCTCATCTCAATGTTATCGTTCGATACCGTCTGCTTCGGATCCGGAATCGTGTGGTTTAAAAATGATAAATGTTGCGTGTGAAGTTAGTTACAAACGAAATAGCCAGCCTAGGAATCAGTGTAGGACAGTGTCTCGGTGATACTGTGATTAGTTAACAAGTGATAGATTTCATTAATTAAGAGATTCATATATTTTCTTTCCGACAGTTCTACAAACAATAGTTTCGTCATTGTATATTATTTCAAGACTTAGTGAAAGTCCCAAGAGACATGAAAATAAATAGCATTGTATATATGTTAGGCTCATAAACAAATCGTGTAGACCAGCTAATTGTGTTAATTAATGTAATAGTTGAGATTTCAATATTGTAATTGTTTATATATATTGACTCACGTGAGATTTTGAACTTATTTTGAGAGTTGCCAATATATTTGATAGTTCAATATATGTTAGGAACATGTATGATGTACTCATTAACAAATTAATTGACATTAACATTGCTGTTTGTTGTCATACAAAAAGAACCGATATTTCATCTTAAAAATATATGTGCCATCTAAAATTATTGTATGTATAGTTTTCATTTTATAGTGTGATTATTTTTGTGTACATGAAATGTTTTACTGTTGTGTTCGGTAATTGTAAATTAGTATATTCAATTGTTATGAACAATGCATAATGTAATGCCATTATTGTCAATGTTATATATTTGCCTCACCACCTCGCATGAGAGAGTTCGAGTTTTGCCGGTGGTAAAGTGCTTTGGAATCTATGTCAGTCTGTGTTGTTGTGGTAAAATGTTTATGCAAGTTATGAAGTTGTAATGTTTTGGTGGAATAAGAAGCAGTTTCGTTGGAAATTAAATAATAAGTGAAAAATTGTACCTACAAGTATTTATTTCTACCACGACACCCCAAGTGAAGAATTTTGCAGCAAGCAGAACCCCATACATTGAAATGTTGAAAAGCTGAGTATCAGTAGAATAACTGAACTGTAATTACTTAACAACCTAGTAAACGTTTTAGTATGCAGGCAATAATGGGTCGACAACAAACGACATCTCATCAAAAGACAAAGCAGTTCGTTCCTGCAGGGGGGGGGGGGGGGGGGGGACCACACAATAAACTTAGTTTCGATGTGGGCAGTGGTGTGTTGGACCAAGACTGTTTTGGCTTCCCTGAAAAAATCAAATCCTGCAGGGGGGCTAGTTGACGCAAAAGTTGATAGATGTGAGGGTTGACCCATGAAAGAAATAAAGCCCTGCACAATGCCGGGTCAGATACCCCAAACTCAAGGCATTGTTGACAGAGCCTGTTTTCTTAAGTGTTGCAATCTTCTAAAGAATTTGGAAAGCCAGAGAAGGTAGGCAGAAGCACTGTAGTAGGAGAGAGAGAACTGGAATCAATTGCCGGCCAAGGAGCCGACGGCAACTGCGACACCAGGGAGTCAAAGCGGTCCGCCTAACCCGACACAATATTAGTTAACCGCTGAATGGACTCAACCACAGTCTGTAATGATTGCTGCAGGATTTGGCCCCACAGTGGTAGCTGAAAGTCCGCCGGAGCCAATCCTTCATCTTACACCATTGTCCATGACGGAGCCAATTCAAATACCATCTTTGTCGCCAATTGTGTCATGACTAATAACACACCTACAAGTGTAACCAGAATCCTGAACCATCCCATTCGAGTCCAACACAATCCACATTTATGCACACCCATTCCCGTCCTAGCTACCAGTATCGTCTTAAAACACAAACACGTTTGCGAGCACAGTAAGCATACAACTGAGGCGAAGTTCACCGCTGGCCCAGTGCCTATTACAAAATGCCGCGCAGCCGGCAGGGCGCAGCGCGGTAGTGCGGCCAGCCAACACCGCACAGCGGCCAGTCCTGGTGGGCGGCACGCCGTTCAAACACACGCGCCGCGCGTTACCACAGATATTTATCTAATTCTCTGAACAGATGTTTAAAAAATTTTGTATTTGAAAAATAAATGACTAGTAAAGGTGTGTATGAACTTTATTTGCACAAAAGAGTCTAAAATCTTCATATATAACAGTACATTCTCATTGGTGAAGACTGGAAGTAGATATCACCAGATGAGGAAACAAGATACACGTTTTTTATTTACAGGCAGCTTTTTCTGTGCCTGTCGCTCTCTCCTCCTCCGCTTCGCTGCGACTTCCCCCTGCTCTACAGAGACCTGGCAGATGCCAGTGCCCCCCAGTCACGGCTGCCTCGCTACCTGCAGCCGCGACACATTCTGAACATCTCGAGAACAGAGCGCTCACCAGAAGAACGTCGAGTCGCGCTCTGCGGGGCCTCCCTCTACCTCCGGGTCAGGCGGCTCGCCCTTCACTTCTATGTATTCGGGCTCCTGCAACATACAACAAGTAATTCACTACCAAATATTAAAAACCCAGTACCATCAAACTCAATTGAAACATTTGATACCATTAACTTTAAACACCAATTTCTTACGTTTAGCTTGTCAAACACGTTTTGACAGTAATGCAATTACATAACCTTCATTGTGTTGGTGATTGCCAAGATGTACTAGGACAACATATTCACATATAATATACATGTTAGTACATTACTTAGGCTTTTTTAACACCATGTAGATACGAAAATCTTGATAGCTTGTGAAAGGTAATATATCAATGTAAACTGGTCACCTTTCATATTTTGTGATCTGGTCTATTATGTAAAAGATATTGTAGCCTATTAGTTCACTAAGTCACTTGATATGGATTAATACCAATTTCATGACTCATTTGGAACAAATTGATCATATTTTAGAGTATTTGAACTTTATGTCATTTTTTCAGAAATCACCACAGAATCCAAAAGATGTGTTGGATGGTTTGGAGGAAGATTTGTTGGATTTTGATCTTATAAATCACGAAGAAAATAGTTGAAAGAGGAGAACCTTTCGCAGATTATGGCGACAGGAAGTTTCAGGAGAGATCTCGGCTTTCCAAAGAAACAGTGTGGTGGTTGCTGGATGAACTGTATGGAAGGTTAGAGTTTCCCCACAAATAGAAATAACCCTGTATCACCGATGAACAGACTTTTGATAACACTGAGGGCGTATGCAACTGGTGCATTTAATATAGTAATTGGCGCAACAGTAATATACATCGCACTACTGCTCAAAGGATTGTCAGTGATGTATCTGTTCTTATAGCTTCACTGTCTCGTCGCTATATAAAGTTTCCGGGAAGAGAAGAAGTGTGTTCTGTTATGGACGGTTTCAGTGCAATTGGCGGATTTCCTGGAGTAATTGGTACTTTGGACTGTACACATATACGGATTCAGTCTCCTGGAGGACATAATGCGGAGCTTTTCCGTAATAGGAAATCTTACTTTTCATTCAACTGCCAAACCACAAGTGACCACAGTTTACTTATAAGAGACATTGTAGCTCGGTGGCCGGGTTCTGTGCACGACAGTACAATATTTCGTAACTGTGCTCGCAGAGGCGAATTCGAAAACGGCGAAATTCCACAAGGCCACTTACTGGGAGACAGTAGCTATGCATGCAAGCCGTATTTACTGACACCCCTCTTAAATCCACGCAACGGAGTGGAACAGAGGTATAACACAGATCATATTAAAACTAGGAATACCGTAGAAAGACAGTATGGTCTGTGGAAGAGAAGATTTCCTATTCTATCAGTAGGAATGAGGTGTAATCCACAGGAAATTATGGCGATAATAGTTAGTACAACTGTGTTACACAACATAGCAAGAATCACCAGCAATGAAGAGCCACCAGAAGATCCTGAAATTCTAAGACTACTGAGGCAGCTGCGTGATGAAAGAGGCTTGGACATCCAAGATAATGAACCAGCACTCCCTGAACAACAAATGTATCGGGATGATACATTGACAGGAAGAGCAGTTCAGCAGACTATAATTAATGATTACTTCATATGAGGTAAATATTACATTTAGAAACATTTTAACATAAAAATTGTTTTATTGTAAATAGAGATTTCCTAGGTCAAGCAAAATTGTTGCCATTAAAAAAATTTTCATCATAAAATTCAATGTCTTTTTTTTTCCATGTGTGCCAATGAAACAACTGTCCTCCTAACTTCATCACTGCATCTGACTGGTGGCCTAAAATATCATTGTGCATTACAAGTATAACCATGACCTCCAGTGTATTTAAACCAAGTTTTCTGAGAAAAATTACTTTTAGCCAATATGTCTCATACTTCAAATTAGTAAACACACAAACAAACTAAATTTTACCATAATAAATTCCCCTACAAGAGAATCTCATTTTCATTCAATTTATCTTCTGTATTGTTATCCAAGCTGCTTCCACTATGTATGCATTCTTCTTCTTTAGAAGGCTACCTTGGTCTACCACCTACTGTTGTCAGTTTCTTGTTTCAAAAATCTTTTCCAGAAGTATCTGCTAATTACCTCTCTGCCAACTTTGTCCCCTACAGCTTTTCTGTTCCTTTTTCTATGCTCCTTCACTTGTATCTTTCTTCCTTCAATTCATTCCACCCAGGGAATATTATCTGTGTTACAAAGTTACAAACATTAAGTTATACCTCTTCAGATGTTTTGTTCCACAACATGGAAATATAAATGTCACTAGACATGTTTAGAAGGATAGACAATAGTGTGGGATTCAATTGTTTCTGTGATACATTAGAAAATTTAAATGAAAATATTTAATTAAAAGTGAGGTAATACAAGTCACTTCTGCATTATAGGGGAAACTGTTGTACCTTTGATCATTTTTAATCCAATTTTGTAGAAGCTACAATTCTTTAATATAGTTGTAATGATAATGAATGGCTAAAGTCTAGATTTCATTGCACTTTAGTAATATGTATATAAGGCAGTTAACAAAAATATATTTTAATTAAAACATCAAAAACATACATCATTTTTCTTCATTCATGTTCCTCCAGCATTGTAATTTTTCCCTCAGCAGTATAAGCTTTAATTATTTTACTTCCAACTCATACTTCTGCTCTTTCATAATTTTCAGCTGATCATCAAATACATCCACCCTCTTCATGCAGACATCTTCAACCACAGAACCAGAAGGCTTCGGGTATGCCGACATCTGCCAACAATACGATTTAAATGAAGTAGTGGATGAAGTTTCTTTAAGTTCATCAGAGGCATGCAAAATGTCCAGTGGCTGATCCATGTGACTATTTTTTTTATGTCTGTGGAGTATTAAGCACAGGCTTTACAATTGCAGGTCCATTGGATGTATTAGTCAAGTGGGACAGTGATTTCTTCCTTCCCCTCGTTGATTTCACTATCTACTACATTCCAGCCTGCTGAATTTGATTTCACGGATTTTCTCAATTATACCTTGTTCTCATAATTGTTAGCATATCTGTCCTTGAGCATCAGTAGAAGTATATCAATCTTATTCAGTTGTGGCGTGCACCACTTTTGTATGTTAGTTTTTGTATGTTATAGGCTTGTGTGTGTTGCTTCTTTTACTTATTAGGGGGCAGTTACTACCTAGTGTATTCCTAGCCTGATGGTGTCTCATACTACTCTGTTTCTACATACATTGCAAATTATGTTGTCATGGCATGGTTCTATCATAGTTTGTTTTTCATTAAAGCAGTAGAAAGTTATTAATCTTACCATATTTAGGAAGGAAATCACGTTTTTTTCTATTGACTCAGTCTCTACGTTAATATCACTTGTGATTAAAAGTACCTGTTTTAGCACTTACTGAGATTGAAGCAGAGAGTATTTTTGGAAATGTTTCATCAGATGCTGTTGTGTGAACATTTGCAGTAAAAACTTAGAGTGTTAGTGCCACAGCTGGTGCTTCAAAAACCCCCACACATGTAGCAAGATCTATAGTTCATCCCAAATTGAAACTTACTTTCTGGGAAGGAAAGATGGTTACTTGCCACTCAGAGTCCTGAATAGCCAAAAGGCTCACCTTAAAGGCAAGATACAGCACCATTGTTCTTTCACACAATGAGCTCATTTGCTGCAGGGAGTAATTGTGTTTACGGTGGGGATTGTTTATTTTTAATGTTCTGCTACTTTCTTTGATGAAGACATGGCCAGGCTCATACATTTTACTGATGAGGTTCTGTGTTGAGATATGTATTCTGATGTGGTAGTACAGAAGTAGTCATTATTTACCACTTTTATTAGCTGTTTACTTATTTCAATATTTATTCATTATAGTCCCCTTAAGATAGATGAATGAAATATGTGATCTTAATACAGTCTGTGTTCAATATAGTCATTACAGTTACTGTTACAATAATGTCAAACAACTGTATTTATTAAAAGAATACATTATGGTAATGAAAAGCTTGCAGATTTGAAACTATTTACCATGTATCTGTTCACTGTTCATTTAGTGTAAATGTGTGGATTTGCCCTAAATACCAAATAAATTACTATTTGTTATTACATAAATTTTCAGTCTTGAGTATTTATTAATTTATTCTTTGTTCAGAATAAGAATTGATCTAATCTGTGCACTGCTATATTTGTGTTTACAAAGTTGTCAGAGCAAAACCATACAAAGATTGAAAATTTACGGTACTGGCTAGAGTTAATAATTTAAATGGGGATAGGAAATTGTAAGCTTTTAAGAGTGCTTAGGAAACAATGTTGCTACACAGTGCAGTAGTTTGGAGAGAAAAGAATTTAGTCAGTACTCTGCTCATTCCGAATGAAAGAAGTTCAGCCTGTACTCTCGTAGCAAGTTGGAATTTTAGGCAGCACTCCATTTCAGCCAAACTACACCACTGTTGGTACCACAGTGGAGTATTCAAGATTTGGGCTAACACTGTAAGAACTGTAATTTAGCTAAGGAGTGTGCTACTTAGATATTGGAGGGTAACTGTAATGCCTGCAGACTGCTGTAACATTTGTGATATGTTATTCCTGGAGAGAGAGAGAGAGAGAGAGAGAGAGAGAGAGAGAGAGAGAGAGAGAGAGAGAGAGAAACCACTGTTCTTTATGAAGTTTTTAGATACTTTGTCACTTTTGCAAAGAAGTGCAGCATTGTAGCACAAAGCTACTGAAAAGTCTCTCACTACAAATATATTGTGCTAAAAGTTATTAACTGCTATTACAGAAATTTGTGTGTGTAAAGTATTTTAGAAAAGGCTTACACATTGCAGGAAAGTGTTTGCACAAACCCTCACTATTTGCTTTTCTGTTAAAAACTTTTCACCCACAGTAAGGGGGGAGGTACACTTACACAATACAAGAAATAAAGATTATATTGACATACCCCAGGTAAGGCTCAAGAAAACCCAAGACTACCATAACTACACAGGGATTAAGTTATTTAATAAACTACCTAAAACACTTAAGGAAATGCCAATACAACAACTAGGAAAGAAGTTAAAAACTGGTTGATCCAGAATACAACCTACAGTGTTGCGAAATTCGAAGAAAACTTGAGATGCCTCCAGCACGAATTCAGAGTATAGCAAGTAGATGCATAAATATTTCTGATGAACTTGAAATCAATCAGATGTATAACTAAACAACAAGTATAATAAATAGAAAACAGATGACTTACCCAAAGGACCGGCTCATCGATAGACACAAATAAAAATCACACACATACAAGCTTTCGCAACCGTTGGTCGCTTCTTCAGGAAGAGAGATTTCTTTTATTTGTGTATAAATTCGACTAATGTGTTTCTACAAATATATACCCATCAGAGGCATAGCTGTAACTATTTATGACAATCTGGTAATCTGTCAGATGTATAACTAAATATTTCCTTTTCCTTTCTTACATTTGTGTATAAATTCATCCAATGTCTATGTACAAAGTACGTATAGCTTTGATGTCTATTACAACACAAAGTTGTTTAATGACAATAAAACTTGATTTGATATTTTGGCTCAGTGAGAAGTAAGCATTGCCTTCAGATAAATATATTTAAATGCTAAGCACTAACAAGATTTTATGAACCATTTTATTCTAAGTTTATTCCATTTATTGCTATCGCACCCCCTCAGTAAATGGTAATGAAAGCCGTAGTTACATCACTCCAATCCTAAATGTGCTGAGTATTTCTAAGAAAGCAACACAATATTAAGAGCACTTTTAAGCGGAAGAGTGTCAGTGAAAAATCCCCCTGTGAAATGTTTCTGTAAGTTACGGGTCGCCTGAAGATGTTGAGTATTATTAGAAAACATGCTCACTTGCAAAAGAGGCTCTAGCTAAAGAAATGTATCTGACATGAAATATACAGTGTTGTGATAAATGTTGAACTGCCATTATAAATCTTTGCATGTTTAGAGTATTACTAAAAAGCCTTACACAATTTCACAATTTTAGATAAGGGCCACCAGAATATCCCTCATTACAAATGTTGTGATAAGTTATGGGCTCCCATTAAGAACATGCACATACCGAATATTGCTAAAAGAAAGTGAAACAATATTATGCTCCCTTTTGTAGAAGATTTCATAGCTTCTGAACAAATACTTTGTTTGCTTCTCTGCATTGCTACCCAAGTCACAAGAGCACAAAATACTAACACTGTGAAACCAGTCACAGATACACAATTTTTTTGCAATCCAGTGTACAAGATAGTGCACTTTGCAATGTAGGCATAAATCAGAAGTACCACTTACAGGTAAGTTTGTCTATGAACCACACGTTGGCTTACCGTGACACGGAATAAAATGGTGCATGATAGGCATAAAGTAATGAGAAAACTACAGCTGAAGAAAAAAATATGTAAATTTTCCTCAACGGCACACACACAACTTTTAAGGCTGTACCACATTTAATTTCTGGGAAGATAAACTGTAATACCTAAACTTACCTGATACAAGTCTACTAACTTTACACAAATACAAAATATTGAAAATCCAGCTTTGTTTACAGAAAATCTCCAGAAAATGCAACCGTTGCAGCACAGAACCAACAATTACTTCTTGAAGCAATGTAACAGCACCTTTTATATTTTTTATAATAAGACTGGCTGATGTTCAAAAGCAAGCTTGAAAATTCAACTGAAAGTGGCCAAAATAGTAGCTTAGGCCCTATTTGTAGGCCTTTAATGTTTGGACAAATAAAAAACACAGTAGTAATTATGACAATTTTATTTCATTATAATTTTACATTTTACTAACATTTAATGCAAATCATAGAACAGTTTGTTTGTTCTTACTTCTCCAATATTTCAATCTCTCTCTCAGGAGTAAAATCTTCAACCTTTTCACTTTTAATTCGTGTTTGTGTTCTAAAATCATCATTTTGTGTTGATCTTCCAATACATCAACTTGCTTCCTACACACATTCAACCAAAGAACCAGAAGGCCTCGGTTTTGTTGGCATCCTTCGACAAAAGCTAGTACATGGCGTGGACAATATTTTGTTGGGTTCACCAGAGTCATTTGAAACTTCGGGTTTCTTATTGAGACCATTTTTTGAAGATGGAGTTGTGGGCACAGGCTCTTGAACTGCTGGTTCACTGTAATCGCTGGCCAACGTAACATTTGTCAGTGGAGCAGGTGCCTGTGAATTGTGCTCTTCTGCACTGCACTCCACTTCAGTACGTTCAATTACAGGCACATTCACATCAACAACTATATTTTATGCCCCATCAGAATCAAAACTGTTACTGAGAGGCGTGAATGGGGAAACAACTATCTCCAACAACTTGACATCATGTGGTTTCTTTGGGGTTGGCTTGCCACCTCCCGTTTTGTATACATTAACCTTTTCTTCGGCGAGGTCCTTCCTCAGCCGCCGCTTCAAATTCCCGTAACATGTTTTCAGTCTTTCTGAGGACCACATGGAGACACCTAAAATGAAATCAATGTTTTAGTTGCCAATAATGTAAATAAACTTTTATACTACTTGTACATGTCAAGGTTGTATTCTGTGTGTCATTAAAACTACAATAAATATCCAAATATCAGTAAGGCATATTATAGCTTCTACATCTACATCTACATGGGATACTCTGCAAATCACATTTAAGTGCCTGGCAGAGGGTTCATCGAACCACAATTATACTATTTATCTCCCATTCCATTCTCTAATAGCGCGCAGGAAGAAAGAACACCTGAATCTCTCTGTTCGAGCTCTGATTTCTCTTATTTTATTCTGATGATCATTTCTACCTATGTAAGTGTGAGTCAACAATATATTTTCGCATTCGGAGGAGAATGTTGGCGATTGGAGTTTCGCAAGTAACCCACACCTCAGCGATAAGCGCCATTGTTGTAATGATTCCCATCCCAGATCCTGTATCATTTCCGTAACGCTGTCTCCCCTGTATCGTGACAGCCGCGGTGGAGTAGCCGAGCGGTCTAAAGCGTCTCGCTGCGGAGCGCGCGGTTGCTCGCCGTGGAGGTTCGAGTCCTCCCTGGGGCATGGGTGTGTGTGTTGTCCTTAGGTTAGTTTATCTAGGTTTAATTAGTTTGTAAGCTACGGACTGATGACCACGCAGTTTGGTCCGATAGATTTACAAACATTTGAACATTTTTGTATCGTGACAATACGAAACGAGCTGCCCTTCTTTGGACTCTTTCGATGTCCTCCATCAAACCCACCTGATAAGGATCCCACACTGGGCTGCAATACTCCAAAAATGGACGGACAAGCGCAGTGTATGCAGTTCCTTAGTAGTTGTGTTGCATCTTTTAAGGGTTCTGCCAATAAAACGCAGTCTCTGGTTCGCCTTTCCCACGATATTATCTACGTGTTCTTTCCAGTTTAAGTCTGAAGTAATAGTGATTCCTTAAGAATCCCTTAAGAATAAGGGACAGTTAACTCGGGTGAAGATGGTGAGTATTACTAGAAAACATGCTCACTTGCAAAACAGGCTCAACTGTGCTAAAGAATTGTATCTGACATGAAATATACAGTGTTGTGATAAATGTTTAACTGCCATTATAAATCTTTGCAGGTTTAGAGTGACTTACTGGTCATAAAATTTATCACTTAGTACAACAATGTGGCGTCTAAATTCACAATTGAATGTAATTTTTTCCCTATTTGTACCCTGTTAAAGTAATAATTTAGTTTTAACACCTGTGGTGACTAAACTTAGTCAAAATGAAACCAGGAGTCAAATAGAAGTCAAAACAAACTGTGAGCTTATTAATTCAGGTTTACTTTTAAATAACAAGGTACTAGACTGTCTGCAACCTGGTAGATGTACAGCACAACCCAGATGGGGGGGGGGGGGGGGGGGGCTACAATAATAAGTGTGTATGTGTGTGTGTGGGGGGGGTGGGGGAGGGGCTACAATAATAGTACTGGTACTTTGTCAGAATGTTGACTTGAAGATTCGCCTATCACACAGTTTCCAAATACTTTTGGAATTTATTTCTCATCACAGAAATCTGACATAACCCCAATAAGGAAAACAAGACTATTTAACACTTCACAGGATAAAATCAATATGTCTCAAAAACTAAGTTCACAGGACAGGGCTATTTATCTCATCTAATGCCAATGTCTTTACCCTTAGTATACTCAGATTAAACTATCAAAAACATAATTGAAGTACAGTGTGCCATTCTGTCAGTTATAATTTCTTAATTTATAATTCTATTTAGAATTGAGCAAACTCTGTACCACGATCCAGACACCTCTGTACTGGTACGCTGTTACCCTAAAGAAGCATACCCAAATAGCCACAATACAGCAACTATTCATTATGGATCTACACTGCATTACTGTACACTTGACGAATCGCACAGTCATTTAAAAATTATGAGGGAAGTCATTATTTACAAGTCAAATAAATCGAAAGAATTAGTCAGGAACACAAACAACAAATTCAGAAGACCTTATGAGAAGGTATTTTTTGAATTAAAAAACAAACTACCGAAACAATAATACTGTAATCACTTAACCAATCATTTGAAATGGAAGTACTGGTAGTGAATTGTAAAAAGTTACCCTGATTAACTTTATAAAGTTCGTTTACGAATCTTTGTTTACATTTACAACAAGAACGGTGGCGTTATTACATAATATTAAACATGACAATTGGATTGTACAGCGACAGACTTATCACAGTAAATGTATAACTACAAAGATCACTACTTTACAAAACAAACTTACCAGGTGTTGAATTAAACTGGGTCGCTATACGTGACCACGTATCCAACTTTTCCTTGAGGCTGCAGCCGTCAGTTTTCTTATTTTCATTGACTGAAGCATTCACCCCAACCAATTCCAACAATACATTTATTTCGTACTTTGAAAAATTAGGAGTTCTCTTGTTTTCCATTTCAGATTGCAATAAAACTGTCGGCAACTACAAAAGTACACAGTAAACAATCTTCATGAAGCACGACACAAATACTTTACACGTGACATTGGCATCTTTCACCAAAGATTGTCGTGAAATTCACCTCTCAATTAACATGTTTGCATCGTTTGGGTGCTTTCCATTGCACTACACGGACTTGACCACGATCAAATGGACAGTTGGCCGACGCCGGTTTGCTGACTGCATTTAACGTTGGTGCACCGCAGAGACGTTTTAACCATGGTTAACTTTTAACCGTGTTCTTGGAACCCTCCGTGATCATGCTCTTTGACCGAGGTTGGTGCACTCGGCCAAAGGTCTTCCACAGAAATATGTCTTGTACCTGCACAATGTCATCATGTTTTCTTTGTTATACATTGGGCCAAAGCAATATATAGATATAGGGGGATAACTTATCAAATGCAGTACTTGCATAACGTACCAAATGAATCACTGCAATTTATTACACTAACAATAACTAGGAAATAACATATCTAATGAAATGAAAGCCTGACAATAATGAAGGAACTGATACCACCCGTATTCTTTGGCCGAAGACATCAAGCGCAGCGAGATACTAAATGGAAAAAATTGCAGATAACATTTCAAAACAAAAAATTACTTTTAAAATAAAACTTTTCATTACACATAACTAAACTTTCTTTTAGCACAGTGTTTGCAAGGAGATGGCATTACAAACAATCAACATTTCTAGTGATAAGGTTTTTTTTTATTATTTTAATTAAAACATGACGCTCAGGAAGGGGGATGGGTGGACATAAATAGATCAGTTTGTATTATAAAAAGTAACGATGCACTGCCAACAAAAGAAAAATGGAAAATATTTCTAATCACAAAACAACATGCTAATGTCAAGGGTCAAAGTAAACTGGTGGTAAAGGGTTACTGTGCTTGTTGACCCAAAATCTTGTGTTAGTATGTGTGTGTGTGTGTGTGTGTGTGTGTGTGTGTGTGTGTGTGTGTGTAAATGGAAAGAATTACAATACGCACAAAATAAAATAAACACCATATGCTATGGGATGGGCATGCAACTAACACTCCTGGAGAGGGACATGGGACTAGAGGAGCAACTAAAAATATTGGTCGTAATCAAGTTCTGGGTAAACGGCTTCCACAGTATTTCTGCTTCTATTTTCCTATTACCTGTGGTCTGTCGTCCTCAGAGGGGTCTCCTTCATGTATGGGGAATGGCTCCTCCTTCACAGTCACCATATCACACGCCTGTAAGCAAACACATTACCAATGAAAATCACTGCTATTAGCGTTATTCAAGGAAGTTTACAGAGTATAACTCTCTCAATCTCATTTTATTTATATATTTTGTTAAATTTTTTTACTCTTAATTATTTTCACTGAAAACTAACAATTCTTTGCACGTTGAGGAAGTTAGGTACAGTTCAGTATCTGGGAATGAAAGATAATTATTTTGTTGATTCTTGTGTTTAATGAGTAGCTAAGTTCACTATACTCAATCCAGGCTGCATCTTTGAGCCTACTATGTCTTAGTCTATATATTGTAATTGGTATGGCTGCTCATAAAGTTGCATTCATGACAAACCAGATTACCAAATAATATTGTTCGTTTTGTAATTGTGAAGAACAAAGTTACAATATCAAGGTGGTGATGAAAGGCTTACATGACAGATATGACATGAGACCTATTGTTAGTTACATAAAAATACAATGTAACAGTACTTTTTTTTTTTTTTTAATTTGTGCTATGAATATTTTTATATTTGGTCTCATAAAATTCACCCCTGTAGAACAAGAAATCAATTTAGAACAGGCACGGCCAACATTTCCACCCGGCGAGTGTACTCGCGCCCTCGGCGCCCCGGCCACGACTGTGTGTCGCAGTGCCCCACATGCCACTGCGCAGGAGTGTGGCAGAGGCCGCCTGCAGGTGGCCGAGCGGGCAGGGCGAGAACGCTCGCGTCTGCGGGGCGGTGTTTGGCCGTGTCTGATTTAGAAGATTAGCTTTATAAGAAAAGACAGTTTTATTTATTATGCATCCATTTATTTTAATCGTGTATTTATAGTGATTCATCTACAGTAATTGTCTCATTTATTATCACACGTTATTTTCTCATTACTGTATTATTTATTAAACTCCCGCGCCCTCCCATGTCAAACAATGGAAAGCCGAGGAGGAGGATAGTTTGCCCTCTCCACAAAGGCTTTTGTTGAGCTACAACAAACACACAAATAAATAAATAATCCAAACATTTGTAGACAGGCACCTCAGCTTCCAGCCAAGAGTCTGTCAGGAAAAATGCATGTCTGAGTTTAACGAACATCTCTGTAGCGAGTTGCAAATTACCCTCATTATATTTTTCTACTCGTGAAGAACACAAAAAAGGAGACATACTTGAGTACAAGTCATACGCTTATATCTGTATATTGCTTACACATGTTTTTAATGAATTCATTCCTTTCCTGTTTTTTTTCTGACAACATTTTTTATGGTCTTCCAAAACACGTAGGTGACACACATTGATTTGATTTGATTTTTTTCAAGAAAGCCAAAACAGTCTTGGTCCAACCCGCCACTGCCCGCACCGAAACAAAGTTTATTGTGCAGTATCGCTCCCTGTATATCTAGTAAAGCCAACCCGAAAAAATTCTGGTCCTATGTAAAATTGATAAGCGGGTCAAAGCCCACTCTCCAGTCACTAGTTGATCATTCCGGGGCAGTAATAGGAGAGAGCAAACGGAAAGCTGAAGTTCTAAATTTAACCTTTAAGAAATCTTTCACGCAGGAGGACCGCACAAATATACCATCATTTGATCAACGTACTAATTCCGAAATGGGGGACATAGCAATAGGTATTTCCGGTGTAGAGAAGCAGCTGAGAGAGCTAAATACGAAGAAGTCTGCTGGTCCGGATGGAATACCAGTTCGGTTTTACAAAGACTATTCTGCGGCATTGGCCCCCTACTTAGCTTGCATTTATAGCGAATCTTTAATTCAGCGCAAAGTTCCTACTGATTGGAAAAAAGCGCAGGTGACTCCGGTGTATAAGAAAGGAAAGAGAACTGACCCATACAATTACAGGCCAATATAGTTGACATCGGTTTCATGTAGAATTTTGGAGCATATTCTCAGTTCGAATATAGTAAATTTCCTTGAAACAGAAAAGCTTCTTTCCATGAATCAGCACAGGTTTAGGAAACATCATTCATGTGAAACTCAGCTTGCCCTTTTCTCACATGACATCTTGCGAGCCATGGACGAAGGGCAATAGGCGGATTGTGTTTTTCTCGACTTCAAAAAGGCGTTCGGCACGGTGCCACACTGCAGACTGCTAACGAAGATACGAGCTTATGGAATAGGTTCACAGATTTGTGACTGGCTGGAAGACTTCCTAAGTAATAGAACGCAGTACGTTGTTCTCGACGGCGAGTGTTCATCAGAGACGAGTGTATTGTCAGGCGTGCCCCAGGGGAGTGTGATAGGACCGCTATTATTTTCTATCTATATAAATGATCTGATGGACAGAGTAAGTTGTAATTTGCGGCTGTTTGCTGATGATGCTGTGGTGTATGGGAGGGTGTCGTCTGTAACTGACTGTAATAGCATACAGGATGACTTAGACAAAATTTCTAGTTGGTGCGAAGAATGGCAGCTAGCTCTCAATGTAGAAAAATGTAAGGTGATGCGCATGAGTAGAAAAAACAATCCTATAATGTTCGAATACAGCATAAGTAGTGAGCTTCTTGATGCGGTAGCGTCATTCAAATATCTAGGCGTAACATTGCAGAGCGATATGAAATGGAACGAGCATGTACGGACAGTTGTGAGTAAGGCAGATTTGTTACCGGTAGGTTCGACCAATGCGCGAGTGTCATGGAAATGCTCCGGCAACTCAATTGGGGATCGCTGGAAGAAAGACGACGTTATTTTCGTGAATTTCTGTTAAGTAAATTTAGAGGGCCGGAATTTGAAGCTGAGTGTAGTACGATCTTGCTGCCGCCTACTTACATTTCGCGTAAAGATCACAAAGACAAGATAAGAGAAATTAGGGCTCGTACGGAGGCATATAGGCATTCTTTTTTTCCTCGTTCAATTTGGGAGTGGAATAGGAAAGGAAATGCCTAGTAGTGGTACTGTGTACCCTCCGCCACGCACCTTACAGTGAATTGCGGAGTATGTATGTAGATGTAGACATTTGAACATTATTATATGCCTCAAGTGGTATCTGTGTCCAGCTTCTTTGCTTTCTACAGTATGTGTGGGGATTGTGTGCATTTGTTTACATTCCTTTTCTTCCCCCAAGGTAAGTCTTTCATCTCCCAAGATTGGAATGGCTCCTTACCCACTCCCTTAAAACTCTCATTTCCTTTTCCCTCTCCTAAAATATAGTAAAAAACGGATGACTTGCCCAAAGCACAGGCTCGTCAACAGAAGCCAGATTAAGGTCCCACATTTTATTTACTCAGGCTTGTCTGACATTTGGCATTACCCCCAAGGGCCTCACACTAAAAGTTCCCATCTCTGGCTGTAACCCAGCCTTTCATTCTGCCATATACCAATTCCAAACAGAACTATCCACAGCAATCACTCGCCTAATCCTTAACCTACACATACAGTTTGTCAATGAACACACCTATCAACTCATATCCCTAATCAAAATCCTCAATCTTTCCACTCCCACATCCACACCCACAGTTCAGAACATCGTCATACAGGCCAACGGCAAATTGGAACAGCATGCCACCCTCCACCTCAAAAAACTACCCAAACTCCTGGTCACCCACCTATGGAAATGCAACAACCTCTCCAATAAACCTCAAGCTCCTCTTATTGCACAGAAACCAAGTCTCTCCCATTTACTCAATCTCCCACTTCCATCTCCCCCCCCCCCCCCAAAAAAAAAAAAAAAAAAAAAAAAACAACCCTTTAAATCATAATCCACACAATCCTGAACCATAACATCCCAATTCAGTAGTCCACCTCTCTTCTAAACCTCTCTCCCAATCTGAAACCTCTGTCCTATCCAAAGGCCTCACCTTTAGCCCTCCAGGAATCCTGTTCCTCTTTCCATGAAATGTTACTAACCTTCACTATATCTAACTTCAACATATATATTTATCTTTTCAAATTTTCTAACCTCCCTAACCGATTATGGGATCTAACATTCCATGCTCCAATCCATAGAATGCCAGTGTTGTCTTTCCTGATGATCACATCCTCCTAAGTAGTCCCTGCCCAAATATCCGAATGGGGGACTATTTTACCTCCGGAATATTTTACCCGAGAGGATGCCATCATATATTCATACACTAGAGCTGCATGTCCTCGGGAAAAGTAACGACTGTAGTTTCCCCTTGCTTTCAGCCATTTGCAGTAACTGCTTGGCGAAGCCACATTAGCTGATGTTACAAGGCCAGCTCAGTCAATCATCCAGACTGTTGCCCCTGTAACTACTGAAAAGGCTGCTGCCCCTCTTCAGGAACCACACGTTTGTCTGGCCTCTCCACAGATACCCCTCCGCTGTGGTTGCACCTACGGTACGGCTATCTGCATCGTTGAGGCACGCAAGCCACCCCACCTCGGCAATGTGTGTGGTTCATGGGGGTGGATACATAACTAATGACATAATAATTTGGTTGCAGTGTTTCGGGAGAAGAGTTTGATTGTAGCAGCACGACCATCGCAACTTCTGTCTCCCGCGAACACTGCAAGCATCAGTTTTGTGCACGGCCCATCCATCACTGCAATTTATTACACTAACAATAACAAGGAAATAAGATATCTCATGAAATGAAAGCCTGGTAATAATGAAGGAACTGATACCACTCTTATTCTTTGCACCAAGTAGTCGTGTGCAAGGAGATACTAAATGGAAAAAACTGCAGATAACAACATTTCAAAACACAAAAATTACTTTTAAAATAAAACTTTCCATTACACATAATGAAACTTTCTTTTAGCACAATGTTTGCCAAGGAGATGGCATTACAAATAATGAACATTTCTAGTGATAAGTTTTTTAAAATTAAAACCTGACACTCAGAAAGGGGGATGGGTGAACATAAATAGATCAGTTTGCATTATAAAAAGAAATGATGCACTGGTAACAAAAGAAAAATGGGCAAATGTTTTGAGTCACACAACAACATGGCAATGTCAGGGGTCAAAGTAAACGGGTGGTATAGGGTTACTATGCTTGTTGACCCAAAATTTTATGTGTGTTGTGCTGTTACCAGGAATGGAGTGTTGGGGTATCAGAACAGTAAGAAGCGAATTTCTATTTTAATTTCATTTAATTTAATTTTCTATTATTATTAAAAAAAGGAGAGAGAAAATTATTAATAATAATAACAATAATTGACAATTATTAATTAATGTTGTGAAAAACAAATCATCTGTAGAACTAAAAGAAAAAAAGTGGAAGAGCAGTATCTTTGCTTTTTAATTAGCAGTGTCTTGTTTTGACTTCTGGAGCAGTTAGAAGTGATGAGCTGTCTCATTTTTTTCTTCTGTGTAAATTTTCAGTTGACATGTAAATGTT
This sequence comes from Locusta migratoria, assembly GCA_026315105.1. NCBI lineage: Eukaryota > Metazoa > Arthropoda > Insecta > Orthoptera > Acrididae > Locusta > Locusta migratoria. The sequence goes on along the minus strand of CM048752.1, from coordinate 75,689,208 downwards.
TTTACAAAAATACAAATCCTTTTCAAGAGTGAAAAGTTTCGTCTTAGTTCATTACTTCGGCCTTAAAGTGAACCACTTAATGACCCTGAGATGTGATGAAGCAATCAACAATAAGAAGACTTTTGAAAACTGTCGGTATTTTTACACGAGTTTATTCTACGGTTTCTCTGAGGTTTATTAATATTGACTGCAGTTCTTCTTTGCTAAGTTTCATTCACATTTAAAATCTATATATAATGATATTCAACAATATAGAGATGTTCCACAGTGTGTTTGTGTGTGTGTGTGTGGGCGCGCGCAGGCACACACACACCCACACACACACACACACACACACACAAACATGAAATAAACACTATATGCTATGGGATGGGCATGCAACTAACACTCCTGGAGAGGGACATGGAACTAGAGGAGCAACTAAAAATATTGGTTGTAATCAAGTTCTGGGTAAACGGCTTCCACAGTATTTCTGCTTCTATTTTCCTATTACCTGTGGTCTGTCGTCCTCAGAGGGGTCTCCTTCATGTATGGGGAATGGCTCCTCCTTCACAGTCACCATATCACACGCCTGTAAGCAAACACAACATTACCAATGAAAACCACTGCTATTAGCGTACATCACTTATTCTCTTGACACAATACAGAATGGGGCACGGGGGGGGGGGATTGGATATTACAAGAAAGTTTACAGAGTATAACTCTCTCACTCATTTTATTTATTCATGCTGTAAAATTTTTTTACTCTTAATTATTTTCACCGGAAACTAACAATTCTTTGCACGTTGAGGAAGTTAGGTACAGTTCAGTATCTGGGAATAAAAGATGATTATTTTGTTGCTTCTTTTGTTTAATGAGTAGCTAAGTTCACTATACTCAATCCAGGCTGCATCTTTGAGCCTACTATGTCTTAGTCTATATGTTGTAATTGGTATGGCTGCTCATAAAGTTGCATTCATGATTGAAACAGATTACCAAATAATATTGTGCATTTTGTAATTGTGAAGTACAAAGTTACTATATCAAGGTAGTGATGAAAGGCTTATATGATAGATATGAAATGAGACCTATTGTTATTTACATAAAAATACAGTGTAACAGTAATTTTTTTTAATTTGTGCTATGAATATTTTTATATTTGGTCTCATAAAATTCATCCCTGTAGAACAAGAAATCAATTTCGAACAGGCACAGCCAACATTTTCGCCCGGCGAGTGTACTCGCACCCTGCGCCGGAGTACATTGTAGTTAACCGCCCCGGCCCCCTCTTTGCTCATTGTGGTCATGACAAGTTCCCTTATGAAACTGCAGAGTAATGTGAAAAAACCTAATTACTGTAATAAAAAACAACATGAAACAATTTTTTTTACTTTTACATGTGAAACACTATTTAAGACAGTAAATATCAAAAATTTCACTTCATTCTTTTTTAGGTTTTTGACATTTTTTTAAATTTTAAAATATCATAAATTTGATTATTTCACTTTAAAAGAGACTTAAATTGGTAACACATATTTAAAATGAGAAAGGAAAAAATTTTCAGTGTCCCCAGTTGCCCCTTTGGTGAGGTGAATGCAGTTTTGTGGAAAAAATTTGCAGGTATCCCAAGTCACCCCACCCTGCTTGGAACACCAACAAAATATTAAATTAAAAATAAATGACCAAATTTAAGATAATATTTGATACATAAATGCAGTCTACTGACCCAGACCTAAATTTTGATATACATATTGTTTTCGTAAGTTTCAGAGTCTCTGAGAAAAAGCTAAGGAAACCAAGTCACCCCGTTTTACGGTATTTATCAAAATCCCTCGCCCTCCCATGTCAAACAATGGAGAGCCCAGGAGGAGGAGGAGGATGATAGTTTGCAACTCTCCACAAAGACTTTGTTGAGCCAGAACAAACACAAAAATAAATAAATAATCCAAACATTTGTAGACAGACACCTGAGCTTCCAACCAAGAGTCTGTCAGGAAAAAATGCCTGTCAGAGTTAAACGAACATCTCTTTAGTGAGTTGCTAATTACCCTCATATTGTTCTAGTCGTCAAGAACATCAAAAAGAAGATATACTTGTGTACATGTCATACACTTTGTACTTTGCTTACACATCTTTTTAATGAATTCATTCCTTTTCTAATTATTTCCGACGGTCTTCTTAAACATGTGACACACACAAAAATAAATATGACTAAGACATTTCAACATTATTACATGCTTTTGTATCTATGCTCGAGACAATGACATCTATTTCTAGCACGGTATGAACCCCGTATCAAGAGAGATCTTCCACCCTTTATGTTCATTAAGTTTTTCAATCTTCATTCTACACCTACATCTACATCCATACTCCGCAAGCCACCTGACGACGTGTGGCGGAGGGTAGCTCGAGTATCACTATCGATTCTCCCTCCTATTCCAGTCACATATTGTTTGCAGAAAGTAAGTTTATAACTGGAAATGGCCACAATAAAATATTAGAGATCTGTTTTTTGAAAAACCAGTTATATTGGGCCATTTTACCAACCTGGTTACACTGGAGATGAAAAGATCCGGTATACTCAGAAATCAGTTGTTCCAACAATAACCACCATCACTAATGTGGACTCAAACGAGAGAGCGATTACATAACTATGTAATTTTACAGTGAGAAAATCACTATGAATTGCTGAAGAAAAGGTACAACTGTCAGAACTTGATAATTGCACAGAATGTAATGGAAGGTAGATAGCAACTCAACATCAAGATGACCACTGAGCTACCAACAGGCTCGTTATACAGACAATCACATCCACACAACTTCAATTTTTGGCCATGGCCTTCATCAGAATTAGAAACTCACTCAGACATAGATGGTTGTCAGCTAACACGGTTAACTACAGTGGGGGCAGGTTGTTTACACCGACCGTTAGGCAGGGGCAGCCTTGTGATTCGGCTGTGTTGCCTGATCCACTGTTCTGCCTTCATTTGTGGTAAAATTGAGTCGTGCGTCTGTTTAATGGGCGAGTAATTTTCTTTATGAGACTTTCTGAATGAAGTGTGCACACTGATGTTATATCTTTAACAGGAGCCTCCTGCATTTCCAAACTTTAAGAATGTCAACAAAAATCAGTTGTCATCTTTCAGGTTGTGTCAGTAATATTTTTAAGGTGTACTTTTAAGTGTTCAGCCAGAGTATCAATTCCCTTTCTGCACAATATTTCGATGACTGGTCAACGGATCTTCTTCAAATGATGCTAGTTGGGTTATGTACACTTACTTCCTGGACCAGGGTGTGAAATCTATGATTGGAGTAGGGTTAGAATCACACATTTCTATTTCTGGTGGGTTCTTCAAAGTTTTAGAAGCTTTCACAGTTCCCGTGATTGACTATTTCATCACCAATTGTAAGGCAAGAGTATTATTTAATCCTATAAAAGCACTTTCTCACATAGTCAGCTGAATGATCCGTGAGAATCAACTTGAAATGGCAGAGAAAGCGATAATCACAGCTAGTACAAATACAGATTTGGTGAAAAGTTTTATTGTCGTTATTGTCTTCAGTCCGGAGACTGGTTTGATGCAGCTCTCCACCCTACTCTATCCTGAGAGAGCCTCTTCATCTCCTCATAACAACGGCAACCCACATCCATTTGCATATGCATCTCTGTCTTCCTCTGTGATTTTTACCCCACACACTTCCCTCCAATGCTAAATTTACGATTCCTCTATGTCTAAGAATGTGTCCTACCAAGTGATCCTTTCTTTTAGTCAGGGTATGCCAATCATTCCTTTTCTCACCAATTCTGTTCAGTACCTCTTCATTAGTTATGCAATCTACCCACCTAATCTTCAGCATTCTTCTGTAGCACCACATTTCAAAAGCCTCTATTTTCTTCCTGTCCGCACTGTTTATCATCCAATATTTGATGTTAGCAAATTTCTCTTTTTCAAAAATGCTTTACTTCTCATTTCCATTCTACATTTTAGATTTTGTAAGACTGCATTCTATTATCTTTGTTTTGCTCTTGTTAATATTCATTTTATATGCTCTCTTCAACACACTCTCCATTCCATTCAACTGCTCTTTCAGGTCCTTTGCTGTCTCTGACAGAATTACAATATCATCAGCAAAACACAATATTTTTATTTCTTCACCGCCTGCTCGATGTACAAATTGAATAAAATTGGAGAAAGGCTACAACCCTGCCTTACTCCCTTCCCAACTAATGCTTCTCTTTCATGCCCTTCGAGTCTAATAATTGCCATCCGGCTTTTGTACAAGTTGTAAATAACTCTCCTTTTTCTGTATTTTACCCCTGCTGACTTCAGAATTTGAAAGAGTGTATTCAAGTCAACATTGTCAAAAGGTTTCTCCAAATCTACAAAAGTTAAAAATTGTAGATTTGCCTTTCCTTAATCTATTTTCTAAGATAAGCTGTAAAGTGAGTATTGCCTCCCAGGTTCCTATGTTTCTCCTGAATCCAAACTGATCTTCCGAGGTCAGCTTCTACCAGTTTTTCCATTTTCAAGGAGCTAATTCGTGTTAAAAGTTTGCAACCATGACTTATGAAACTGATGGATCTGTAACTGAACAACTAAACAACTCAAATTTATTAGGCTTCTCTACTCTCTCTTGGATTTTTACTGGAAATTGAATCCATTAACCCTCCGTCGGGCGCAGTCGGCCTCACATGCCAGCAAAACACTTTTTTGATTCCCGTGCTTAACAGTGGTGGCCAAGCGGCCCACCTCTCCGTTTACTCGCGTAACTTTGGGAACCTCATACAGTGCTGATCCACAGGCTGCCGTCGTTTTCCATGCGGGTCAATGGGAACTCCTTGGGCCTCACAGGCCGTCTGCGCCCGATTACGTTATAGTTTTGAAGGTGAGATTTTTCAAGATATTTTTATTTTATTACTTAGTTTCATTCAAAGTAAGTCTGTCCTCTGCGATTCTCACCATTACCTTAGGAAAAAAAAGACTGACGACCCTGGCCCTTCAGACTGAGTGCGCCTGATCTAGTTCTAATTTCAGTTTTCCTATCTTTCCCTATGTTATCACATCCATATTTTCTGCTGAAATGTGCAGAGAAGTATATTATGCCTCTAAGCCAATGATCTTGTGGAAATAATGCGTCTCCTCGAGGATGAAACTGCTGAAGATCGAGCCGCACTCAAAGATTTAGTCGATGAGGTAGAAGGCAAGGAGGACTCAGCAACTGAACAGGAAGTTTAGGGAACAGCTCAGGAATATGAAGAAGAGAAGAAAATATGTGAGGAGTTTTTATCTTGGAAAGGATAGACGACGAAGTAGTCTAAGTAGACACCTTCTACTATTCATATCATCATTACACAACATTCAGTGTAAAATATATTGCGACAAATGACGCTACCAATTGCAAAAACGTGTGTCATCAACTTGTAACTGGACACTTTAGCCTGCAAAGTATGCTATGAATTTATGTGGAATGTCGATTCGGCTGCAAACTTGACTGAAAATAATTTTACCTCACAAGGAACGGGAAAGTTCTTCCACATTACCTCCCAAACGGCTAAAACGTCTATCATGCGGGGCTGAAACAAGAGTTAGGAGGATGAAGAATTAGGAATCTTCAGCTTGTCATCAACCAATCTGCTTGAGCGACGTATATGCTCTGTGCCATACCTGTGTTTCAGCTGTTGATTTGGGAGCTATAGCATCGGTTTTGGCTGCAGATGTGGTGAGAAAAGATGATTACATGTCAGAATAGACTGCCTAATGTCCTTTAAAAATAACTTCATTACTTTTATGGATGTCTGTTTGACCAATTTTAAATTCTCTTTGTGGGAAATTGGTAATTTTGATTACTTTAGTTTAAGGTGTATTCTGTTCAATAAATCCATTATTATGCTTTAAGTTTGCTGTAATTCCTTCCTTTAGACCCTCTTCAAGACTAGCCAACACGCATTTTGAATTTGATTTAACATGGCGGAGCTAGTCCACAAAATATGTGGGTGGCCTCTCAGGCCGGGTGTGCCTGATTTTGTTTCATCTGGAGGTGCGCCCGACGGACAGTTAAGAGAGGAATTATAAAATAAGAATCTGCTAATTTCATCCCTGAAAATGATTATTGAACTGGAGGGCCTAAATGCTACAGTTGGAACTAGCGAACAAAAATTTTTGGTTGATCCAATTCATGAAAAAGTAATGATATTCAGCGGACATACATTCAAACTGGGGAGCAATGGTAACAGACTGCAGGGGGTAACTTCATAAAAATAAAAAAAAAAAATCATCACAGAAAGATTGCAATCTGTCTTGTCAGATCTTATTAACTTGTAGTGGTATGTAATTTTAATCTTCTACTCATTTGCTAGTTAAGCTCAGTTTTGCAGTCAAATTACTTTATTACATTTGTGGTGATATTTTAAAAATATTTAGAACAATATCTCTGTGAAATAAGTTTGATTTTATCTGTTGCACGTTCAACGTCTACTACGCAGTGGCACACCGTGGAAATTTCTCCGCTGATGACAGAGGTATGTACCTGGTCACTGCCCAATGTTTGCCGAAGGCCGTCCAGGCAGAGAAGATCCCACAGTATGCTGTTGGGCATTGAAGTCGACAATTTTTTTAATTGTTGATGATGTTAAAAAAAAAAGGTGTTCAGTTCTGAATCTGTATTAAAGTAGTATTATTGATCTTATGGTGATTGAGGGGGGTTAGAGCCCCAGAGATACCACATATTTATGAGCCAGAAATGCACTTTATTGTCGATCTTTTGAAGTACAGATCTAGACTGACTATTGCACGGCTGACGGAGCTCAGGGAAGCTAGCACCAAAGATATTGGCCCGAACATTAGTGTGTGTGTGTGTGTGTGTGTGTCTATAGAGTGACGCGTGGCAGTGACGTCGGTGGGCGGGGGCCAGGGTTCACTGTCTCAATCCATTAGAGGTTGTCTCGTCTTGTCAACAGGTGCAGTGGCAAGTGTTTGTTTCTTTATGCATGCAGTGTTTGTTGTGACAGTGCGTGGCGACACAGGGACATGCGCATCGATCGGCGTGGTACTGAGGTAGCTGAGACACTGAAACGGTAGATGCATCAGTCGGCAGTGCACGCGAGGATAGCGTGACACCGGGTGATGGCTCTGAAGTTGACGTGGCAGCCGAGGAGACGAAGTAGTAGTCATGCCGGCCAGCGATGTGTCGAGAGCAGCACAGTGGCAGGCGGTAGCTCGGAAATTTTCGGGGCAGCCGAGGAGAGCCGAAGTGCTGAGGTCAGCCGCTAGCCCGCTCGAGGGAGGCACTGTCGTACGAGCACAAGTTGTCGTCGTGTGAGATGTGTTCGAGCAGTTCCGCAGACGAACACGCTCAGGCGGTGGCGGGCAAGTCGGAGAAATTGTAGTTTAGGATTCGTGCTCGACCGACAGGGTAAGAGAGCAAGATACAGAAAAAGATTGCTGCGCACGAGGAGAAAGAGGAATAAGGGAGGTGGCTGCTAGAGTAGGATGAAGCACTGGCAGTGCGTCTGAGCGAGGCATTGGCATAGCAACCAGGTTTTGTTTACAAGCGCTCAGGTAGGAGCGGCGCGGGGATACAGAACTGTCACTAGCACTGGTAACCGTGTGCGCGGGCACGACGTCAGTAATAACACTAGTGGGGGGAACACTAATGTTCAAGCTGGGTTCGATTATCCATTGAAGTTACTCGACGAGTCGTAATAAATATAAGAACTCGCTGCAGGGCGGCCAGCTCAAACAGCGGCGAAGAAGGAGGCGGTGAGGCTAGAACTCTAGTAGCATGTGGGTGGCGAGTCGAGGCATGGGACTTGCGTGTGTCATTTACGTTGCGGTAACAGCGTCAAATGACAGCAGGGCGACGAGGTGCGTACTGCAGCGTAGGCACAAGTATATTTTGACAAAAGCGAATGTCATAGATTCTGTCTGCAAATCGAAAGCACTCACAGGATGTCAGAAATAGAGCCTCAGCGATAGTTTAATTAATTAATAATTGATGTGGCATGGCAGATGTCCCCAGTGGGACAGGAAAGGAGAACGGTACATCAGAAACACAGCGCAACGCGACAGCATTGTAGACCGATGTAGCAGAGGCACTGGAATGTGCCGCATAAACAGTCAGTCACATGTGCCTGAATGTGTCAGTCATGTGCAATTGCGGAACAGACTGTTGTAGTCACGGAGCGGCAGATGCGTCATGTGGCGCGATAGGTGACTGCACGTAAAAAACACTGTCACAGGACACAGGATGTGAAAATTTAAAGTCACTACGGTGGTAGTTTGAAAAAAACAACACTTTCACTGTTCACACACAGGTAAGACTGTTGTGCGTTATTTGCTGCAACGCCATTGTCTGGAATGTTTGTTGCGCATGTAGAAAAACGCACACTCTGAGTACGACAAAACTGATCCTTATTGCAAGAATGATTCAGAGGAACAATTGAAATTGTACAATCAGTACAGTCACTGTGTCCCGACAAGAGAATGAAGTTCGATTATGGTGGCAGTGTAACACATTATTGACCGATAACATAACCGGCGGTTGAAACACCATTGTTTGAAACTTTTAACTCTGAAAAATATGCATTTGGAAAATTAAAAGCCGGAGTCATAGTGCATGACTGCAATCGTAGGAAGGGTAAGTGGCGAGAAAATCTTGCAAAAAATGTTGTGGCAAGGTTGAAGATGAAGCACTCTTTGTACCGTGCAGAATAGGCGCTCGTGGAACATGTCCAGTGTCGAAGTGAAATCTGGGGGAAGTCTGGAATGGCAAAATCATTGTCCCCATCGATTGTCGACTGGAGGCATGTCGTATTTTTGGCGAAAAACCTGAGCGAAAGTTGCAGATTTCACTTGTGCTGTGGAAAGAACGTAAGAAGAAACTCAGGATCACCAGTAGGGGGATAGAGAGGAGTTAGAGCCCCAGAGATACCAGATCTTTATGAGCCAGAAATGCACTTTATTGTTAATCGTTTCAAGTACAGATCCAGACTGACTATTGCATGGCCGACGGTACTCAGGAAAGCTGGTTCCAAAGATATTGGCCCAAACATACATTAGTGTATACACACCCTCCGCCACAATCTTATAAGAACATTTTTTATTAATTTTATGTCATCAGGAATTGAAATATATTATTTTGTCAGAAGTTTATTTTGAATTAATTTGAATTTATAATGTGTTATCAAGTGATTGACATGTTTCGATGCAATTATTTGCTGCTAAAGAATAATAGAATTTTGTTTGGACTTTAATGAAGGAGTTTGATTGTTAGTTGTGTTTGTGAAAACTTTGACAATATTTTTGTGCAAGTGGGTTGCAATACTACAATATTTAAATACAATGTTGAATATCCAGAATTTTCTGCACTAGGAGACATTAACATTTTCACTTTTGAGTATGCAGGTATTTCTTATTGTAAAACGCCCTTTAAACTATTATAAAGTAAATGTTGGTAATGAGCAGTATCTTTTATTTTTTTTTTTTGCCTACATGAAAATTAGTACAATTATTTTGTTTGAAGAAATAAGTTACAGATTTCTGTATGTGAATATATTTGAGTAACTGCATTATTTCAATAGTACCACCTCATTTTACTGCATTTGAATGTTTTTTCAACCTCCACAAATTTGTAACAGTTTCAAGCAATTTAATGTAAATACTCCCATCAATGACATAATAGAAATAGATGACAGCTGGACCCTTCACTAGTTCCAATCTTAGATAAACTTTTCAGTTGTGATCTGAGATACTTTCCAAAATAAATATTCTGAAATTCAGCAAAGTAACACCAGGTGTCTGTGTATGTTACTTAGCAAATACAGTGATTGTTCCAACAGCAAGCAGATTTCACCCCAGAATCACCGGATGTTAACTATAATTCTTTGAGTGTTTACCCCACAAGTATTACTTAAGTACTGCTGTACTAAATTTAACTCTTTAACACGTACCTGAAAAAATAAGGCTCTCACACTCATTTTCTGTATCTTTTACTATAGGATTTTTATTGATTTCAGTACAAATGTTTGTTAAGCATAAGAGACTTAACTGCGGGGTCATCAGTCGCTAAACTTGTTAACTACTTACGAACTAGCTTATACTAAAGACGACACAAACATCCACGCCCGAGGGGGGAGCGGCCTCGCACATCGTAGTGTAGCGCCTCAATGTGCTTGGCCACTCTGCCGCGGCTTGATTTCAGTACTAACAGATCATTGCAACATGACATGAATGCACACTGAATATCACAGGTTTTGAGGCACAATATGTTGGTATCTTTTGTCTGGAACAGGGTGCAACTCATATTAATGGGTCGTCGGAAAAAAAAAAAAAAAATTCTCAGATTTCAAATGCACTTAAAGACGAAAAATATGGATCATTGTGATGGATAGCGCGGCCCTTACGTTGAGATTTGCACACTTAAATTACTATTACATCGTAAACAATGTCAGCCATGAGAAATAACTACATCTCATCAGATCACACACACACACACACACACACACACACACAGACACGTCTTGAGCACTAAAACCTTTAGCATACATTCAAACACGGAGCAGAGAAAGAGTTTTACTGCATTTAAAACTAGTTGCGACCCTTGACAAATCGGTGCAGAGCGAGTGGAGGGGTGCGTAGTTGCTAGTGTGTGCCGAGTGCGGCAGCAGGCGTGCCTTTATAGTAAGCCGCCAGACACAGAATACCAAAAAAAATAATGTCCTATGTTGACAAAGAAACGACAACAGTGAACAAGCCGCACTGGTGGAGGAGCGGTTAAAACGTTACCACCTTACAGTGTTCTGTTAACCGACTCATTGAGTATGGTTTTCACGTCTTAATAAATCTCCACAGCATCAAAGTTCAGGACAGTTTCGTTGATATCTCATGAATGTAGAATCTCCCTAAAACACATCATCTGTGTAACATGCTTACAGGAATCTCTAGAATTCATTCACAATAC